>CM060353.1:134439103-135039103 GCA_030545235.1 Helianthus tuberosus | reverse complement strand
GATTCGCTTATACGGTCATGTCCGTATAAGCGAACCTACATCATGACAAATAAGCGGACCTATGACCATGACATAAAAGCGGACCTAACCTAATGACACGTGAGCGAACCTGACATAACATGTGAGTGAACCTAGAACATGCTAGACACATTACGGACGAAATCAAATTCATACAAACTTCTCATGCACATGCATACTAATTTGTCTCATATGTAGTGATATAATAATGACATCACTATTATGATGTCATCATCAAAGATGGTGACATCATTCTCTTCCATATCCGCAATGAGACTGAGACTCGACATAAGACGAAGACGACAGATGAATGCACCAACAGAAAGGCATCCTTTTCAAGTAATTTTGTTAGAGGCCTTGAAATTTTAGAAAAGTCTTTGATAAACCGCCTATAAAACCCGGCATGCCCTAGAAAACTTCTGATAGCTCTAACGGAGGATGGGGGTGGTAATCGAGAAATGGTGTCTATTTTGGCTCGATCCACCTCCATTCCTTCGCTTGAGATTTTATGACCGAGTACTATTCCCTCCGTTACCATGAAATGGCATTTTTCCCAGTTAAGGGCGAGGTTAGTTTCCTCACATCGGGATAGCATTCGTTCAAGGTTATCGAGGCATTGGTCGTATGAATCCCCAAAGATAGAAAAGTCGTCCATGAAGACTTCCATTGTCTTTTCTATCATGTCATGGAAGATGGCTACCATGCAACGTTGGAATGTTGCGGGGGCATTACATAGACCAAACGGCATGCGTCGATAAGCAAAAGTCCCAGAGGGGCATGTGAAGGTTGTCTTCTCTTGGTCTTCGGGTGCTATCGGGATTTGAAAGTAACCTGAAAAAACCATCCAAGAAACAATAAAATTTATGACCGGATAATCTTTCTAACATTTGATCAATGAAGGGTAAAGGAAAGTGATCTTTCCTTGTTGCTTCATTTAATCATCTATAATCTATACATACTCTCCATCTTATGACGGTTCTCGTTGGTATTAATTCATTTTTTTCTTTAGTTATTACCATCATACCTCCTTTCTTTGGAACTACTTGGACGGGACTTACCCAAGGACTATCGGAGATAGGATAAATAAGTCCGGCGTCAAGCAATTTGATGACTTCGTTTTTAACCACTTCTTAAACATTTGGATTTACTCGACGTTGTGGTTGTATTACCGATTTGTAGTCATCATTCATTAAAATTTTGTGCGTGCACATGGAAGGACTTATTCCTTTAATATCTACAAGCTTCCAAGCGATCGCATTTTTGTGTTTTTTCAAAAGACTAATTAATTTTTCTTTTTCTAAACTACCTAATTTAGACGAGATAATTACAGGTAATTTACCATCTTTATCTAGAAAAGCATATTCCAAACCTTTTGGAAGTTCTTTGAGCTCAAGAGGTGCGTCTTTAGGAGACTCCTTATTTGGTTGCTCATTTTGATCAAGAACTTTAAAAGTTTGTTCTATGGCGACCTCTTCTTCAACAAAGTGGTCAATCTTTTCATTTGTATCGGGTGGTTCATCTTCATCTTCAATTAGGGGGTCATTATTGCCGAATGGATATTTCATTGACCACTCAAGATCGACACTCTTTTTAAATGCCCCTAATTGAAGAGGTAGATTGTTGTACTTCCGGTTTTTCAAAGCTTCGTGAGTTTTTACAAATGGTCGTCCCAACACTAGAGGAGCGTCATCGAGGATAACAAAGTCGGTTGGGACTACTATTTGATTTGTTTGAACTAAGACATCCTCAACTACACCGACTGATTTTATTACCTTCCGATTGGATAGAAAAATGGGTATTTGAAGTGGAGAAAAATCACTAATACTTAATTTTTAGAAAATGTAGTTAGGCATTATGTTAACGCAAAGATCTTTATCAATTGTGACATTACTAATAAATGAATTTTGAAAAAAACATGGAACCGGTGTAATGTTGATTTCAAATGGGTCTTCTTTTATTAGCGAGGTTTGATCATTAGTTAACTTAACACTTACCGTTTCATCAATTTTAATGTTAGTATTTAACTCTTTTAAAAACTTAGCATGAGTGGGAACTAAACAATGATTTTCAAAAGAATGTGACAAGAGATTAATTTCTTCAAAATTAGACTCTTCTTGAATTTTAACGTTGTCGGACTCACCTTTTTAGTTGTTTAACTCATGTGTCGGTTCTTCACTTATTTATTCTTCCATTTTTACACTTTCAGTTATCTCTTCTTTATTTAATTCTTCTCTTGTGCGGGACTCCTCTTCCCTTGCGCGAGATTCTTTTATATAGCGATCGATAACTCTAAGGTGTTCTAATATCCTATCGGTCACTTCTGTTATAGAAAAAGGATCGGGATTTTCAAAGCTTGAATCCGGTTGTTCGATCCTTTGTTCCTCATAATACCCATATGAAGTAGATGGTTCACACCATTGTTCTCCATTGTAAGCATATGATGGATAAGGGTCGTAATTTTGTTCTTCATAGTACTCATACGAGGTGGGTTGTTCACGCCATGGTTCCTCATAATAAGCATATGAAGGTGGTGGCTCATATCTTGGTTCCTCAAAGTATGAGTAAGGAGGTTCATACCTTGGTTCATCAAAATATGAGTACGAGGGAGGAGGTTCATACCTTTGGTCTTCATAGGATGTGTATGAAGTTGATGACTCGTACCTGGGTTCCTCATAGTCGGTGTATGAAGTGGATGGTTGATATAAGTTACAATATTGAACCGAGTGCGGGTCACCACAATTAGTGCAATAGTTATTCCTATAATCATCCTCCTCATAGGTGTAGTTGTAACCTCCTGAGTATTGATCCATAAGAATCACTCAGCAGACCACAACCAAGTCTCGAGATCAGAAAATAAAAATAAAAACGGAAACAGAGGCCGGACACGGCCCCGTGTACAGAATCTGTATCTGGGCGTTTTAATTAGAGTTACTGATTTCGATGAGCACGGGGCGTGTTCAGTGAGCACGGCCCCGTGTTCAAGCTCTGTATCTGGGTGTTTTATGAAAAATGTGCAGCACGGCCCCGTGTTCAGTGAGCACGGCCCGTGTTCAACCTACTGTAAATGCAAAACTAAACTAAAATACAGAAAAATGTGCGCGCGTTTTAAAAAAAAGTTTTGAAAAACTGATTAGGCCGTCGATTTTAAGCTTTCTTAAAATCCTTGTGTCCCCGGCAACGGCGCCAAAAACTTGATGCGTGTGTAGTGTGTTATGGTTTTAATGTTTATTTTAAGCCCTTTTACACTTTTTTAGCCAAGTTTTAAATTTATAAAACACGATATTTACTAACACTAAACACACATATGGGCAAGTGCACCCATCTTGAGCGTAGTATAGTGTTGGTAAGATACCGAGGTCGTCCAAGGACACAAGAGCTTTTAGTATCGGTTTATCCTCAACGTCTAATCAAATCAAAAAGTTAGAAAAAGGTTTTAAACAAGAAAATAAAAACAAACTAAAATGCTGAAAATAAAATAAAAGTAAAAATAGATAGACAAGATGAATCACTTGGCTCCGACTCGTGTATAGTGTAACCTTTGATTATTTCCGCACTTTTGCACTATTTAAGAGATTATCTTAGTTATTGTAGTAGGCCCCTCTTTTGAAGGTGACGTTACCCTCAACCCAGTAGTTTGAGTCAACAAGGATACAATCCTAAAGGGTCGGATTATTGAAAGATAATTAATTAAGTTATTAATGCGTATTATGGTAGGACCCTCTTTTGAAGGTGACGTTACCCTCGGCTAAGTAGTCTGAGTCAGCAGGGATACAGTCCTAAGTAGCCGGGTTAAAGTATTAATAGTACCTTACATATGAGGGGATCAAAGAGTTTGGACCCCCGCCATCCAATACCGTTAAGTATTGAAGGAGGTCCTACTAAATTTGACCCAGGTCCTTGCAGGATCTATACACTGAACAAGGCAAGACTCTTACCAAACCGTTCCCTTAACCCCCGACCAGGTAGCCAACATACCTCCATATAGATCGTGGAGATATGAATGGTGAAAATATTTTATTTTATATAGACAGTAAAATAATGCCAAGACACCACGGACAAACGATAAGGAAAAATCACCTTCAACATAAGAAACTAGTTATTAAAGTCATTAATACAAAACCAAGTAAAAAGTGCGAAAAGATTAGAAATAAAAAGTATTACACTAGACACTTTGTCTTCACCAAGTGATGTAAGAGACTTAGGCAAACATGGCCTTGATTGTCAAGAACTCTTACGATCAATCTTGGATCCCGAGATGACTCACACACTCAATGACGGACAATGGATGATGGTGGTGGATGATGGTGTTGTGATGGTGGTGGGTGGTGGGTGAAGTGTGAGAGAGGTGGTGTGCCAAGGGATGGTTTGCAAATGTGCCAAGCACCCCTATTTATAGCCTGAACAGCAGCTCGGGCATGGCCCCATGTCCAGTGGGCACGGCCCCATGTCCATCCTCTTCTCTGTCTTCATTAATTGTAGTTTGTCTGCATTAGTTGACCACGCCCCCGTGTCCGCTGGGCACGACCCCGTGTGCAGAAGCATATCTGTACTATCAATATTTGCATGGATTCTACGAATCTTATAGTTGACCACGGCCCCGTGTCCGCTGAGCACGGCCCCGTGGTGGGCGATGGAAGCTTCTATAGCTTTGTCTTTTCTGCTGACAATTGGGCACGCCCCCGTGTTCACTGAGCACGGGGCGTGTTCAGCCTTCTGTTCTCTTGTTTTACTTGGGAAGGTGCTTTCGGGGAGGTCGGGCATGCCACGTTTGTTCCTTTTCTTGTATTTATGTTAGATTTAGCTGCCTTTTTGCTTCTTTTATTAATTTGAGCTCATTTAATCCTGAAAATACAAAAGGAAGACAAAAGCACACTTTTTCCAACATTGGTACTAAAAAGGGTTAGTTTTCTGCCACAATTGATGCAATTTATATGTTGCATTTTGCACACATCAAATTCCTTACCCTTGATCTGATTTCTCTAAGTTGAAGTTACAATACTTCATACCTGAGATTTTAAGATCAAGTTCTCCCTAGCAAGGACCCTTTGTAAGCTTCCTTCGTTCTTTTATCTCTTTTCGAGCGTGAAAGTCAAACAGTGTTTGACTTTCTGCTTTAACCACGAGTTGGTCAACAAGAAGTTCGTTTGAACTTCGCAACGTGAGCGTAATCACGATGGTTATAGTTCTTAGTGACTATACCTACTGATTACCACGTTGACTAGGCGTAGTGACGAGTCGTAGTTTCCGTCAAAATGCGCATTTAAGCGTATTTTGCAACCAAACTACTCTTGGTATCAAAACACTTTGTTTTGATATCAAAACCTGTTTTCTAACTTAGTTAAACATGTTCTAACATGTTTAGCTCGTCACTTTTAGTTTTGTGCTTGTTTAGAGTCGTAAGTCAAGCGGTCTAAACCACCGCTTAGACTTTCGAACTCGACCCGTTTGGTCGATCATTAGGATCCGACCAAGCATGTTTAGTGACCATAGTTGAATAGGGAATAACCTTCCGAGGTTATACCTTATGGTCACCTAGTTTAAATAGTTGTATGATAAGTAGTTTATATGCCTTAAGTAAATGACCAAAAAGCCCTTTTCATGCATAATTGGATTTTAAGCATATGTAACCTAAAAATTTGTCACCTAACTAATTATGCAACATAATTAAACATGTTTAGGCATATAATACTTGTCATAGGACTAGTTAGACGTCTCGAACGCGCTTTTGCGTAAACGACGCGTTAAAGTGGCGTAAGTCACCTTAATGGGTCGTAACGGGTCGAAAGCACTTCGGTTAGGTTCTGATCTAGAATGTAGACTATGTTAAACCATATCACATGAGTTCCAACACTCATTTAGTTTACAAGACCTCATTCTATCCTATCTTCTGATTTAGGTGTCGATTTATTTATCTAGTGATTCGATTACTATGTACTGCTTGAATTTCCTTGGTTTACCTGAACTTGTTGAGTTCTTTAGACTGAGGATATTTTCACTTCAATGTGAGTACATAGTTCCGTTATTTTACTGTTTTCGATTGTTTTGGGGTGATTCATATGTATTAAACGATTTCGATATTTAAACGATGGTTTCAAAAACGACTAAGATGGTTTATATTAAACTAATAACGATTTTGATAATGTGAAAAAACTTGTTGGACGTAGTTACATAACGAATGACATTCATTAGCATTGATCAAGTCGACCAGTATTTGGTTATGGTACCATAGGATCTGACAAATCCCGTTATCAGACTACACCCATGGTTATGTGTGGGGGTTATGTAGGTAACGACCGAATCTGATGATTGTTAACTTACCCTTTGGTGGTTTGTTAATACGAGTTTCGAGATAGTCGAGTAACGAAGGTTTGAATGTTATTAGCGAGATGACCAAAAGTAGTTTCACAATTAAAACGAGAACAATTTTGGAAACTAGTTAAACGATTTGATACAACTTAAACGAGATAAACGAATTGGATAAACAATTGGTTTTAGGTAGTGATTACATAATGGGACGGGTGTAGCATGATAAAAGCATGGTAGATACACCGCTAGCACATCTTATATATAAGTGCTCTTATCCTATTACATTTCATGTCATTATTTAGTTCACTTGGGAAACGATTTTGAAACGATGTCACACAACGAGGTTTTCGAAATGATACAAACCATACGAATTTCATTAACGAGTTTTTACGAGATATTTTATGAGTTGGTTTACTAAAACAAATGTTTTGAGGTTAAGAATCATGGCTACGATATTTTATTAATTATAACCAATTTTATTTGAGTTGGTTAATTATGATTGCAATACTATATACTTTTCAAAAACAAGGTTTTAATGAAGTATTGCAACATATAAACGAGCCATGAATCTGACACACTTATAAAACCTATGTGCTCGCCAGCATTTCTTTGCTGACTTTGTTTTTACATATGTTTCAGGTGGTGTTGCATGATGTTGGTTGCTAGGATGCATGTTCATATAGGATCTAGACAAGGCCTTAGTGACTTAATAACAATGATAGACGATGTTTAATTCGTTTATTTGGTTTAAGACGATGTAATTTACTTAATGAATCAGTAAAACGAAACTTTTAATTACCATGGTTGTGAAACGATGATTCTGTTACAACACTCCCCGACGTTTCTGCCGCGGTTTCGTTGTTTTAACGCGGTCGGGGTGTGACAGAAGAGTTGGTATCAGAGCCAATGGTTATAGGGAATTAGGTTATTAGAATTGCTCTGACCTAGACTATAACTTTCTAGGACCCCAAAACAAGTGTTTTTGCGTTTAGATTTTAAAACAATACCGTCACCTATCCTTAGGTGATAACCACAACAAGAACACAATAACAAATCCGCTTCGATAATTAATCATCTATCCTTGGATGATTGATTACAAGGTTTTGATCCCTCTTAGTTTTCAAAATCTCGTCAAAGTTTGGGTCTAAATAATGTGAACACGTGCAAACTGGAAGAGTGAATGCCTGTACCCTGAGTTTTCTGTCTAAGGCTAGAGTGTTCGTACAAATCCGCAGTATCGGACCAGTCACTCTTACCTGGGAACTCTTGGGGTGAGTGTTCACTTATAGGCGAGCATGTCTTCAGTGACACATTATATTGACCCATTTACTTTGATTTGTCACTGCGTGTCGTTTGTTTGTTCGAGGTAACAAACGAAAGATCGCCTTCCTTGTGTTTTGTCGATGTTTTCGATACCTCTTTTGTTTTTCCAATTGTCGATCTCACTTGATTCCCCTGTTTCCTTGTTAGACAATGCCTCCTCGTCGTGATGCTCAACCTTTTACTGCTGAAGAAGTCGCAGCCCTTGTCGCTCAGCAAATGGCTGCAGTACTTCCTGGCGTACTAACCCAGATCCATGAGTTATACAACAACAATAATAACAATAATGCCCAATGTAATTTCAAGAATTTCAATTCTGCTAAGCCATTAAAATTTTCTGGGTCTCAAGGAGCAACCGCGCTCCTGCAATGGTTCGAAAGTTTGGAGAGCACATTCAGACATGTGCAATGTCCGAATGAGCGTAAGGTTGAGTTTGCATCTAGAGTGTTCGAGAAGCGTGCTCTTACATGGTGGAACGGAGTGATGCGTGATAGGGGTGCCGATGTGGTGATGGCACAAACTTGGGAAGAGCTCCGAGCTCTCATGATGAGAGAGTTCTGTCCCCGTCACGAGATTCGAGCTTTAGAACGAGAATTCGATGATTTGAAACAAGACGGGGGAGAACACCGTGCTTATATGGATCGATATGAGGAGCTCAGTTTGTTGTGTCCTACGATGGTTACCCCGTTCGAGAAGGCAGTTGAGAGGTATATCGATGGATTACCCGACTCTGTGCAGGATATTGTGACTGGCAGTAACACTACCACTGTCCGTCAAGCGATTGAGTTGGCTGCTACTCTGACCGAGTCTCAGGTCAGAAAGGGTAAATTGACCCGTAAGGGTGACAAGAAGAAATCAGCCGATTCTGCACAAGACAAGGGTAAGGGTAAGAATCAGGGTGAGTCTTCAAAAAAGTCAAGGAAGCGTAAGGCTTCCCATAACTTTGCTGTCACCAACCAGAACCCTCAGAACCCACCAGCCCTAACTCCCGCAAAGAAGCAATATGTTGGTACCGCACCTCATTGTGCTCGATGCAACGGTCATCATGTTGCTCAACAGGCTTGCAAGCAGTGCAATACGTGTGGTAAACTTGGGCATCTGGCCAACATTTGTCGTTTGGGCCAGAATCAGGCTGCTCAGATTCCAGCACAAGCTCAAGGGAATGCTGCGAGATTCCCACCTGGTTCGTGTTTCAATTGCGGAGAAATGGGTCATTTCCGCAACAACTGCCCGAGGTTGGTGAATGCGAATGCGAATCCGAACGCAATCATGAATGTGAATCCCGCTCGTGGACGAGCATTCAATCTGAATGCGAATGAGGCGAGGGCGGACAACGAGGTTGTTTTCAGTACGTTCCTTGTTAACAATCAACTTGCATCTGTTCTTTTCGATTCTGGTGCCGATAGGAGTTTTGTTTCGTTATCCTTTGAGCCTTTACTTGCGATACCTAGAACTAAATTGAGGAAACCCTTATCTGTTGAAGTTGCTACTGGTAAACCTCTTGTACTCGATTCTGTTATTCGTGGTTGTCAATTGAACCTCGATAACCATCTTTTTCCTATTGACCTCACGCCGATGCAACTTGGGAGTTTTGACATTATCGTGGGGATGGATTGGTTAACCAAACATCATGCTGAGGTAATTTGTTTCGATAAGATCATTCGTATTCCTCTTTCGTCTGGTGAAGTTCTGGAAGTTCGTGGCGAGAAACCATCGGTTGGTTTGAAACTCAAGTCGTGTACGAAAGCCCGAAGTTATTTACGAAAAGGATATGTTGCTTTTCTGGCACATGTCACCGAGGAGAAAGGCAAGAGCAAGAGTATTCAGGATATTCCGATTGTTCGGGATTATCCAGAGGCGTTTCCTGATGAACTGCCTGGTTTGCCTCCAGTTCGTCAAGTCGAGTTTCATATTGACCTTGTACCCAATGCCAACCCGATTGCGAAATCACCTTATCATCTTGCACCGTTGGAGATGCAAGAGTTATCGAAACAGCTTCAAGAGTTATCTGATAAGGGATTCATCCGACCGAGTTATTCACCTTGGGGAGCTCCTGTCCTCTTCGTGAAAAAGAAAGATGGGTCTTTTCGAATGTGTATCGATTATCGTGAGCTTAATAATCTTACCATCTAGAATCGATATCCCCTACCTCGAATCGATGATCTCTTTGATCAACTGCAAGGTTCTACCTGTTTTTCCAAGATCGATCTGCGTTCTGGGTATCATCAACTTCGTCTTCTCGAAGAAGATATTCCCAAAACTGCTTTCCGCACGAGATATGGGCACTACGAGTTCACTGTCATGCCTTTTGGTTTGACGAATGCTCCAGCCATCTTAATGGACTTAATGAATAGGGTCTGTAAACCTTATTTAGACAAGTTCATCATTGTGTTCATCGACGATATTCTCATTTATTCGAAGTCTCGAGCCGATCACGAGCAAAACCTTCGTTTGACATTGGAACTCCTGAAGAAGGAACAACTTTTTGCTAAATTCTCCAAGTGTGAATTTTGGCTTAAAGAAGTTCAGTTTTTGGGACATATTGTCAACGAGCAAGGTATTCATGTGGATCCATCCAAAATAGCTGCTATTAAGGATTGGAATACACCAACGACACCTACAGAGATTCGATCTTTTCTTGGTCTTGCTGGATATTATCGTCGATTTATTTCGAACTTCCCTAAGATCGCGGTTCCACTCACTGCTTTGAATCAAAAGAATAAGCCTTTTGAGTGGGGACCCAAACATGAAGAAGCGTTCCAAATGCTGAAACGGAAGCTCTGTGATGCTCCAGTTTTATCTTTGCCCGAGGGAATCGATGATTTCGTTGTCTACTGTGATGCATCCAACTTAGGCCTTGGTTGTGTTCTTATGCAATGAGGTAAAGTTATAGCATACGCGTCTAGATAATTGAAAGTTCACGAGAAGAACTACATGACTCATGATCTTGAGTTAGGTGCTGTGGTTTTTGCTCTTAAAATCTGGAGACACTACCTCTATGGCACGAAGTGTGTGGTTTTCACAGACCACAAAAGTCTCCAGCATATTCTCAATCAGAAGGAGCTGAACATGAGGCAACGACGTTGGGTTGAGCTCTTGAGTGATTACGATTGCGAGATTCGCTACCATCCTGGTAAAGAGAATGTCATAGCCGATGCGCTTAGTCAAAAAGAGCGGGTCAAGCTTCATTCTGTTCGAACTCTATCTGATATTCAAACTCGTGTTCTTCAAGCTCAGCAATTTTGTGTTTCACAAAGTTTGATGGGTAAGGAATTACCACATCAACTTGAGCTTAAACTCGAAGTAAAAGGCGATGGTTTATTCTATTTCAAGGATCGTTTGTGGATTCCGAAACAAGACGATCTTCGCACTTTAGTGATGGACGAATCTCATAAGTCTCGATATTCTATCCATCATGGTGCTGATAAAATGTACAAGGATCTTCGTACTCAGTACTGGTGGCCTGGTATGAAAAAGGATGTTGCCTTGTATGTATCGAAATGCCTAACTTGTCTTAAAGTCAAGGCTGAACATCAACGACCATCTGGTTTGCTTGTACAACCAGAGATACCGGTTTGGAAGTGGGAGAACATTGCTATGGATCTCATCACTAAATTACCGCGAACATCAAAAGGTCATAATACTATTCGGGTTGTCATCGATCGTTTAACGAAGTCAGCTCATTTTATCCCGATTCGCAAGGATCTATCTGCTGATAAACTTGCAAAGATTTATGTTGATGAGATTGTATCTCAACATGGTGTTCCTTTGGACATCATTTCTGATCGTGATGCTCGATTTTCATCTCATTTTTGGAAGACCATGCAATCTGCTATGGGAACCCAACTAAATCTAAGCACTGCTTATCATCCCCAAACAGATGGACAATCTAAGAGGACGATTCAAACTTTGGAAAATATGCTTAGAGCATGCGTGATAGACTTTGGTGGTAATTGGGACTCTCATCTGCCATTGATCGAGTTCTCTTACAAAAATAGTTATCATGCTAGCATTAACATGGCACCATTCGAAGCTCTCTACGGTCGAAAATGTCGTTCACCTATCTGTTGGAATGAGATCGGTGAAGCTCAGCTTACTGGACCTGAGCTCATTCTGGAAACGACAGACAAAATCAAGAAAATTCACGATAATCTTGTGACAGCTAGAAGCCGTCAAAAGAGTTATGCGGATATGCGACGCAAGCCCTTAGAATTTCAAGTCGGAGACCATGTCCTACTCAAGGTGTCACCTTGGAAGGGAGTGGTGAGATTTGGAAAGAAAGGAAAACTTGCACCTCGATATGATGGACCATTTAAGATTGTTGAAAGAGTTGGAAAGGTTGCCTATCGACTAGAGCTACCTTCAGAGATTGGAAATATTCATCCGACTTTTCACGTATCCAATTTGCAAAAGTGTTTAGCTGACGCTGATCTTCACATTCCACTCCACGAAATCCAAATCGATGAAACGATGCACTTTGTCGAGAAACCTGTGGAGATAGTGGATCGTGCAGTCAAATAGTTGAAGAACAAACGGATTCGATTGGTTAAGATTCGCTGGGAATCTAAGCGTGGCCCAGAGTTTACTTGGGAACGTGAGCACCAAATGAAGGCGAAATATCTGCAATTGTTCTCACAAGTTTCCTCTAGTTAAAATTTCGGGACGAAATTTCCAAAAGTAGGGGAGGCTGTGACAACTGTGCTCTGTAATCGATGTACAATGTAAAACAATGTTAATTATCAATAAAACAATGTGTTTTGGTGTTATTATATGTGTATTTGTGTTTGATGATTTTACGATTTGATTCGATTCCAATTTCAAGCTTTAAATCGCTTTCTGGAAGGTTATACGCAAACTGGTGCGTAAACGCAGTCAGTTTAACGCGACAAACACTCTGGAATAGTGTCATAGGCTTAACATACCTTAAATAACCTTTACATAACTTAGAAATAAGTTTTGGATGGTTTGGTGTGTTGAAAACAAGTCTATTCGATCGCAGGGACTATTTGTGCCAAACAGCGAAACTATGCCGATTTGTATAGTAACGAACAGTCCGAAACTTTATCATAAGCTAAACATACCATAAATAACCTAAACATAGCTTAGAAATAAGCTTTGAGTGGTTCGGTGTGCGAAAACGTGCTTATTTGATCTTACAGGGACTAAAAGTGTCAAAAACGGCGTAAGTTTGCATTTACGCGCATCTCTTACGTTCTGACCACATATGGACACCCAAATTTTTTGTAGACACTAAAATATTTTTTATTTTAGTGATCGGCATGCAAAAATACCATTCGTCAGCTTTGAGTGGTTCGGTGTGCGAAAACGTGCTTATTTGATCTTACAGGGACTAAAAGTGTCAAAAACGGCGTAAGTTTGCATTTACGCGCATCTCTTACGTTCTGACCACATATGGACACCCAAATTTTTTGTAGACACTAAAATATTTTTTATTTTAGTGATCGGCATGCAAAAATACCATTCGTCGCTTAATTTGGATCGTTTTCGCGTCCGTTTGAGTTTCGTCGTAATTTGACGAATAACGTGACCGTACGACCAAACGAACCGACATCCGAGATTTTTCCGAGCATATTTTGAGTCCTCTATACTTTGATCACCTTGTAGGGCCTTGAAAATGGCTTAACGGGTGTTAAAAGTGCCAAAAATGGGCGTATGCAAGTGCAGGGACCTGAACTGTCAACATTGAAACTTTTGCTGAACTGTGAGGACTAGGCGGGCCGCGTAAGCCTGTCCCTTAGCTTACGTGGGGCGCCTAAAAGTGCCCAGTTCCAGATTTTCATTTTCAGCAAACTGTTTGATGTCCAGGGGCTGTTTATGCAAATATTCTTGTGTGTAACCAAGTTAACACCTCTCCAAGGCTTCTAATCAGCTCTTAACACTTGTATGGTCATGATCCTTTGCTTGGAGGTTACATAAACAAATGTCTTGATCTTGTGAGTTTCCAACAAGTATAAATAGCATGCCATTTCATTTGAATTCCTCACCCTTGATCTGATTTCTCTAAGTTGAAGTTACAATACTTCATACCTGAGATTTTAAGATCAAGTTCTCCCTAGCAAGGACCCTTTGTAAGCTTCCTTCGTTCTTTTATCGCTTTTCGAGCGTGAAAGTCAAACAGTGTTTGACTTTCTGCTTTGACCATGAGTTGGTCAACAAGAAGTTCGTTTGAACTTCGCAACTTGAGCGTAATCACGATGGTTATAGTCCCTAGTGACTATACCTACTGATTACCACATTGACCAGGCGTAGTGACGAGTCGTAGTTTCGGTCAAAATGCGCATTTAAGCGTATTTTGCAACTAAACTACTCTTGGTATCAAAACACTTTGTTTTGATATCAAACCCTGTTTTCTAACTTAGTTAAACATGTTCTAACATGTTTAGCTCGTCACTTTTAGTTTTGTGCTTGTTTAGAGTCGTAAGTCAAGCGGTCTAAACCACCACTTAGACTTTCGAACTCGACCCGTTTGGTCGATCATTAGGATCCGACCAAGCATGTTTAGTGACCATAGTTGCATAGGGAATAACCTTCCGAGGTTATACCTTATGGTCACCTAGTTTAAATAGTTGTATGATAAATAGTTTATACGCCTTAGGTAAATGACCAAAATGCCCTTTTCATGCATAATTAGATTTTAAGCATATGTAACCTAAACATTTGTCACCTAACTAATTATGCAACATAATTAAACATTTTTAGGCATATAATACTTGTCATAGGACTAGTTAGACGTCTCGAACGCGCTTTTGCGCAAAGGACGCGTTAAAGTGGCGTAAGTCACCTTAATGGGTCGTAACGGGTCGAAAGCACTTAGGTTAGGTTCCGATCTAGAATGCAGGCTTTGTTAAACCATATCACATGAGTTCCAACACTCATTTAGTTTACAAGACCTCATTCTATCCGATCTTCCGATTTAGGTGTCGATTTATTTATCTAGTGATTCGATTACTAGGTACTGCTTGAATTTCCTTGGTTTACCTGAACTTGTTAAGTTCTTTAGACTGAGGATATTTGCACTTCAATGTGAGTACATAGTTCCCCTATTTTACTGTTTTCGATTTTTTTGGGGTGATTCATATGTATTAGACGATTTCGATATTTAAACGATGGTTTCAAAAACGACTAAGATGGTTTATATTAAACTAATAACGATTTTGATAAAGTGAACAAACTTGTTTGACGTGGTTATATAACGAATGAAATTCATTAGCATTGATCAAGCCGACCAGTATTAGGTTATGGTACCATAGGATCAGACAAATCCCGTTATCAGACTACACCCATGGTTATGTGTGGGGGTTATGTAGGTAACGACCGAATCTGATGATTGTTAACTTACCCTTTGGTGGTTTGTTAATACGAGTTTCGAGATAGTCGAGTCACGAAGGTTTGAATGTTATTAGCGAGACGACCAAAAGTAGTTTCACAATTAAAACGAGAACATTTTTGGAAACTAGTTAAACGATTTGATACGACTTAAATGAGATAAACGAATTGGATAAACGATTGGTTTTGGGTAGTGATTAGATAATGGGACTGGTGTAGCATGATAAAAGCATGGTAGATACACCGCTGGCATATCTTATATATAAGTGCACTTATCATATTACATTTCATGTCATTATTTAGTTCACTTGGGAAACGATTTTGAAACGATGTCACACAACGAGGTTTTCGAAATGATATAAACCATACGAATTTCATTACCGAGTTTTTACGAGATATTTTATCAGTTGGTTTACTAAAACAAATGTTTTGAGGTTAAGAATCATGGCTACGAGATTTTATTAATTATAACCAATTTGATTTGAGTTGGTTAATTATGATTGCAATACTATATACTTTTCAAAAACAAGGTTTTAATGAAGTATTGCAACATATAAACGAGCCATGAATCCGACACTCTTATAAAACCTATGTGCTCGCTAGCATTTCTTTGCTGACTTTGTTTTTACATATGTTTCAGGTGGTGTTGCATGATGTTGGTTGCTAGGATGCATGTTCATATAGGATCTGGACAAGGCCTTAGTGACTTAATAACAATGATAGACGTTGTTTAATTTGTTTATTTGGTTTAAGATGATGTAATTTACTTAATGAATCAATAAAACGAAACTTTTAATTACCATGGTTGTGACACGATAATTCTGTTACAACACCCCCCGACGTTTCCGCCGCGGTTTCGGTTGTTTTAATGCGGTCGGGTGTGACATAAAGCATATACCAACCATGCCCATTTAAACCGATAATGAAGTATATACATAAATGGAGGTTTTAGCATAAATATACCTGAATCTTCATGAACCTATCAATCTCACCAGCTTGTCTCGGCAATTCCAGTTTCTTCATTACAGGCTAATCTGGCCACCATAGGATGCATTCATGGGAACAATACCATCTTTCATCATAAGAATGACTTGAAAGCACCGCCACGACGTAAACGATTGTCGTTTGAGAAAATGACCCGCCAACCCTTTGTGGCTCAGCCCACTTTATCTCAACCTAATATAATTAGCAACTTAACAGATATATTATTCCTTGAAAATACTAAATATTTTTCACAAAAAAAGAAAGTTAAAAGCTTAACTCACTTGTTTGCCTCCAAGTTCATGTAGTTGACCATCAGAAAATATGTTATCCGCAGCTTCTTCATTGTCAAATGTAACAAAGTCAGTCTTATGATCGACCCATGTCATGATCTAATATAATTTGATGCTCAATAATACCACCATAATTGGAGACTATTCACTCAATTAACCTGCAAATTAAAGTTACAGACTTTATTATCACTACACGATTTAATTATTCCATAGACTGTACCATCAAGAAATTATGTGATGTACTACCTTCCATTAAAGTCAATGGTACCATCAAGAAATTATGTGATGTACTACCTTCTACTTAATTATCACCGGTGTTTATGTCCATACCTAGAGACCAACTCTAACAGACCAGGACATAGGTCTATTCTTATCTTTATCCTTTCTAAATGCAGCTGCAGGTGTTTTTTTTCTGGACAAAAGCCCCTTCCCACCATAATCACCACCTAACGAAGGAAGATATAAATAAGCAAAATATTCATACAACTTGGCATACAACTGGATAACTATCATTCAGTTACAGTTAAAATAACTTAAGGAAACTGCAGAAATGTAACCCAGACACGAAAATTTGATTGTATAAAACGTCAATTTAACATGAAATACAGAGTAAAATCAATATCTAGACGTCGAAAACATAACTTATGAAATTCGGTCACCACAAAATGAGTTAAAATGCTCGAGTCTAAAATTCTGTATTTGAGTAGTTTGCTGAACCCTGAGATAAAAAGAATAATTACATAAATAACTCCTAATAGCATTACTAATCAATACAAGACATGAAAAAATAAATAAAATAACAGTACCTCGGTAGCAACATCACGTGCAGTGTGTCTAATTCACCAATATCTGTTGGTAAAACCACCATAGCCATCCTACAACCTTGCTAACAGGCTTAGATTGTGCATAAAGATGACAGGACAATCAAACACAGTCCCACAAACCTTTTAACCCATATTAAAAGAACTACACATTTTGGCTTGTTAGCCAACCCACATCATCGAACATTTTTTCCACCTCTTCGATTGATATAGAATAAAATATCCTTAATAATAGTGGTGCATAAAGCCGCCAACTTCTAAGCCAACCAGCCCCTCTCTTCTTCAGATTCATGTAAGAGTTAAACAAAATATAACAAATCATTCAACAAATTGGAGATATATCTCCGTCCATGTTCATCCATAGCTCCCCTAGTCCCCTACATAACAAAAAAAATAACATTAAAGTTACTGAAATAAAATAGAACCATCCATTTAGCTTCATTTTCCGTAAGGAAAATCCAAAAAAAATTGTTTTCAGCATAAACTTAATGAATTTAAAACATTGAAAGCGTTTCACCATCATCATTTCAATTAAAAGATAAAATTCAGAAATTGCAACACGGGTAAAGATTAGAGTAACCATGTTGCTAAATATGACAGAGGCAATTATCTTTGTTCATTAAAGCTTTTAAAAAGAATAAGATTAAGGCAGCTTAGGGCGGTAACACCGCCATCTTTAGAACCACCGGAACCAAATTGAACCGACCCAAAACCAAGAACCGAATTCCAAACATTTCAAGAACCATAATTGAACCCTTTAATGCAGGCCAGGTTCAGTTATGTAAATGAATTTAGCGGGTCGGAGAACTGAAAATAAGGCCCGGAACCAAATCGAGGTCAGCGGGTAATCTCCTTTTATAGATTATATAGATATAGATTTAAAAAGAAACAAATAGTGACAGATCAAGATTAACAAACCTGTCTTTTTGGAAAAGATGTAGCCTTTGGAACTAATGTAAGTGTTGGGATTTGGAGTCAGATGATTCCTCGGATATTCCTTCTTACCCTTGTATATTATCAAAGGCGATTAAAAAATTACAATACGTTAATATGTGCTGATATATTGTGACCAAATGAGAAAACAAACATACCTTCTCAATCACACAGACATCTACATTGCTACCACTTCCCAGATCATTAAATATGCCAGAGCATATAGCCTTGGTCACCAAGTTCACTCCTTCTTCCCTCTATTAAAAGATAACACCCGTTAATCATCAAAATGTATGACAGTTAGATCTGTAGCTGTGAAAACTGAAAAATCATAGTAAGCCCTTCACGATACTCTGACTCAAAGATAGCCATTGCAGCAAGAGAACCAGAACCCATTGTAGCAAATGGGAATGTGTATGTTGATCCATGAGGATAGATCTAAAAACAGTGATTGAGAAGCATTAGCACATTGTCTCAAAAGTTGAAATTTTCCGACATGCACAAAGATGAAATAACTCACAGTATGTAGATATGGGCCAGTCACATCAACTCCACCAAGTACCAAAGCAGAAGATACATGACCTTGGTAACTACGTGAACAACATCAAAGTAATATACGAAACCATCGATATCCCAAAATAAGTTGAGATTAACACTTGAGCTTACCGGAAAAGATGAGACTTTAATAGGGTAAGTGCGGTTACAACCCCTGATTCACGTCCGGTATGATATCTGTTATAACAACCCTCCTGAATTTTTCGACACCCTAAAAATAATTAGAATACCCCTATACGTCCTAAGACATACCCCGTATGCGAAAACCAAGCCCAAAGTACCTTACATAATTAAAAATAAAATAAAAATCAATTTTTAAGTGCGCTTGCGGGCCGTGAAGGATTGACCTTCGGGCTATGCGGGGCGTGACAGTCAGTCACCAGGGCTGCACCCGGTGCTGCCACGTGTCACGTAATGTGTCGAGTCTAGTTCGATGACCGGTCAAGGCTAAAGCCTATAACACCTATGCCGCGGGCCGCGTAAGACCTTGGTATGGTCTTCACGGGGTGCGACAAACCCTCTGAGCAACCCTATAAATAGCAACCTTCGGCAGTTCAGTCGAATTCGCTCAGGATCTTTCCCTCTCTCGAATTTCTGCATAGTTGAAGTAATATTTGGGTAGTATACCCCCCTAAATTACGAAGTTCTGCCTCGCTGTAAGTATTATAACCCCGGTTACGTATTAGATACGCTGACTCATTGATCCAGGGTTCCGTAACGACTGTCGAGGTTCTGCCCGATGTAGTCGTTGGAATGTCGACTCGGGGAGGGTATTACTAATGTAAATATTGGGTTATTATACTAACGCGTGTGCATTTGTGTATTTAATAGATAATCACCAGGAAATCCTTAAGGAAAACCCTAAGACAACAATGTGAGTAATCGCATTTTTGCAAACTGTTTTTACAAAACCTCACCTAATTAATAATATATTAAACATTTATTAAGTATTTGTATTCTACAATTATCGTCAGTATGTTGGGGTTTTGTATACAAAACTTGTTACTACATTGTGAGTAGTAACATGACCACAAGTCGGGTTGACAGTACCGTGGGTGGTAAGTAAAGTAGATGGAAACAAATGTAATTGCGCGATCGCCCTCAATACTGTACAATGGTTTTACTTAACTTGATTAATTTGAGATTCACTCACCAGTATTGCCCACTGACAAAATGTTTTTAAACGCGTTTCAGGTAACAAAATGTGAAAGCCAATTAGAAGCCAGCTGGACAGCACTGAAGGCCTGGAAAAGTGGCTATTAAGTTACCTAAAATAAAGAGATGTTTTTATTAAATAAAATAGGGTTTATTCCTATAAAAATGTGTGTACTGAAAACTTGGGATTTTTCCCACGTGTTTAATATATTGAAAGTGTGGTATTTTACTCTGATAAAATATTTCCTAACTACGGTCCTGATGAAATTTCCGCTGCCAAAATGATAACCACCGATACCACTGAAACTGGCCACGACCGCCCGTTCCCGGGTAATTAGGGGACGGGGGTTGTGACAGAAGGTGGTATCAGAGCCAAGCCACTGATTCAGCCACAGAAGTGTTCTGCTGACACCAAGATAATATTCAATATGTTAGGAAATTTTCTATGGAACTACGTGTATATTTGTATTTTATTGTTGAGTGTTATTTGACTATTTGTTAGTTTACAGTATGAGCGACCAAGGACCTTCCGACGCCTACCGTCAGTTGTCCAGCTCACCTAGAAGCGAAGGCACCTCTTCACAGCCTGCCCTCTCAGGGTATTCAGCTGACAATGAAGATGGGATATTCGTGTTTAAGGCTCAGTCCAAAGAGCCATTCCCTCCTAAAAAGAGAGGATGGTTCGGTAGAGGAGCGCATGAACGTAGGAAAAGAATGAAAAAGTTGCAACAACAGCGTGCTGTAGCAGCCGCCAAGAGCGAAACAGATGCCCACACACAGGATATGCTTAATAGGAGTTTAGCCAATTTTCATATCCTAGCAACCACAGCTGCCGACCCTAACCTGGAGCAACTCATAGCACCCCAACCATTACCCTTGTTTCCCACCCAACCAATAGAAATTGAAAACAACTCAGAAAATCAAATTCAAATGCATGATTTTAACCTAGAAGAGATACCTAGAAATCTAGCACCCAATCCCTTAGACCCTAACTATGACCCGTGGTTTGACGACCATAGGGATTACCAGCAACACTACCCAATGCCAGAAGATGAACCCATGCCGAATCTAGCAGCCTACCCAGGTTTGGACCCTCTAGATCCCTTCTATGATAGCGATCAATACATTAGAGAAATTCTAGAGAATCCATACCCGTACCAGGAACCCATGCCCCAGTTCCCAAACCCAGTCCCAGCACCTGCACCCCCAATGAGTGCTGAAAATGTGCAAGAGCTCCGAACTTTCGGTGAGGAGATTTTAGAAAGTAGAGAGAGAATGAGGCAGGTCGGAGAGCGACTCGTCTGGAAATATGACGAGCGCAACATGGAGTTCTGGATGAACCCATATCAGTGATGGTGGTGGTAGTAATAATAATAATAATAATATAATATATATAATATGTGTGTATGTTTGAAATATATATATATATATATATATATATAGACAATAGCTACCGATGCCTAATAGTAGTGTAATTTCAATTCCAGTTGTATTGTAATATATATGGATGCATACTATATAAGAAAGAGTAAGTCGCAATGTTCGACGTTTTTGACCAATATGTGTTTTATGTGATTGTTTACATTAAATATTATTTTGTAATATTAATAATTGGCAAATGTTTAAAACTCAGATGGACAATGAAGTGAACCCGAATAACGATAATCCGAACAATGATAATAATGGAAACCAAGTGAATAATAGTGCCATCCAACATATAGTGGCACAAGGGATTAGAGACGCAATGTCATTTATTATTCAAACGGTTAAGGAGCTGATAATAAAAGTAACAAAGGCAGTTAGCAACCAACTGATCCAGATCACAGCGTAAACAATGGACCAGTACTTCAAGTGCCCATTCCCAAAAGAAGAAGAACCATGTCTTATGGTTGTTCTTACAAGGAATTCTGGTCCTACAAACCAATAGAATTCTCGGGCAATGAAGGACCCATTGCTACTCTACGCTGGATAGAAAATACTGAGACAGTCTTAAAAATAAGCAAGTGCGTGGAAGAGGATAACATAATGTTTGCTTCCAATCTGTTTAAGAACTCAGCTTTAGAATGGTGGAACACTATCCTCCAATCTAGGGGAAATGACAGGGTTTACAATATGGAATGGGAAGAATTTAAGAATATGGTAGAAAGGAAATTCTGCCCTCCCAATGAAAAAGAACAGATAGCAAATAAATTCCTAAACCTTAGTATGACTGGAGTAGATAGTAAGGGTTACACTACTACATTCTTTGAATATGCTAGAATAGTGCCAACCCTTGCATCACCAGAACCAGTATTAATCTCCCGTTACATCTGGGGATTAATCGGGGAGATTAGGAATGTAGTCAAGGCAGCTTGACCCAAACCATAGAAGAAGCTATAGAACTAGCAAACACCTTGACTGATGAATTAGTTCGTACGCGAGAAGAGGACCATAGGAGGAACCTAGCTCAAAAGCTTACCCAGGAATTCCGCTACGGTAATTCCAACCGTGGGAAAAATGTAGGTTCTACCTCTGCACCCTACTGCAAGGCCTACAAGAAGAAGCATTCAAGAAAATGCTCTACCTACTGCAATTTCTGCAAGATACCAGGACACAAGGAGGAAGAATGTAGGAGGAAACCTAACAATGGAATGTGCTTCAACTGTGGAGAAATAGGTCACATCAAGCCGAATTGTCAAAAACTAGTTCCAGTCATGGGCAATAAGACTACTAAAAATGCTAGAGCATTTGTGCTGACCATGGAAGAAGCAAAGATGATTCCGGACGTGATTGTCGGTACGTTTTTAGTTAATGTTGCTTTTGCTAAAGTATTATTTGACTCTGGTGCAAACCAAAGTTTTATTAATACCTCATTTTGCAAACTTCTCAATCAACCATTAACTAAACTCCCACAAGAAGGTCTAGTAGAGACAGCAAATGGGGAAACCGTTAGGATTTCTGAAATCTTGCAGGGAGCAAGAATAAAATTTTTAAATCAAAAGTTTATTGCAAACCTTTACCCAATGGATCTGGCAGGATTTGATGTTGTATTAGGAATGGATTGGTTAATAGACAATAAAGCCAGTATTTTATGTGATCAAAAGTCAATCCAAGTTAAATCACCAAAGGGTGAAAAGATCACAATTAAAGGAGATAAGCCGTCAAGATCCACAAAATTCATCTCTGTGATGAAAACAGCAAGTTATATGAGAAAAGGGTCATTAGTGTATTTGATTTCCATAATCACTAACACTAAAGGAAAAGACTTGAAAGATATTCCTGTAGTATCTTAGTTTTCAGATGTGTTTCCAGAAGAAGTACTAGGACTACCGCCAGACAGAGAAGTTGAAATCAGAATCCATCTGCTACCAGGAACAACACCAATTGCCAAAGCACCTTACCGTTTGGCACTAGCCGAAATGCAAGAATTAAAGAAACAATTGGACGAATTGTTGGAGAAAGGATTCATACAGCCAAGTTCATCGCCATGGGGAGCACCAATATTGTTCGTCAAAAAGAAAGACGGGTCAATGCGAATGTGCATTGATTACCGTGAATTGAACAAAGTCACGATTAAGAATCGGTACCCATTACCGAGAATCGATGATTTGTTTGATCAATTACAAGGAGCTCGATTTTTCTCTAAAATCGATTTACGATCAGGATATCATCAATTAAAGGTACAGGAAGAGGACATTCCTAAGACCGCTTTCAGAACAAGGTAAGGCCATTATGAATTTACTATCATGCCATTTGGTTTAACCAATGCCCCAGCTGTATTTATGGACATGATGAACCGAATATGTAAGCCATATTTGGATAAATTCATAATTGTTTTTTAGATGATATTCTTATTTACTCTAAAAGTAAAGAGGAACATGCAAAGCATTTGCACGCACTTTTAAGTTTATTGAGAAAAGAAAAGCTTTATGCAAAGTTTTCAAAGTGCGAGTTTTGGTTATAACATGTACAGTTTCTTGGACATTTGGTCAATCATGAAGGAATTCATGTGGATCCCACCAAGATCGAGGCGATTACTAATTGGAAAAACCCTAAATCGCTAACCGAGGTTAGAAGTTTCTTAGGATTGGCCGGTTATTATAAAAGATTTATTCAGGATTTTTCTAGAATAGTCATTCCCTTGACTAAGCTAACCTGTAAATCTGTTAAGTTTGAATGGGGACCAAAACAAGAAGAAGCATTTAGAATTCTTAAGCAAAGACTAACCCATGCACCCATACTAGCGTTACCAGAAGGAACTAATGACTTTGTAGTCTATTGTGACGCTTCTAAGTTAGGTTATGGATGTGTGTTAATGCAACGTCAAAAGGTTATAGCCTATGCGTCTAGACAACTTAAGAATCATGAAGAGAACTATTCAACCCATGATTTGGAATTAGGAGCCATAATTTTTGCTCTTAAGATTTGGAGACATTACCTTTACAATAGTAAGTTTACCATTTTTACTGATCATAAGAGTTTAAGGTATGTCTTCGGGCAAAAGGAGTTGAATATGAGGCAAAGACGTTGGATGGAAATTCTTAGTGATTATGATTGTAATATTCAGTATCATGTAGGAAAAGCAAATGTAGTGGCTGATGCTTTAAGTCGAAAGTATCATGAAAACCTAAAAAGGGTACGTTCTCTTAAATTAAATCTGCAAGTAGATTTAAATGAACATATTAGAGAAGCACAAGAATCAGTAATCAAGGATGATACTGAAAAGTTAAAAGGAATGATCAAGGAATTAGAACAAGGAACTGATAGAATTTGGAGATTCCATAAGAAAAGAAAGTGGATACCTAAATCAGGAAACCTACGCCACCGTATATTAGAAGAATACCATAAGTCTAAGTATACGATGCATCCTAGAAGTGATAAGATGTATCAGGACTTAAGAAAGAATTTTTGGTGGATATGAATGAAAAAGGATATAACAGCTTATGTTTCTAAATGTTTAACCTGTTCACAAGTCAAAGCTGAACATCAGAAACCCTCAGGATTTTTGCAGCAGTTAGAAATGCCCGTATGGAAATGGGAATTGATAACAATGGATTTTGTTACCAAATTACCCAAAACAAGAAAAGGTAATGATACAATCTGGGTGATTGTAGACAGGCTAACTAAGTCAGCTCATTTTGTACCAATGAAGGAAACTTTCAGTATGGAACAATTAGCTAAGTTGTATGTAAATTAAATAGTTTCATTACATGGAATTCCTTTATTAATTATTTCTGATAGAGATAGCCGTTTTACCTCTCATTTTTGGGCAAGTTTCCAAAAGTCAATGGGAACCAAGTTGAATCTAAGCACCGCTTATCATCCTCAAATAGACGGACAAAGCGAAAGGATAATTCAGACAATGGAAGATATGCTTAGAGCTTGTGTAATTGATTTCGGAGGTAATTGGGGCGATCACTTACCATTAATAGAATTTTCTTATAATAACAGTTATCACACAAGTATTAATACTGCACCATTCGAAGCACTCTATGGACGAAAGTGCCGAACCCCAGTCTGTTGGGCAGAAATTGGGGAAAAGAAATTATCTGGACCAGAGATAGTCCAAGAAACAACAGACAAGATTGTTCAAGTCAAGGAACAACTGAAAACAACACGTGATCGACAAAAGAGCTATGTAGATAACAGACGCAAACCGTTGGAATTTCAAGTAGGAGACAAAGTGTTATTAAAAGTCTCTCCTTGGAAAGGAGTGGTAAGATTCATCAAAAGGGGAAAGCTAAGCCCCAAGTATGTTGGACCTTTTGAGATTATTAAAAGAATAGGACCTGTAGCTTATCAGCTACAACTGCCAGAAGAAATGGCAGGAATACATGATGTATTTCATATATCTAATCTCAAGAAATGCTTAGCTGATGAATCACTGGTAGTACTCTTAAAGATATAGAGGTAAATGAACAACTAAAATTTGTAGAGAGGCCTCTACAGATTGAAGACAGGAAAGTTAAGAATCTCAAGCACAAGAGATTAGTTCTGATCAAAGTGAAATGGGACTCCAAGAGAGGACCGGAGTACACATGGGAGCTTGAATCAGAAATGCAAAGAAAATATCCACACTTGTTCCAGTAGATCTCGAGGACGAACTCTAAAACAAGGTGGGGAGGATATAACAACCCTCCTGAATTTTTCGACACCCTAAAAATAATTAGAATACCCCTGTACATCCTAAAACATACCCCGTATGTGAAAACCGAGCCCAAAGTACCTTACATAATTAAAAATAAAATGAAAATCAATTTTTAAGTGCGCTCGCGGGCCGCGAAGGATTGACCTTCGGGCTATGCGGGGCGCGACAGTCAGTCACTAGGGCTGCACCCGGTGCTGCCACGTGTCACGTAATGTGTCGAGTCTAGTTCGATGACCGGTCAAGGCTAAAGCCTATAACACCTATGTCGCGGGCCGCGTAAGACCTTGGTATGGTCTTCGCGGGGCGCGACAAACCCTCTAAGTAGCCCTATAAATAGCAACCTTCGACAGTTCAGTCGAATTCGCTCACGATCTTTCCCTCTCTCGAATTTATGCATAGTTGAAGTAATATTTGGGTAGTATACCCCCCTAAATAACGAAGTTCTGCCTCGTTGTAAGTATCATAACCCTGGGTACGTATTAGATACGCTGCCCGATTGATCCAGGGTTCCGTAACGGCTGTCAAGGTTCTGCCCGACGTAGTCATTGGAATGCCGTCTCGGGGAGGGTATTACTAATGTAAATATTGGATTATTATACCAACGCGTGTGCATTTGTGTATTTAATAGATAATCACCAGGAAATCCTTAAGGAAAACCCTAAGACAGCAATGTGAGTAATCTCCTTTTTGCAAACTGTTTTTACAAAACCTCACCTAATTAATAATATATTAAACAGTTATTGAGTATTTGTATTCTACAATTATCGTCGGTATGTTGGGGTTTTGTATACAAAATTTCTTACTACATTGTGAGTAGTAACATGACCACAAGTCGGGTTGACAGTACCATGGGTGGTAATTAAAGTAGATGGAAACAAATGTACTTGCGTGATCGCCCTCAATACTGTACAATGGTTTTACTTAACTTGATTAAACTGAGATTCACTCACTAGTATTTCCCACTGACAAAATGTTTTTAAACGTGTTTCAGGTAACAAAATGTGAAAGCCAATTAGAAGCCAGCTGGACATCACTGAAGGCTTGGAAAAGTGGCTATTAAGTTACCTAAAATAAAGAGATGTTTTTATTAAATAAAATAGGGTTTGTTCCTATAAAAATGTGTGTGCTGAAAACTTGGGATTTTTTCCAAGTGTTTAATATATTGAAAGTGTGGTATTTACTCTGAAATTTCCGCTGCCAAAATGATAACCACCGATACCACTAATTTAAAATATTTCTAAATTAGAAGAGATCTTATTACTCAATTTTGAGACACTATACCCATGGAACAGAGAAACCAAATAATGTTAAACCGTGTTCAAACTCTACTGTCAAGGCTCACCAGTGTAGCCTTCTCACTTTGCTTCTAAAGCCCCACTTTCAGGCCCTGGGCACATTTTTCAGGCCAAGTTCCAATGAAATCCCGGCCAAAAAAATCATCTGAACAGGTTCAAACAATTATACCAACCCTAACACAAGCCTCGAATCAACCTAAAACAACCTAAAAAAAGCCTAAAGCATGTCTAAAACCCCTAAACAACCAGTGTAGCCTTCTCACTTTGCTTCTAAAGCCCCACTTTCAGGCCCTGGGCACATTTTTCAGGCCAAGTTCCAATGAAACCCCGGCCAAAATATCATCTGAACAGGTTCAAACAATTATACCAACCCTAACACAAGCCTCAAATCAACCTAAAAAAAGCTTAAAGCATGTCTAAAACCCCTAAAAATTCTATTTTTACACTATATGCCTCGCCTAAAAAAGGATCACCCTTGGTGCTTTGATTGCGCCTTAGATAACTATGGTTCAAAATAATTTTTCCAACTAAAATCAAGTATATAATGGTTACAAATCTCAAATTACTTTTTAGAACAGTAACCAAGTGATACACTCTTAATGCCTAATCCATCTACGTATAAAAACAATCTACAAAAACACCTAATCACAGTCTAGGGTTTGGGTTTAATTCAAAAACTTGTTGATTTTATCAGCTATACCAATTGGGGATGAATATGAAGAATAATGAAGAAGAAACATAACCTGAATCATTGCCGGAGAGACTAAATCGTTGCATATATATGTGAGATTTGATTTTTGAATTTTGAATCTCCTCCCTCAATTTATGTCTCTTCCCTCACTTTCTCACTCTTCAATTCGATACGGGTTCTTCCCTCTGCAAATGAAAAGAGGAGATTCAGATCTAAACTTATGATAATCGGTAGGTTAGAGCAGATCCAGATCTGAACTTTGTAGTGAGTTTTTGGAATTTAGGGTTAAAAATCGCCAGAGGGAAGAGGGAAAATTGGATCTGATGTTTGTGATGAGATTGGGCGGGATGCGTAATACATATCCCCATGTCTTTTTAAAATTCAAATTACCTCCCTTTAATTATGTACAATATTATTTAGATTAATAGATTTATATATATATATATATATCCGAATTATGACATCAGCATGGACAATGTGGCATATCTCAGAGGTTGACACGTAAGCAAACCGAGGTCAGCTTCTAATCTCCTATTATAGATTATATAGATACGGGGACTAGTTAGTTAACTCAACTATCCTTGCCCAGAAATTTAATTCGCCACGTGTTGTCTTCTCATTGCTTCCTATGTTGGTGTTCGTACTCAAGTCCTACTATGCAAGTGAACACTAATGAGTTATTAAGGACCAACTCCAGTAATGCATGTCTAAATACGTATAACCATTTTAGTCTAAATAGCACTTGAAATGGTGATAAAATGCTAACTTCTAAGACGTCTAACGGGTGGCATTTCGGTTTGCAAATGGTATACAAGCCTCACTCAAATGTGTTTGAAAACAAACAGGTATATAATGTTTTGATGATAATAGAGTTGGTGTTGCGATTTACTGAGGAGTATGATGATGATAGAGTCGGTGTTGGTAACTAAGTTAATAAAAATAATGCCATTAGATCTTGTTATAAAATAGAAATTTTTGGCTTTCAAAATGTAACTTAAATCAAGGACACATAAACTATTAGGATGTAGCACTAAATCAGATCTAATGTGAGTTTATTAATTAAACTTGTTTAAAAAAGAGTTTTGGATTTTGATGGTTCTAGCTCATAAGTTTTGTCGGTCTTACAGAAGTGGCCCATATTTATGTTCTACCTTATAAACCCAATATTTATAAGGTTTAGAACCGAAAATTTGTAGCATTTCGTTCCCAAATTTTAGAGGTGTCGATTTTGACTAGAGTAGGTTTCATTGTTTGTAAACTTGTAAAAATAATCAATAATACAAAAATAACATTTTACTTAATGAAAAACTTCTAAAAATCAGATCTTGACTTATATGCTACTAGAACAAATATATTTTGTAAGTTCATGGAATATTTGTTGTAGATTTTTTTATCTTCACCTTTATATTAATATTTATAAAGCTAAAGCTAAAAATAATAGCTATACAATTCCAATAATAGCTATACAATTCCAATAACCACAAAGCTTCATTATGATATATAGAAGTTCTAGTAAAAAATGGAATTTTATGAGAATTCAAAGTTCACCTGCTTGAAAACTTGCGCCAAAAAAAATTACGAAAGTGCCCTGAACCACCATCAACAGCCACCACAACCTCCTTTGTCATTTAACATTATATATAGCACTAGCATCGATACCAAACTTGTTCGGACATTATCGGTTCAGTTCGTCCGGTAAAGAACAAAAAAAACAACCTGGTCAATTTTAAGAAAAACATTAATTTAAACTTAGATAAAAATAAACATGTCCCAATTGGAGTTTAATAAAGTATTGTGTTATATTATTAGAATAATGAAAAGCGTAAATGTTTGTCACTTTATATAAAAATAAGAAAATAAATGTTAGATAGCTTTGATAACATGTACAATTTTGCTTCGATTGCTTGTACATTACTAATCATATCGTTTCGAACAAATTGATATCTAGAAGTAGATAAAAGTTAGGCACATTGCAACAATATACTCGGAATTTATAAATCATCGGATCATAATAGATATAAAAGAAAAAAAAATATGCTCAAATTTAATTATAATAATAATAATAAAAACTAGTATTTTACTCTTCACGTAAAATACCATATAGTTAATGGTTCCCCCCCCCCCCCCCCCCCCCCCCCCCCCCCGCATTGTGGCAGAAATTTAGTCAGTATCACTACTAGAAAATTGTCAAGTTTGTGACAACCAAATTTGTAGCAAATTTGTCTGAAATTGCACTTACCCACAAATTTCCTACAAAAATATTCGTAGAAAATAAACTTGTGGGTAACCGGATTAGCTACAAAAATACGAAAAAAATCTGCTACAAAATTCCTTCAAAATCTTTCGTCACAAAATTTGCTACAAAATACTGACAAAATGCTCTTCTTGCAAAATTCCGACAATTCTTCCACGTTTTTGCCTTTTTTGTATATTATTTTATGCTATTTTATTTTTAAAATTAATAGCATTATTAACAAAATATTCATAATTTTTTATTTTTCCGACAAAATTCCTACTAATTATAAAACGTTCTTGTGACATAATTCCTACAAATTATAGAACTTTCTTGCGACAAAATTCCTACAAATTATAAAACTTTCTTGCGACAAAAATTCCTACAAATCATAAAACTTTCCACAAGTTTCCTACAAATTTATAAATTTTCTCTAAACAATTTGCGACAAATTATCTACAAAGTTAACGGTTTCCAACAAATTTCCTACAAATAAAAAATATATTTTTTAATGTAGCTATAAATTTCCTACAACTTAGAAATTAAGGTTTGCGACAAAATTTCTACAATTTTTTGCGACACATTTGTGACAAAATAACAATATCAGAGAATTTTAAAAAACCATTTTTGTATAAAAAATGCAGCGAAATATAAAACATTCCAAAAAATTGCAGCAAGCAAAATTATAAAACATCCCAAAACAATTGCAACAAGCAAAAATCTAAAACATTTCAAAAGTTCCAAAACACACACAAAATCCTAATTAAGGGCAAGTTGTTTATTCAAAACTAATCCAACATTCAAATACTTAACAAAACGAGAGCTTTGTTTACTTCTTTCCGATGTTTTTCACCGTTTCTTCCATATTTTTCGTCATGCCTCTTGGTCGGCCCGCTCTTTTTCACGCTCTTGTTGAAATTGTTCGAAATGGGCTTCTATGTTTCGTCGGGCCTCTCGTTCTCCTTCTAATTCTGCTTGAACTTTTTGAAGCTGAAAATTATAATCGTAATCATCACCTATCAACCCGAACAGGTCGATCAACACAACCCTACAAAAATCTAACTAACAACATAAAAATCCCTTATAACAAATACAAACACACATACATATTAAAAAATGAAATATCATATTAAAATGTTGTTATTTATTTGTACCTAATTATTTTAATAAATTATTAAAAAGTATTTATAAGTACGCAATTCCTTATGTTTCTTGCAATTTTACTTTTATTAAACATATTTATACATGAGTGGTTTTTAATTAATTTTTATAAAAACTTATCTCGACTCGTGCTTATTTTGTAAAAACTCCTAACACAAACCAAATAAACCTTGAAAATGAACCCTTCTGACCCAAATCAAAATTGACGTGAACCCGTTCTAACCCGAATCAAATTAACCCTGTTTAAAAATAACCTATTCTGACCCGATCCATTATGACCCGCAGAACTCATTCTGATCCGTGACCCAAACCCGCCCATAACAAACCTATTCAACCAGCAATGTACTCGATCAATCACAAACAAGCTACCTTCAATACCACCATGTTCATCAGCAAACTCATTCTTCCCATTTAAAGCCTAAACTATTACCTTCACTAATGGGACTATCTTAAAAATGTTTACGCTATCTAAATAACAAGAATAAATAATGATACCTCTTGCGAGTGTCGGGCATCATCGTTAGAACCACAAATTCTTGATGATTTTTTTTCGGTCACCAGAAAATCAGGATAAGAAGATCCTATCCCGAACATCTTGCGACCCTTACACTTAGGATGCAAACTTTTCCACAAGGCTAAATCATCGCAATCCACGTCCCCATACAAATCTTTAAGTTGTTGTGAGTACGCGACCTATAATTTTATCAAGTGAAAGTTATCAACCGGTAAAAGTGACACCATAATTATAAATAAATGATAAAAGAGAGCTTACATATGAACGCTTTGCAAGGTCGGTAACAAAATCCAAGAATCAAAATCATTTTCACTTATCTCCCCATCTTGCAACATTTTTTTGCATCTCTTAGTGGCATGGGTCTGCAACAATACTTTCTTGTATCCAACTGTTTTACCCTCTTCTTTGTCCTACACAAAAAGGAGTATTGTAAATTTTAAGTGTTAAATGTAGAGATGGTTAATAATATTTATAATTATGATTAGCTTACCAAGTTGATACGATGTTGATCAAATCGTATAGACCCGCCTGTATGACGGCACAAGTCATTTTTGCGGTTTGCTCTCCTGGCTATTGACTTTTTTTTGCCATTTTTCGGTGTTCCAATGCTGTAATGATAAAAATTAGGGGTGAGTCTGGGAAAAAATAATTTGCATCAAATCGAGCACCATATCACTCATTTTGACTCGCTACCCAACCCGCTAATGTTGTCATCCATAAATAAGGGGAAAATGTTAGATAATTCTCTCAAACTTTTCATGTTATCTCTAAAGCAATCTTTGATTGGTCGATAAATGTGTAATATATGGCCTGCTCAGCTCGTGGATTCCATTTATGTCACACCCCAACCGATGGCGGAAACATCGGGATGAGACGAAGTGTGTAGATTGCAAGAGACTTCATAATGCTATTTTGTGTCGAGTATTTAATAATTACATTTTACATAGTTTGAACTAGAATACCACAAGATTAAAATAAATAAGGCACAATAAGTATTCAAATAATTAAATTTCATTTCATTGATAATTAATTATTACAAGTATTGGAAACAGAATACAACATGTTTGAAAATAAAGTACAGTACAACAAGTATTAGAGTCTAAATGCGTTTCTAGGCAATCCTACTAGATTCCTTGCATCATCCAAATCCTGCAATACATGTTAAAGCATAGATCAATACAAATAGTATTGGCGAGCATACAAGTTTGAGTATAAGTATAAAAATGTTTTAAATAGATTTTTCATGGCAATAACTAAGTATAAGCATATAAATTTGAACACGTATGTTTGCAAGTATAACACGTATGAGCATATATAGAGATTATTTGTATAAAATTCTAGCATGTATGTGAATTTGATTCAAAGTACATGTATTGCATCCCAAAGGTAATAAAGCGTAAAAAGGGATCGAGTATGCTCACATGTTGCATAGAGTTCCACGAAAACTGAGAGTGGAATTGACGAAGTCTCGAGATTTCAAATGGTTGCGTTTGCGATTCCTTGTAAAAATAACGCACGAGCAAGAATAAGGATTCACGTATGAGCGAAAACGGTTACCTTATATTTTGAAATAACGCGCACTAATTGTGTTATTATTTATAGGATAAATATGATTACTAATGTTTAGGTTTACAAGTTAATTAAATATTATACTATTATTCTATCTTTTAAATTGTATAAAAAAAACTATATGAAAATAAATAATGGTGTTTAATGACAATAGGAAAATATACACTTACATTGGATTTATATAGTATAGTGTTTACAGAAATTAAACAAAACCATTATTAAATCACATGACACATCAAACAAATGTGTAAATTGTTTTCTTTCTTATCCAACCAGAACCGAACAACAGTAAAGAAAGTGTTTAAAACATGAATCAGTAAGGTTTGAGTTTTCATTTTATTTGAACACCTAGCCTTTATTTAAAAACAAACGACAGAAGCCGAGTATGTATATGTATATGACTACTGTTCTTTTCTTGTTTCCGATTAGAGTAGCATGAGTTAAATGAGTGTTTAAACGAACGAGAGGAGATGGAACAAGAGGTATACCGAGATGAAAACAGTCCTTGTCGCGACGTCCATAGTCCTTCGGTTGGCTTCCGACGTGAACCCGAGTTGAACCAAGCCCCAAACCATGACCCGAAACCGAATCTGACCGTTCGTTTTGAAACCAAAATCAGAACCACATGTGTACCGAACCAAACCTCGAGCCAACCATAACCCGAACCCAAGTCTGAAACTGAACCGAGGCCCAAAAATAAACCCGAATCTAGTCGAACCAAAGCTCTCGGATCCAAAGCTGACCCGTGTCTAACCTGAGACCCGACTCTCGAACCCAAACACTCGAATCTTGTAACACATCTGAATCAATAATAACCTTCCACCACCACCACAGCCGTTAGCGGCCGTCGGCAGTGGTGTTCGGCCACCAGCACCATCGTCATCAATCATCATAGCAGCGACAAAAAAACATAACGACACTCAGCCGTCCCTCTCTCCGTCGTCTGTGCAGTCGCTGCCATTCGCCACCACCGAGATGATGGCGGCTGGTGATTCAAACGTACAAGGGGGTGCGCGGCTACCGGAATACCGGTCGGAGAAGAAGGGGAGTGGGTGTGAAGAGGAGAGGGGTGTCTGGTCGGAGAACCGGCGCCGGCCCAGGTGTGGGTTATCGAAAGACCGAGAAGGAATGGGGGGTGGTGTAGCTGATGTTTGGTTAGGTTTTGAGAGTGTCAGCAGTGATGTGTTGTTACTTGTGTTGTGTATAAGGGCATCCGGGGCACACTCGGGGAGTGCATGCGGTGACCCCTAACCCTGATCGGGAACACCGCCGCCATCAACGCGGGGACCCGATTCGGGGAAGGGAATCGGTGTGTATTCACCGCGTTGAATGGGCACGAATCTTGAGGAACGGTCGATTATTAACGGTCGAATTTAAAAAAAATCACTTTTTAAAACATATATAAATAACCACACCATTCACTCCTTTTTTATACTCTCTAACCACAACAATTTCACACATTTTTTATACTCTCCAACCACACCCACTTCACTCATTTTTTATACTCTCAAACCACACCCACTTCAAACCGAGCAATGGAGAACCAACCCCGCGAAGCCAAGAAAAAAAACTAAGGGACGGGGCTCGCACCCCTCCTTTTACCCCCGAAAAAAACCAACCCCCTTTCGGATACACTTCACAACCCCCGTTTTTTTTTCTAACAACCTTCACACCCCTCCTTTTACAACACCCAATCAACCAACCTTCAACCCAATTTCGGCTATTTTCAAAATTTGTTATCAATGGATCCACCTCAATCCCCCGCCTTCGACCCATATGCTTTTCGTTCCCCACAAGTTCCATCTACACGAGGAAATGTTGAACGTCCTCTACCTATTCACGACGACGAGGACGAGGAGGTAGTGCCCGAAACTCAAAATTTGGGCGACGAGTACGAGGACGAGGACGATGAATATAATGTGGATGAAGACGCCGATAACGAAGAAGATGACGCTCGGGGTAAAAAGGGAAAAATGACGAGCGAAAAATGGACAAAGGTCCAAGAAGAGGCGTTGGCGAAGGCGTGGGTACATTGCTCTACCAACAAAAAGAAGGGCAATCAACAAAACCGCAATAGTTTTTGGCGTAAGATTTTAGATCATTTTAACGCCACCCTCGGTGGAAGTAACCGGACCGTGCATCAAGTACGGTCTAAATGGGGCCCGATGATGACGAAAATAAACTTTTTCAACGGCCTATACCAACAAGCGGTAAAAATTATATTTTTTAACATTGTATATTTTTTAATTTTCTTTACTAAGTTCATATTTTTTTAACACTTATTATTTTATAATATGTAGGATCGCACACGAGGAAGCGGAGTCAAGGATCTCGACGTGATGAAAGTCGCTTTAAAAGAATTTAAAGAGAGATTTCCGAACGGTTTTCAACATGTCGAGGCGTGGGAGGTCGTTCGAAAACACGACAAATGGGCCCAAGTCCCATTGTTGGGTGAGGAAGGGGAAGGTTCGGGACATAAAAGAAAGCCCGTTGAGGTGGACCCTTCCATACCCGATATGAACGAAGACCCCTCGCGACAAAGAGCACAACGGCGAGACAAGCGTCAAGCGACATCGTCCGAGGGAAGCTCGGCCGAGTTGGCGGAACAATTCAAAGAGTACACCGCCATGAAAGAAAAGAAGCACGCGATTGAATTGGAGGCGATTGAATTGAGGAAGAAAAGAGAGTCGCAGGCTCTCGAGCTCATATCGGAACAACGCGAGACGATGAAAAACTACAATTACGATCGAGATATGGAAACATTCATCAAGCCGCACGACGATGCTCCGCCAAATATGTTGTCGTTCATCCTCGCCCGAAAACGCGACATCGCTAACAAGTACGGGTGGCCGTGCGATTTCTAAAATTATTATTTTCTAGTTTGAATGTAATTTTAATTTTCTAGTTTGAATTTAATTTTTATTTTTATTTTCTACTTTGAAATGTCTTTTGTTAAATTTTATTTAATTTTTATTAATATTTTTTTATAAACATGCATAATTACAACAAATAAAAAAAAACCAAGTCCCCTAAGAGGGGAGTGCCGCCATCAATTTAGGGTGTTAGGGGAGTTTAAGAGGGGAGTTGACGTGGCACACAAGGATTGGTTATGCGTAAGAGAGAGGACTCCCCTCTTAGGGGAGTGCCCCTCTCACCCTAAGGGTTTCTCCAAGAACAAAGAATGTAGAGAAGGAAAAAGATGTCGGCTGAAACAATTTTGGGGGAAAAAATGAGGGTTTCACTTGTTGTTTATACTAGGGTTAGATAGTAGGCTTTGGGCTTGGGTCCAAGGCCCACAAGCCTGCTTCCTTTATTTAGAACGACTCGTAGCTCCTACGAGACCCGTTTTGCAACCCAACTCCATAAGCGTCGTAAAATATAATTTAAATTTAGAAATGTGAAAATGCGAGGCGTTACAATTTATACTTGGTCTGTAAAATCAAGGTAAAATGCCATAACTAAAACAATTAATCAAAACATAGACATATAATTAACTGATAAATACCCGAAAGCGGTCAACAAACGCATCCGAACGTTTTGTGGGATCTTTTTAAATGTGCCCAATCTCCATCATAACATTGGTCAAATATATCCTTCACGCGTTTTTTTTACCGTTTTGTCTAAAAACGACAATATTGAAAAAACCATATAAGTATATTACTCTATAATAACAAAGAATATCGATTCTTATCTACAGTAACCGCATATGAAATCTGGCAACCTGGGTGGTGACGGTTCATAAGGTTTTTATGTCATGTTTGTTAGATTATTCAGGTTCGTTTATGGGTCATCCGGTTCAGCATATGGGTCAGCTGGTCAGAAGCCGGTCAAACGGGTCATATAGGTTGTTGAAGACCTGGTAGTAGATGACCGATTAAACTGGAAATGAACGATGGTTTGCTGATAATAAGGAGACCTGGTAGTAGATGAAAATCCACAATGCCTCTCGTCTTGTAAAAACGGTTGTTGCATGTTTTGCACAGACATCTAATTAATAACTTTCGAACCACATTTATAGTTTCCCCTTCAATGTTCTTTGCATTTTTGTATGCAAAATCCAAGAAATAATCAACACGTTGTTGAAATTGCAAATTTATAGTACCATCTTTATTGGTTCTGGTCCCGTGCATCCATTCTCTATTTGACGACATTTTTATTGATCTATAACTAAATTCCACTAAGTGTTAGAGCCTAACACAGTAAGATCACAAATACATTCACATACATGAATTATCTTTAAAGTTTATTATCATGCTAGTTACAATTCCCTATAAGAATCAAAAGTGACCCATAATTGTCTCCTTCATTAGGCTTAGCATGATCCATCAAAATAATTTCATACATATCAGTTTTATTTTATATGTTGTTTATATCAAACACGTATGGCTTAAAGTGACTTGTTGGTCTATAAATTAAGTTTGTTAGGCTTAGCATGATCCATCAAGCTAACTTAAAGGCATACATGAGCTAGTAATCTAGTATGACAATTATATAATAAATATTTCTACATCACATAAGTTTGGAGTATCAAAAGATCTAACCTTATAAGTCTCGACTAGATGATGCAAATTGGCTTATTTGTAAAGCTTCCCGATCTTCCAATCACTAAATCACCAAGAGTAAACAACCAATAATTATTGGAATACAATATTAACCATAAATAACATAAATAAACAAATAGAAATAATAGAAATAAACAAAGATCTTGGACATAAGTTATTTGCAAACAGGTTCTGGTTGAAACGGGTCCGGATCCGAACGAATTTCGAGTCGGTCCAGGAACAAAAATATATGGTATAGTATGGGATGAGGTATGATATAGTATAGTACAGAATCGTATATGTAAAGGGTCAATTGCCACAAATTTCTGACAAATTTAACATTTAATAATTTAAAATTATATGTTTTTTTTTCTAAATTGATAAATTAAAATAACCTATTTATAGGAAATCTGTAGCAACTAATGTTCATTTGCTACAAATTTTCGACAAACTTAACATTTTATATTTTCAAACTAGTTTTTTTCTATAAATAACTCTTTTGTAGGAAATTTGTAGCAACTTGTGTCAGTTTGCTACAAATTTCTGACAAATTTAACATTTTATATTTCAAAATTATGTTTTCTTCTTAATTTGATGAATAATAGCCTTTTTGTAGGAAATGCGTAGCAACTGCTGTCAATTTGCTACAAATTTCTGACAAATTTATTATTTTATTTTTTTTAAATTATCCATTTTTCTAAAATTGATAAATAACAAATAACATAACTTTTTTTTGTAGAAAATATGTAGAAACGTGTGTCAATTTGCTACAAATTTCTGACAAATTTTACATTTTATATTTCAAAATTATGTTTTCTTCTTAATTTGACGAATAATAGCCTTTTGTGGGAAATGTGTAGCAACTGCTGTCAATTTGCTACAAATTACTGACAAATTTATTATTTTATTTTTTAAAATTATCTATTTTTTTAAATTGATAAATAACAAATAACATAACTTTTTTTGTAGGAAATATGTAGCAACTAGTGTCAATTTGCTACAAATTTTTGACAAATCTAAAATTTTAACTTTTAAAATTATGTTTTCTTCTTAATTTGTTGAATAATAGCCTTTTGTATGAAATTTGTAGCAAGTGCTGTCAATTTGCTACAAATTTCTGACAGACTTATCATTTTATCTTTCAAAATTATTTATTTTTCTAAAATTGATAAATAACTAATAAAACAACATTTTTTTGTAGGAAATATGTAGCAACTGGTGTCAATTTGCTACAAATTTCTGACAAATTTAATATTTTATATTTTTTAAATTATTTATTTTGTTGTAGTTTCAAATAATATAAAATTTTATAATTTTTGTCTGAATTTTGTCGAAAAGGTTATAAATTTTGTGACGAAATTGCTACAAATGCTTATTGTGTACGTGGCAATTTTGTAGGAAATTTGTGGAAAAGTTTTGGGTCTTTTCTTGTTTTTCTTTTTTTGTCAAAAAATTGTAGGAAAATTGTAAAAAAAAAATAATAATAAGTTGTGGGAAATTTGTAGGAAAAAATGTAGTTTTATATCGGTTCATATCGTTGGTATCTTCATGGTTTCGACACTCGGTATAGCAACCGAATGAGAAGACCCAAAAAATAAAGTCACAATACGCGCAAAATTAAAGACACCGACACGTTTTTTGCGTCAATTGAAAACGATAAAAACAAATACTCGTAACAAATTTCGCTAGTCCTGATATCAATGTTGCTTGGTCGGAATCAGTTAGGTTCATTACAACGCTGGTACGGCACCGACACTCGCTGTAACTTACGATACCCGAAAAAACAATCTATTTTAAATACAACTTTGTTTTCAATAAAATTTATGCCGAAATACATTTTCTTCTTAACATTCTAGCTTATATATAATTTTATGTTATTAATAACGTATCATTATCATTATAAAAGGTTGAAATTTATGCCGAAATACATTTTTTTCTTAACATTCTAACTTATATATAATTTTATGTTATTAATAACGTATCATTATCATTATAAAAGGTTTGATATATCTAAAATATGCAAAATTAATGATAATATAAATCACAAAAGATAAGTTGATCATTCATGTATATAAATATTAATAAATAATATTAACAAATTTTCTGTAAGAAAAAAATATCAAGTTTCCAATAACCAAACCGCTAGAAATGAACCTTCACTAGAGTAGGTTGATGAAAATTAAATAGAAAAATCGGGTATAAGTGTAAGCCTGTAAGGTATATGTTTTTAGATTATATGGTCGGGTAGCTTTTAATATAATATTTTTCTCGAGATGGCAAAAAATCAGAAGGCTAAAGGGAATGCCCGAAATGTGTGAGATGGGTATTTGGTTATGGGACCGAAAATGAGGTTAAAAAAAAATACTTTATGGGTGAGATGATGGTTGAATTAGGTAATACCTTTCTTGAATACCTAAAACTATATGATCCAACAATTTTATTTATATTATTTATATTATACTTTTTTTATTGTTTATCTTTTTTTTTTATATTTTTCATTTCCTCTTTACTTATGTTCATATCTACATTTTTACAGTATAAAAATCTGATCTTTCCACTCAACTAATTTTCTATTATCAACATGATATCTTTCTTTTTCAAAGCTTAATTGTTTAGTTGCATGTCTTTTTCAAACATAACACTTATGCATGTTTTTTGTTATTGCTTGTTTACAGTAACGAAGCCATGATTAAAACTTGAAAAAGGCAAAATATTAGCGTAGGTCGTGGAAAATGAATTTCTTTTAAAATATGTATTTCATTATACGTTAATTTGTATTTATTAAAAAAAATTACAAAGAAAAGAATGATAACAAAAACAAAATATTACATAGAAACTCTTCATATTGGCTCCATACCCTCATACCTGTTCCGAAAATTTCAAGTTTCGAGTTTACCTATTTGGTTTGAGTTAGTCTAGACACTAACTCAAAGCCTAATAAAACATTTATTATTATTATTATTATTATTATTATTATTTATTATTATTATTATTATTATTATTTTAACGATAAATTTCTTTTAACAGTTCTAGTAGTGGACTTAAATTCAAGATATTTTATCTCAAATTCAGATGTTTTGTCTCTGTGAATGAATATACCACTACCACGCCAATGAGGTAGAGGTAGGGCTGCAAACGAACCGAACGAACACGAGTAAGACCTTGTCCGTGTTCGTTTGTTAAGAAATGTAGGAACTAGGGTCACTTTTTATTAAAATATATTAAAAAATATATAATAACGAGACTCTCGTTATCTGTGGGAAATTCTTCTAGTACAATACCGGTTACATAAACTAAATAAACAAATGTAATATACAATTTAATTGTACCAATCTTGGTTCAAGCCAGCGTCTTTAGAAGAACTTCGACCGCACCGTATAAACCTCCGCTGCAAGAATGAACAAACTGTCGTTGACGGTTTTGGGTGAGGATCGTGTTAGACACAGGGCCCTTAAAACAGATTCCGCGCGTCCTCTCAGACGGTCTGTTTCCAGGATACAACAACCGAAGCAGTAGTTGTACTGTCAGAGATGACACTCACGCCCAAGATTGCAACGAGCATAATTTGGTGTTTATAAAATTTGAAACAATGTGAAGTTGTGTAAAATTGAAAGTACTCCTCTCAATGAAACATCAAGACTAAAGAGAATGCCTATTTCCTTGTGTCTCTTGTATGAACCACAAAGTTCATATATATACACCCATAGTTTTAATCTCATTAAAACTAGTAATAAAATAGACATTAATCTTGTCATAACTATAATATTAATCTTGTAAAAAACAAGATAATGAATATGACATTAATCTCTAATTAAATGGACTTAAGTGGTTAGTCAAAAACGGTCATATTCATCATGACACGCATTAAACGGGTTGTAACAGCTAGCTTGACCAGGTCCTGCCAATTGCTCTGTTACCGTTGTAGACATGTACGCGCGCCTGAAGTGGCTCTTCAGTCCGTGCACCACATTGTATGGAACCCGCGCATGCGCATGGTGTGCAGACCAGTGCTCCTAGTTACTACTGTAATCTGCGCGCGCCATAACTGATCCGCAAATCTATGCAACACACTACATGGACCTTACGCCACGCCATATGGAGCCGCGCGCCACACATATGCCACTGCGCATACCAGGACGCCACCTGGTCACGCGCCATCTATACTTGTGCGCATATGTGTGGGTGCAGCGCACCCTTTGGTCCCCACTAGCGTTTGCCTTTAAGGAAACAATTATAATGAGTGATCCTCCTTATATACCACTTTGAGTACCACTTTGAGTTTTGTCATCTCACCTATGTGGGACAAGTTGACAAAACTAATCCATTTTATTCATCTTTGTTTGTTCCAAACATACAACTTCAAGCTTCGATATCTCATTCATCTTAGCTCTATTTGGACGTAGTTTGAACACAAACTATAAATAATTATTTATACAACACATGTATAAATATTATTGATGTCCAAAATATTTAGTGAAAAACTCATTTTCACTAAAATTTCCAACAATCCCCCACATGAATGGAGATAGAGTAAAACACACAAAATTCCCCGATGAAAACTCGACAGTCGAGTATTGCAGGATAGGTAGGTGTAGCCTTTGAACCTTCCTTTGTGAAGCATACTTAGCCTACTAGGGTTTTGTAGACGTGATGTCCTTGAACAACCCCCCATTTGTGTAAACGACAATATACATTCACACAATACTTTCCCTAGTCGGGCCAACTCCTCATTTTCCGTCTCCAATAAAGGTCATGGAGTACTTTCCTGGTTCTGCGGGAGCTCTAGGAATTATGCCCTAATTCCATTCGAAGCGACCACACTTCTCTCCAACATAGATGATTTCCCTTTAAATCATTAAAAGCATTATGGTTCATTATGATTTACATGAATCATTTAACCACATAGTATGCTTAGCCTCACAACAATGTCACTAGATATTATAGGAATGGACTAGGACGTATTTAAACACCCTTTTTATAGTTTTAGGGGGATATATGAACATATACACTAGCTTATATATAAACATATATATTAGCTATGCCCCCACAGTGACCACCCTTCGGTTCATGATTAAGTTGGCCTATTGAACCTAGATCTTGGGATCTCCAGTCAACTAGGTTAGGTTTCCCTCATGTCCCTTTTCCATGGCTTTAGTCCCATTCCACAACCTGATCTCTTATCAACCCACTGGTTGTTGGATCCAAAATTATCTTTGACTTCGCTAAGTCACCAACGACAATTTAAATTGCGATCAGTTGTTCTAAGGTGTTCTTGACTCGCTAGTCACTTTTGCCTTTTAGTCGATTCTTAAGACTTATAACTCGTGATCTCAACTTGGATCCAGTTATGTACCTTATCTTTAGAATGTCATGAAACTCAATTCAAGGCTAGACACGTTTTCACCATGCCTTTGGTGTGTCATGACTGACATCTTACTAGATTTTGAATCTAACCAATTGGCATTCGAGTCTAATCTACTCGATTGACTCCATATAACCATTGTGTACTCCACTTGGTCATGCATTTGCAATATATGCAAGTCACCCCCACATTTAAGTGTAATTGGATAGCATCCAAATGGGGCAATGAAAGGTTCTCCCTTTCATTTCGAGTTTGAGAAAACTTTTCAACTACCATTTCCACATTCAAGGTCACCCCCACATTTAAGTGTAATTGGATAGCATCCAAATAGGGTGATGAAAAGTTCTCCCTTTCATTTCGAGTTTAAGAAAACTTCTCAACTACCATTTACTCATACCCTAAAGGGTTTGTTTCTTAAATGGCCTCCTCCCCCCACGTTGTTTGCATTTTAGTGAAGTTATATTTATAGTTTTGTTTAGCACAAAATTCGTTCTTGTGTCATCACATATTTTGAATGTTTAAAGTTAATTTAATCTCCGTCGAGCATATAAATTAACAAGTATTAGTCTAGCATGCTTTAGACCATAATACTCTAGCATGTGAACAGAAGATGCATCATTCCGATTCTTCACATCCTTAAGAGATAACGCACTATGTTGGGATTGAACCCTATCAGAGGAACAGATAATAAAAGCCAAAACTGGTTCACAACAGTGGATTCATCATAAGCAGTAGTTTGCACCAGGCTTTCCCCTTGAAAGTGTTTATAACATCTGATGTCCTCTATCCACTCTCCGTATACAACAGCTGCTGTCCTTCAAACTGCTGATGAAGCCCTGAAGACTGTTAAGAATTAAACACTGCTGGTTCAATCTACTGATGCTATCTAAGTACTGTTGTTGACTAAAGGACTGCCCACTCAAGGACTGATCAACTTTGAGGAAAGCACTGATAGTCAAACATCAGTGCTGATGAAAGGAGAAAGAAGTAGTTTAGTGTGTCACTTGTATTGTATAGAATCAGTGGTTAAGTTAGCAGTGCTTGTATAAGAACAGTGGTTAAAGGCTGTTAGGTTGTTAGATGTCACTTTCATGGTGACATCAGCTTAGATGCTTTAGTGGTTTGATTTGCCTATAAATGGAACAGTATCCTGTACTGTTACATTTGATTGACTGAGTGAGTTCTTCTCCTCCAATCCTTTCATCTTGAGTAATCAACCAAGTAAGCATCATGCTGAGGGGGAGCTTTAGTATGTAAGCATGTCTGTAATCATTTCTGTATTGTAATCATTCGACTCAATGATAAGGATGTGTTTACTAAAAACTATTTCTCTTTGATTGTGTTTACAAAGTTTGTTTTCAATTCCGCTGCATTAGATCTCTGTTTAATATTCTTTTATTGTTCAAATATTACAAACAAACACAATCATGAGGGCCTCCGATCCTAACAATTGGTATCAGAGCCTAGACAGTCAAATTCGATCTAACAATAAATTTGACATAACAGTTCAGCTCAAAATTCATTGATGCTAAGGTTGATCATTTTTAGTTGAAAAACAGAGTAACGAGTGATCACGTTTAAAAGTTGATTATTCAAAAACTCTGTAAAACAACCAAGATGTCATAAGATACACAAACTTCACATAATAAGTGATGTCATGCATAAACCACCTATAGTTTTCAGATCTGAAAATGTGTCTGATACTTATGGTATAATTATTTTACTTACAAAATTGATTTCAATTGTTGTTATGAAGTTCGTGCTGTTTCCATCATGTTTGTTGCTAAGGTGTATACCTCAGGTCAACAAAAACCTATGTTCGATTAAGTAACATTAGTGTTTTTGTTAACATAAAAAGAGGGAAATTAAAACTTTAGTTATTAGATCTTGTGTGTTGAAAAACAGGTTGAGAATCCTCAAAAGGACCAAATCAACTTTGTTAAAAATACATTAAATCAGGTGTTAGAATAGTCCTAATCATATGTAATGTGAGTTTTGATATAAGCATGTACAAAAGTGGTCAGATCTCTCAAAACATTGCTGCAAAATGATTCTGGAATAAGTATTTCTTCAATAAATACTTCCCGGTGAGTATTTCAGTACTTATGTATGGGAAGGGTAAAAAGGGAAGAAGAAAATTCACAAAAACTCAAAAGTGTGTTTATCTCAAAACTTTTGAAGTCAAAATAATAGAGTATAAATATAAAACACTTAAGAGTCCAAAATTGGGTTAACAATGGTTATCAAGAAACTGTGTGCATTCATTGGTTCAGGGAAGTTCAGGTAACAATAGTATCTCCAGTAAATAAACTTACAAGAGGACCAGACAAGTTTTTCAGAATCATCACATGGTAACAAAGTTTATAACAGAACTTTCAAAAACACATGTGAACATGTCTCCTCATTTTTGCAATCAATTAAACAAGAAAATGGTCTCAAACAGTGGTTATTACAATGTATTTCAAACCACTGACCATTTTCATAAAACTTGAGAGTGATGTGATTATGAGTTTAATTGGAAAATATACCAGATCCTTTTTGATGTTGTTTTCAGAAAAACCTTTAATTATTTTTCTTGAAAAGGTTTTTCTCAAATAAAGCAAGATATATTATTCTTTATTTTTCCTTAAGAGTGATATATTTTGTACTTTTACTTGTTTTTTATAGCAAAAATTTCAAACACCTTTCAGGATGAAGAACCATCATTTTTTTTGGTGATATTATCCTTGAAAATTGATCAAAAGGAAATGGTACAAGTGTCAAAGTCATGTCAAACTCAAGTTTGCTTTAACACGATCAAAGATTGATTGCTAACAGACCTTAAAATACTTGGATACTCATGTTCTAATTTAAATATTATGACACAAAATGAGTAGCAATAGTAAAAAGTTTTCATCATCTGGGGTACTAAACCACTGTCAGGAATCTATAAAAGCTTCAAAACTTGTAATGGACATGTGGCAAAACTTTAAATGCAAACTCCTGAGAAAGCTGATGACATATTAAACTTGACAATTTGCATCTAAAATGTATTTTGTTGAGGGTAGCATTCTTGCAGATATTTGAACAGCTGATGTTGGACATGATATTGTGGTTACACAAGACAAAATCATCTCTTTCATCAGAACAGCAGATGCTCAAAACATTTGTCAAAAGCTTATTCACTGTTGCACTAAAAGTTGCTGACATAACAGCCTTCAGGATACCTTATCATTGCATTATCCCTAACCACTGTTGATAAAACTCCATCAAAAATGGATAAATATCAATATTGTGTGATATCATCTTCATCCATTCCTCCACATTCCTTTTCAAACAGTTGTTGGATCATTAAAGTCACCAACAGTTGTTAGCTCGGATGATTAACATATGCAGCCTCAATTTTGAAATAAGTCTTTTTGGTTCAAACATCTGCTTTGGTAAATGTTGTCCACTGCTGAAAGTCAATCCATGTTCTCTCATTTTCATGGTAATCACTGTTGTTTAAAATAAGTGTTTTATCCATTGATAGTTAAAATCACCCACTGTCTTCACTTTGACCGTTGCAACCACTGATATTTGCTTCATCAGTGGTTCCCTAAACAACTGTCCTCCATTCATCTTTTCATCAGAGGTTGGCACGTGGTCAGTTCTTAGCCATCAGATCTTTGTAACCGCTGCCACATCAGCATTCACTTTTTCCCTATATAAAACCCTGATCAAAACCCCCAAACAAGGTTTTACACTGTCGAATTGAATTCCAAAATTCTTTTCTCAAAGCAGTTTCCAATCTTCCATCTCAAATCATTCTTCGTTCTTCTTCACCAAAATGACAAAATCAAAATCAAAATCATCCTCATCTTCCAAAAAGGTCGCTCAAAAGGCCGCTGAACCCATTGAAATCCCATACAAAGCACCTCACAACTACTTGGGTCTACTCACAAAACCCACCACCACCAAAACCTTCGATTCCATCATTGACACCCTTGTAGCTTCAAAGTACAAAACTTTGTTGACTGCTGATGCTCCTATTTACAAACAAACCCAAAGATAATTTTGGAAAAACGCCACACTTGAATATCAAGGTGACACAGTTATAGCCATTAATTCTTCCATAAAGGGAAAAGAGATTCAAATCACTCCACAATCTATTTCGGAAGTCTTTGCACTCGATGATCAGGAAGGTAAAACTTCTTTTCCCAAAAACGAGTTAAAAATTGATTTTCTTGAAATAGGGTATGGTGCGGAAATAAAAAGGGACACCTTACAAAAAGGTTTATTCCCTTCTGCACCAAGGTTTTTATTCCATACCCTTTTGATGTGTGTCTCAAATAAAACAACTGCTTTTAATGAAATACCATTAAAGATCCAAAACCTGGGCTTTGCTATTCTACATAATGAAAATTTTAACTATTCCCAGGAGATCTTTGATGATTTGGTAAAAAATGTTGATAGCAAATCATTTCTACTTTTGTAGGTCCCGGTTATTACTCCGTTTCGATTGCGAACCGACCGTGCGACGTGCGGAATCCGTGCACGAACGTGACCGAACACACAAGACGTAATATAACTGTGATTCTATAAAAGATTTGATAACGTACAGCACCTTGAATCACGTACACAGCACTTTCTCTCTCTAGCTTTCTCTCTCTAATACTAGAGCTCTCCAAAGTGCAAATAGCCAAAAGTGTCAAAAGTTCCTAAATGAAACCCTAAGGCTCCTATTTATAGGCCAAGGCTTATAAGAGCTTTCCTCTTATTTACAATATTGCCACCTTGCCTTTTCTATCTAATTATAACAATATAAGGCTAGACTTAAACAGTTTCAGCTACGATCTTGAGATGACGGAGGCGATAGACATACTGCACTAACAGACTCCCCCTTGGATATTGCCGCAGTCAATCTCAAACATTGAGTCAGACTCGTAGCGTCTGGTCTTTTTCTCTCTAGCTTGAACAGAATCCCCGTGGATCTGTCTTCAGCTTCAGCTTCCTCTTTCAGTAGACTCTTCAGGCTCCCCCTTTAGTCAAGCTTCCGTGCTTTGGGATCGACACCTGGCTTTCCGGTTACAAGCTCCTCTGGGATAGTTACGTGGCTCCTTGAATGCACGCTCCCCCTTTCGTTGAGCTCGTCTTCAGACTCCCCCTTAGACTCGGCTATCGGGATCGTAGTCTGGAATACCATCTGCAAATCTCAAACGTTTATAAGTAACAATGTTTTGAACTTTCAGGATTGAAAACCTGGCTCTCTCAGCTTATGCTAAAATATTTTTACAATGAAAGCATTTTCGGTTTTCCAGGAATCGTAACCTGGCATTATTAAACTTTCTAAATCAAGATCCTGGCTCTAAGATATAATAATATGAGAATATCCAGAATTAACTTGATTGTCTCCCCCTATCAACAATCTTTAAGGATTTGGCAGTATTAAGCGAACAGGATTGGAAACTGGCTCTATTCAATAGATTTTAACAATATAAGCATCCAAATCCCTCACAGTTAATCATCCAAGTCCAAATTAATGACCTTGGAGATATCACAAACTGTTTTTGATTTTTGATTTTTAAAAATTTTCAAGTTTCAAATTAATGAACTTGTTTTATTTTCAGAAACACAATCAGCATACTTAGATTTTGAAACTCAACTTCCCAGACATCGGTTGTCAAAAATAAAGCGGAAATCAAAATCTTTTTGTATTTTCTGAAAATATAAAGCAATAAGGAAATATTTACAAACATATTTACAGACAATATTTTTGTTTGAGTATGCGTCAGAGGATCATATCAGTTTTTGACAAGTCACAAGTACCGTTGAGCTTAGTTACACATTAAGAATTAAACAATTCACTTAGATTGTCGATATACTGGTCCACTTAAATTTTCACACAAACTTCAACTGATTCAGGATACGAATTACGTGTTTTAAGAACTTAAACTCATTCATGTGTCCCACCTCTTGAATATACTCCCGTATCCAGATCCCAATATTCAGTCTTACAGGTGAGTATACCTAGATGATATCTGTAAGGGGAATAAATTATAGTACGAAACCGTGAGAGCTCAGGTCTGAACTTCCGTTCAGCAGAGAGATGACGGCTCGACTTTTGGTGTGTCCCCTTTAGAGGATCTTTTGTATTACAACAGCAATGACTATCAATTTTATTGTTTCATCAATTTGCTGAGGGCGGCGCTATTTTTCAAGCAATGCGAAAAGTATTATTCGGAGACTAGGTCAGAACTTCCATTCAGCAGAAATCTCGGAATAATACCCCAGATATCACTAAGCATAAATACCTAGTATCTCAGAAAGAGGGGTCCTTCAAACGAGATTTCAGGGGTTACCTATATATCCAAGTAGTGTTCCCCACGAAATAAGCAAGTTTGAATTTAGGTTTATATCCCGAAAAAGTTTACTAAATGTATAAAAATCTATCGACATATCATCAGTGAGACTGTTTAACGCTATTTAATCATTACATTTCTTTAGCATACTGTAACTGTCTACTGATGTACTATCATTTCCTCTTTTTACACAAAAACTCAATTTTTGAATTTTATCATGTTTTTGGCTTTTTCAAATTTTCTAATGTTTTTGGATTTTCTAACAATATTACTCCCCCTAAAATGCAAAACCATTTAAAAAATTTGACAACCAATACTGATAGCTTTGTTTCGCCATCCATTTTCTGCTTCACATGCTCTGTTTTGTAGAAAATCTAACATAAGAAGCATCAAATACCCCCATGATTTACAACACATTGATATTTTACAGTTTGAAAACCGTTTTTCAATCTCGTGAAATTAATCATGTTTGTTCAGCCGTGAGGGTTTCGGCGTATTCAATCAACATATTTTTGAAATTTTTGACAAAATTTAAAAACAAACATATTTTTGATTTTTCAAGATTTTGACAAAAATAAAAACATATTTCTGGTTTTTAAATTTTCAATTTTTAGGGTTTTGAAATATTGTTTATTTATATACAGAAAATGTTAAACTCCCTGTTCAACCAAACCAGGGTTCAGCAGCCTTCTCCTCCTGTTGTGCCAGGCTGCTCCAACTTCCATTCTCACAATCTTCGATTTTGTTGAGCACCTACACATTCAGATTACTTGAACAATTTAGCCCAGGTCTGTTTGACCTTAGGCATTTCAACACAATATATATCATTCAGTTTCGGAAAACCTTTCTCATCAAAAACTTTTTCAACTTTAACTTCAACTTTTTCATCTTTTACCGAAGTAATTTGTTTCTTAACACTCCATGTTTAACCTTTCGAAGTTCCTCTTTTGTAAAAGTGTGATTCTTTTTGAACATTTTGTTTTTGAACAACTTTTGGTTTCCAAAACTCTTGGGGTTTTGTCATATCAACAGATGTTTTCCAACTTTTTGTTGTTCTAACTCTGGGTGTGTAAGAATTCTGGGTTTGTCTTGAATCAGACCTGGTCTGTTTTGGTTTCCAAGTTTGATTCGAAGCAAACTTGTTTGCGTTGTACTTCCAAGTTTGTTTTGAATCAAATCTGGTAGACTTTTGTTTCACATCCTCAGATTTTTGTTTCTCAACATTTTCAGGCTTCTTTTTGTCAACATCCACAAGTTTCAGATTTGGACACTTTCGTGCAAGATGTCCTAATTGATCACACTTAAAACATGTTCTTTTTGAAACATCTTTAACCTGTGGTTGTTTCCTTTTCTTTTGAGCACAAAACTCTTCATTAGACTGTTGTCTAAATTTGAGTTTTTCCTCTTCTTCAAAACTTTTTCCTTGAACAAAACTCATTTTTGACTGATAATTTGGCATTTCATTTCTTTTCCAACTTTGTTTCTTCTTATAACCCAACCCAGCCTTCATGTTTTTCTTCTTGTAACCAGGTTTGTTATAAAAAGGTTTGTGACTTTTTCCAGCAAATTTTGAAATTTCAGATTTTTCAATCTCAACCATTTTGAAAACTTTATCAATTTTCTCTGAAATCACATTCTGAATCAGGAATACAATATCTAAGAATAGTTTGTCCGATCCAATCATGGTATAAACCAATCCTTTTGAATCATCATTCAAATTTTTCTCGGATTTTGTCTGTTTAAGATAGCCATCATGAAAATTTCCCTCATTTTCATCTTGTGATTCAGACTTACCTTTGTTTGACTCATCTTTCAAAACGCTTTCAACAACCTTACTTACCACCTCTGAATCATTAGCTTCATCAGATTTGGAGTAAGTCACATCGATACTTTCAGGTGGTAATTGGTCAACTATGTTCAGACCTTTTGCCACCTTTTCCTCATCATAAAAAGTATAATTGTTTCTCAATGGTGGTGGTACCTGATGAAATTCTGAACCAATACCCTTTTTGTTCTTGTCAGTATCTTTGTCATCTGGTGTGATGTTGAAAATGCGTTCGAGAATGTACGAAGAGTTATGATAACTTTGAAGTTTGGTAACAACCTTTTCTTTTTCAGCCAAGACTTGTTTGAGATTAGCAACTTCATCAACACACTTGTTTAATTCAAGTTGTTTTTCTTTAAACTGTCTCTCATACATTTCTTTGGTTGTTAAAGTTTCAGACAGTCTTTGATCAAAACTTTTGACTTGTCTCTTAAAAGTATCATATGCTTCTTGTACTCTCTGACTCGACCATTTTAAGGAATCATACTGTTTTTGTAAATCTAGAAACTTAGTTTCTTTTTCACCACAATCAACACATTTTGCTGTACACAGTCGTCGATAAACCTCATTATCCTTTTCAAGACCTTGACATTTCTGTGTCAGTTTTTCAACTTTTAATTTTAAAATTTCTTCTGTTTCAATCATTTCTTTACATTTTGTTGTGAAGACATTTTCAAGTTTATCTATTTCATTATTTTTTGTTTTTATGATGTCATCTTTTTTAGTATAGGCTTTGCACATTTCTATGCAATTCCTGCACTTGTTTTCATTGTTATCAACAATCTCAACATTCGACAAGTCAGAAGATTTTCTTACCTCAGTCTCTTTCAGCACCGGTTCTTCTGTCTCAGCTTTCTGATCTTGCTCTTTGTTCTCCTCTTTATCTTCTTTCTGTGCTTCTTCTATCTTCTGTTCTTCTTCAGCTTTCTGTTCCTCTTCAGCAGCAATCTTCACAACAGTCTTTACTTCTTCAATCATCTTCTTCAATTCTTCTTCTTTTCGCTTCTTCATTTCTACCACCTTTGGTAGACTTGCTTCACAAACCTCTCTTATCTTCTTCTCCAAATCAGGCAGATATGCTTTATCAGATAACCTTCGTGTGTTGAAAGTAGCTTGCCTTGGAAGCAAATTTGTTACAGCTATGAAATCCACTTTTGATGGGTCAACAACTGGATTACCCCGTGGATCCATGTAACATTCCATCTCATCATTCCATCTTTTTGCTCTCTGGGCTTCTTTGAATGGTTCGTTTAATTTTCCGATTTCCCATCTTGCATAATCTGCTTTCCACCATCTATCAGGATCAGCATCAGCCACAAATGCATATCCAACTGCATCTTCTTCCGGGCAAACCTGACTCCAGTCGTAACCTTCATCGTCATATATAACTGCAAGAGCCCTTGATTTTTCTTCAAGCTGTTTCAACCTTGGAGGCTCAGACTTGTTCTGATGATAAATCGCTTTCTTGTAATAATCTTCTTTGAACGGGTTTTCAGAATCATCATCAGCATACGCATTTCTGCACTCGCGCTTAAAGTGACCTTTTTGTTTACATTTGAAACATGTCACCTTAGATTTATCAAATCCCAGTTTAGTAGATGGTCCACCAATTGACTTTCTCCCCGTGATCCCCATGAACCGCTGTGCCCGACGAACAGCACTGGCCATGCACCATCTTATATCCATTAGTTCGATCTCCTCGGGGTCTAATTGATCATAATCTTCTTTCGTCAAGTTGGTGTTGCCAATCTTCCCTGCAACAAGGCTTTCATACGATTCAAGTACAGATGCCAAGAAAACCATTTGTTGTTTTGCCGACCCTTCGCTGAAATTCTGCCCATTCTTCAGATCCACTGCGATATTACACTGAAACAAATTCTTGGAACCAGATTGACTTGAAGTGTTTGAAGAAGATCCACTGTGAAAACCACTGTGAAAACTTTCATTGTTCACTGAACTTGAACTTTCTGTAGAAAACGCTGTTCTTGGAGACCCAGCCTGTGGTATATTTCCTCTGTAGTAAAGCTCCACATTTTGCTGATCAGCTGGATTGTTGACTTTAGATCTCTTTATCTCCAACTCACGACTTTCAAGTCTTTCGATCAGCAAATCCACTTTTAAATCTTCAGGCTTGATTGTGTTTTTCAACATTAGAGCGAAGTATTGCCACTCTTGATCATTTGGCAATGAATCAAACAATTTATCCACCAGCTCCTCTTCAGAATATGTGATTTCATGTCTGGTCAGCTCCATTTTCAGATGCCCAAATCTCTCAATCATTTTACAAACAGATTCATTTTTCATACAACCAAGTAAATCAAATTCTTTTCGTAACAGTTTCTTTTTGTTTTTCACAATCTCAGAGGTACCTACACATTTTCTCTCTAAAGCTTCCCATAAACTCTTCGATGTTTTCTCATGTTCAAGTAGCGAAATGATATCTTCTCTCACTGACTGTTTTATCAATGCAATCATTTTGTACTCAGCTACAACATTTTTTACATCTGTTTCTGTGAACTCTTTTTCATCTATTAACTCTCCTCCTTCTTTTACTGGTTCTGTATATTCATTTTTCAATTTTAACCAACTTTCAGGAGCAAAAGCTTTTACCCAACCCTCAAATCGGTTTTTCCGCCAGTTATAATCTTCAACTTTCATAAGCTTCGGTGGTTTCTGTTGGCTTCCATACATGTTTTCAAATTTCAAATTCTCTGAGATTTCCTTCGAATATTCTCTCATCTCGAATCTTCTCTCTATCGATTCGGAAGTGAACGCGTTATAAAATGTGTTGTAAAATTCTTCACCGCTGTTTGACATCTTGAAACAATTTCTTGAACTTCGCACTTTGTAAATCTTGAATCTCCTGAAAACAAACAAACAAACGATCAGTTTAAAAATATCAAACAACTTGATCGAAAGGGTATCCGAAAAAATAAACAATGAAAATAATCAATGCTGTTCGATCGGTTGGAGTTGCTGTTCGATCGAACGGGAAAGCAGTTCGATCGGCTGGTACTACACGACAAAACTCTTGGTCGATTGGCTGGCGTTTTTTGAATCCGTTGGTTGTCCGTTCGACCCTCTGTTCGATCGGTTGACACAAAACGACAAAAATTTATTCTGTCCGATCGGTTGACGATATGACTTGAATATAGTGAGTTGTCCGATCGGCTGACGCTACACGACAAAACAATATGCTGTCCGATCGACTTGCACGTTGATGTTGTCCGATCGGTTAGCTTAAGTAATGGCACAAGATGACAAAAACACTTGATCGATCGGCTGGCACGTTGACCTCTTTTAACCTGAATCACGTGCTAACTAACAATCCTCACATGTAATCTGAATCATATCACATGCACAAATCAATAATGGCAGACAACTCCTTTAATATTTTTGCATGCAAACTGATGTTGACTAAGTAATGAAAAATGAATGATGTGTTATGAGACAATTTGCTAGCCGATCGGTTGAGGTTGACAAGTCAACCTTTAAATGTATGGCAGCGGAATGAACAGGTTGTTCGATCGGCTAGGGTGCTAGCCGATCGGTTGGGATGCTAGCCGATTGGTTGGGGATGCTAGCTGATCGGTTGGGATGCTAGCCGATCGGTTGGGATGCTAGCCGATCGGTTGGAAATGCTAGCCGATTGGTTGGGATGCTAGCCGATCGGCTGGCAAGTCAACAAAGTCAACAACTTATAAAGACAGGTGCTTTGGAACGGACAGACGTTCGATCGGACTGTTGTCCGATCGGTCAGCAGTCAACAAAGTCAAACACCTTTTAATGAAATGTAAATGTGACAATGGAACGGTTAGCTAGCCGATCGGTCAGCTGTCTGATCGGTTAGCATTCAAGTGAACATGAACAGCAACAGTAACCATTTTAACAACTTTTTCGAACACAAAATTTTAGATTTCTCTTAAACGGCTTTGAATTAAGATCTGAAAATTTGTAGGCTTATAGATCATGTATTTTCGCACAACATATCCAAATTTTAGCAATTTTTATTCGTAAAAAGTCGTTTAATTTGGCGTTTTTCAGTTAAAAACGTGAGTAGATGAAAAAGTGAAGAAATTTTGACAAATCTGAATGAAATCGACTCTGAATCTGATGAATTTCTATGCGAAATCGTGCGTTTGATCCGTGAAATCGAGCTCCTGCTCTGATACCACTTGTAGGTCCCGGTTATTACTCCGTTTCGATTGCGAACCGACCGTGCGACGTGCGGAATCCGTGCACGAACGTGACTGAACACACAAGACGTAATATAACTGTGATTCTATAAAAGATTTGATAACGTACAGCACCTTGAATCACGTACACAACACTTTCTCTCTCTAATACTAGAGCTCTCCAAAGTGCAAATAGCCAAAAGTGTCAAAAGTTCCTAAATGAAACCCTAAGGCTCCTATTTATAGGCCAAGGCTTATAAGAGCTTTCCTCTTATTTACAATATTGCCACCTTGCCTTTTCTATCTAATTATAACAATATAAGGCTAGACTTAAACAGTTTCAGCTACGATCTTGAGATGACGGAGGCGATAGACATACTGCACTAACAACTTTTTCCAAGGTTCTTAAGCTATTATCTTAAACAAAAATTTGGAAAGGAAAATGAAAATTTGCTCATTCAAGGTGAATCTTCTCAAATACATGGTTTAACATCTGAAACATTCACTAGAATGTTAACACCTGCAAAAACATAAGCAGAGGTGCCTGAGCAGACTTTAGCAGCTACCACTGCTCCTCAGGTATCTGTTGATGAGCCCACTACTCCAGGTGATCATGGTAGCACACCCACTGCTATGAAACCCACACCTGCCATCACCAAAAAGCCTAAAAAGAAATCATCCAAAAAGCCCCCTAAACCCACTAAAAAGGCAACTCTGGAAGATGAGATCCCAGAGTCACTGCCAGTGACAACACAAATGTCACTAAAAACCACTGCTGCTACTTCCTAACAGCAGATGGAAGAAAGATCTCCACCCTTGCCTCAAACTCCTCCTGCATCCTCACAAAAGGATCAGGTTGTAAGCACAGGGACCCCACATTATGAAGCTCTGGATCCATCTTCCTCAGTCCTGATCCCAAGGACATGTCACTTTCAACACCCATATCTTCACCCCTCACATTACCACAATCCATAATACCCTTGTTGCATGCAGTTGCTATAGCTCAGACACAAACCAGTTCCTCTCAATCACCTATCACTGAGAGTACACTCCCACAAGTGACTGGGTCTGATGCTTATACCTCTGCTATCCCAGCAACAACTGAGGAGGTTACACTACAGGAGTTATAAGTAATTCCTATCAGTAGTTCAAGTGGAGCAGCAACTACAAGTGTTGGATCAACAGATCTACATTTGGCCAGTTGTTTCATCAATCAGACTCCCTTGAAGGCAATTCCTTCTATAGCACCTCTGATAACCACTAGTGAGTGTGTTTTGACCACTGGTACCATCAAAAGGTTATCAAGTGCTGAAGGAAGAAGTCCTCAGTACCAAGAACAAGGGGCACCAATGGATGATTTTTGGAGCTCTGTCCCTAAATCACACATTGATATAACCACTGCCGGCGGGGAATCAGATGATCCCATTAAAATGGGTGATGATTTAAAATATCAAGAATTGACGGGTAGAATTGACAACCTTGAGACATCTGTTGCTGAAATAAAAGATATGATGCAACAGTTGTTAAAAGCTCAAAAGGTGTCAACCACTGCTGTTCCAGCTCAAGCATCTGCACAACCTGCACCTGCTGCAAATGAGTTATGGAATCTATTTCAACCCCTGCTCCAACAACAAAGATACATGGCTGATCAGCAGCATGCAATACATGTTCAAATGCTGAAAAATATGATGGAGTCAAGGTTCAAAGACACCCAAGCTGACATCAAGGCTATAAAGGCCCATATCCTGAACACCACTGGCAAAGCTCCTCCCACTGTTCTCTTCATTGATAACCCCCCTCCAGATAATGCCAAAAAAGGGGGAGGAAATCAAACAGTGGAAGAAGAAGGGAATTGAAGATGGTCTCTATATTGAACCAGAAAAAGAAAATATGACTAAAAAAATTCCTTTGCCAGATGGAAGTAAAAAGATTGATACTACAACAAATGCACTTTCTGAAGCAAAAGCAAGTGTAAAAAAGGGATAGAGAGGCTAAGGATTAAGCCAGGTGGGAACAAGAGAAAAAAGCTTATATGGAACTGAATGTACAGGGTACTTCTGAGCCAAAGGATGATGAAAATCCTAAGGATGAAAAGAAGAAGCCCACTAGACAAGTGAAGCAACCCAAACACACACCATCTAGACCTACAAAGCATGCCTCCAAACCACCCCCCAAAGGCTCCAAGCATCAAACCTCTACCCAAACAACTGTTGTAACTCCTGTTGTATCAACAACTGTTGGTACATCAGTGGTTTCAGCAGCTGTTAAAACTAAAACCATCACTTCAACACACACCACTTCAACATACACCACAACCACTGTCCTACCATCACCACCTGCTGAAAAGCAGAAGACATCTACTGACACATCAGTAGCTGTGAAGACAACAGAGGTTGAAACACAAGTTGTTTCAACAGCTGTTTGCCAACCATCTACCACTGCCCTCACCATTTCAACAATCACCATACAACCCATTGTTACATCACAGCCAAACCCCTCTTCACCCGAAAAGCTTTATACAAGGAAAAGGAAACTTCAGAAGAATAATGATGATATACCAGCACCTATTCCTTTATCCTCCACACCCTACAATGTTGTCGAGCCATAACCATCCACTCCACCAACTCTAGTCAAACCAATAAACCCTGCTAACCTTGTATCCATTGCTGCAAGTTATCCACTGGAATTGGAAGCTGTAAAGGATGAGATGAGACAATTCTATACAGAAGATGATCCTTCAAAAAGAAGATTTCCTTCTCTCATGGGCTTCAGGAACCCAGAAAATATGGATGCGTATCTAAAACTCAAAGCCAGGCAGGCAGATATAAGAGCAAGAATTGAATGCAAAGATCAAGGTGATAAAGCCATTTCAGAAAGAATGGAATTTTTACTCACTAAGGTCAAACAAATGGAGGATTATGCAAAAGACCTAAGCAAAGATATATCAAATCTGCTACCTGGAGTCGTCCTACAAAAGGAAATGAGAAAGGATTATCTTGCATTTATCATGAAAGAAAAATTTTATCCAGCTAAAGAAGAATAATTCAGTGAATGGCCACTCATTGCACTAAAGCATGAAGTTAACAGAATCAGGAGAATCAAGAATGATCCAGGTAAGAAAAGGACAGCTCCAAACTGGAGCAAATACAAAAAGGGCATTGATAAACTTACCTCAGAATACAAGAGGAAGAAACAAGAGCTGGTGGATGCAAAGGTTGGACCTGCCAAAGCCATAGAAAAATGGACAAGGCAATACAAAGATGAGGCTTATGAAAGGTTAAGAAAAGAAGGATGACAGATCCTAGTTTACCACAGAAGCCTGAATACAAAGAGCCAAAATAGATCAATATTTCTGAACCACTGTTCACATCAGCAGATGTATCAGTCATTGAGATAGATCAAAGAAAGAGACAAGATCAAATTGAAAAAGAAACTGCAGAAGATATAGCTGCAGCAAATGATATCATAAAAATGGTTTTCAAACAAAATACAGCTGAAGATTCCGAACTAGCAAAAGCTCAGAGCACTGCTCAACAAATTTTCACAAGGCCAACATCACCAAACTCATCAGTAAATAAACCTCTCCCAAGAAACCCATTGGGTTCAAAAATACTAAAATGGATGTCTGATCAAAAGACCCATGTATTGACCCTGATCAGATCCAATGGAGAAGTAAAGCACATATCAAGGGAACAAGCACTGGGCCTGAGTGTTGAAGATCTACAAGATCTCCTTGAGCTTATACTGTGTAGGGATGAGGATGATACAAGTTCCATGGATTTTGAGTTGCAATTTAAAGGAAAAGTTAGGGAACTTCTGATGAGACAATAAAGATCCAAAATAATGAAGAGTTTTGGCATTATCTGTTCCAAGGGGAGATTGTTGGGATTGAACCCTATCAGAGGAACAGATAATAAAAGCCAAAACTGGTTCACAACAGTGGATTCATCATAAGCAGTAGTTTGCATCAGGCTTTCCCCTTGAAAGTGTTTATAACATCTGATGTCCTCTATCCACCGTCCGTATACAACAGCTGCTGTCCTTCAAACTGCTAATGAAGCCCGGAAGACTGTTAAGAGTTAAACATTGCTGGTTCAATCTACTGATGCTATCTAAGTACTGTTGTTAACTAAAGGACTGCCCACTCAAGGACTGATCAACTTTGAGGAAAGCACTGATAGTCAAACATCAGTGCTGATGAAAGAAGAAAGCAGTAGTTTAGTGTGTCACTTATATTGTATAGAATCAGTGGTTAAGTTATCAGTGCTTGTATAAGAACAGTGGTTAAAGGTTGTTAGGTTGTTAGATGTCACTTTCATGGTGACGCCAGCTTAGATGCTTTAGTGGTTTGATTTGCCTATAAATGGAACAGTATCCTGTACTGTTACATTTGATTGACTGAGTGAGTTCTTCTCCTCCAATCCTTTCATCTTGAGCAATCAACCAAGTGAGCATCATTCTGAGAGGGAGCTTTAGTATGTAAGCATGTCTGTAATCATTTCTGTATTGTAATCATTCGACTCAATGATAAGGATGTGTTTACTAAAAACTATTTCTCTTTTATTGTGTTTACAAAGTTTGTTTTCAATTCCGCTGCATTAGATCTCTGTTTAATATTCTTTTATTGTTCAAATATTACAAACAAATACAATCATGAGGGCCTCCGATCCTAACACACTATCTCTTCCGAATATTCGTTTCTCAGTTTAGACACAACAATGAAATTTTATTTCACCATTCCAAAACCATCGGTTTTTAGGAAGGCCTCAAAATTGTAGTTAACTTCATCCATTAGGATCATAACTCGTTTGCCTTTTTATTTCCAATGCTTCACCATTGACTTCCTAAAGACTTAAACATAAGTCTTAATCTAAGTCACTTTGATGAAAAATCTTGTATAAAATCACTTGGGTCTTGAGATATAGCCAATTAGATTGACTCTCAACAACAAAGCATTCACGTATGCCTCTAGTGATATATACATTTACGTTGTTGTTTCATTAATACCATGTATTGGGATACTCTCCCAAATTGAGGACCAAGCCTCCACATAGTTTAAACAACATTGATGGTGGTAGAAGCTGTAAGATTAAATATATTTTTATGGTATATTTAATCTAGTAGCCATTATAATCATTTACATTATATAGATCAAAATATATAGCGACCTATTAAATAATTAGTTGGTAATTGTTGATGGGCCTTATTACCATTATTAACTAATTAGGGTTTCCTCTTGGGTGCATATATAAGGAGAATAATGTGGAGGTTAAAGGGTTAGACAATTACACAAACCCTAATAACACATAACATCAATGTCGCCTCCCTCTCCATAACCGATTCCCCTTTATCGGTTTTCTTCATCGCCATCATTAGATTGCACCCTAAGGAGGAACCAGATCAAGATGACAATCATGTCAAACTTTATTGCTGCGTCTCCATTTTGATTCTCTGCTGGCCTATATTGATGCAATCAAAGGTATGTTTTCATGTTTTCCTTTATGTCTAAACAGAACTGATCAACATGTGGTATCAGAGCATATGTTGATTAGTTGGTTCTGTTTTCCTATCCTTAATTCTGGGATTGAAATCTGGAAAACATAAGTTTTGAAAATTTAATGAACATCACGGCTGGTTTCGGGTCTGATGTGCCGAAATAAATTTATTCGGAAAAAGAATGTTATATAAATGACTCGAAATCATAATGGTTAAAATCAAGTCCGAAATCTGTTTATAAAAACCTTAAAAATTCAGGTTTCGGGTTCCAGAATTTTGTTCTTATGTTTAGGGTTCATCATTTGTTCTTAGGAAAATTCGAAAATTCCCTTATGTTTTGGAATGTAATTAGGATTTATGAGTGTTATTTCCTGTTTTGATCGGTTTTGCATTCTAAAGATTTTCGAAATCTGTTAATAGATAATCAGATAAAATTTTCGAAATATTTTGATAAAATTAGATCATCACTATAACAGGAAACCATATCTCGAAATCCCAAAAATTCGAATTTTCAGTTATTTTCACAACAACAGCTGTTAACAGTGGACTCGAGACCATCAAGTTTCTACTCGAGACCATCAGGTTTCGACTCGAGACCATCAGGTTTCGACTCGAGACCAAGATCTCGACTCGAGACCACAAGGTCTCGACTTAAAATCATAAGGGTTCTCAAATCGTCTCTACTCGAGACCATAAGGTCTCTACTCGAAATCATAACTGTTCTCAAACCTTTACAACTCGAGACAACGATTTCGACTCGAGACCATAAGGTTTAGACTCGAGACCACTGAGGTTTCGACTAAGGGCTTCAATCTTCACAACTCGAGACCGTGGTTGCGACTCGAGACCTCATTATGAGTCGAGATCTCATAAAACACAGTAGTCGAGACCATGATTATGACTCGAGACACTGAGGTTGGGACTCGATACCATTAATGAGTTGAGACCTCATAATGTTGCAAGATGAGTCGAGACTTGACTCGAGATCTAACTCGAGACCTCATAACTGAGTTGAGATCTCACTCGAAACCTCATTATTTTAGGCTGTTTCATGTAAACTAAAATTTAGCTCGGGGCTCCGCCCCGAACCCCGTGCAAGGGGCACGTTGTTCCCCTGCAAACCCCTAGCGAACTCACCGCGGAGTTCGATCCGCGCTAACGGGTGGTTTGCTATTAAATGATTGGTTTTGTAAATATTTAGTTAATTAATAAGGATCAAATAATGTTTCACAAAACCAAAATGGCTTAACTTGAATGAGCTTCGGATGTATCACTTCTGGCCAAAGCTGATTTGATGCATCTACTTATCGTTCAAGTATTACGAAAGCTATGTTAAGTGTGCATCATAAACATGAATGTCTTAATATCTGGCCAAAGCTGATTTAATTCCTTCATAGATGGCATACTTAACGAGTGCATAACTAAAGTGATTGTTTCAATTCTGGCCAAAGCTGATTTGTCACAAATACTTTGCACACATGCTTAAATGATTACACTTCTGGCCAAAGCTGATTTGTCTTCGTTTAAGTAGAACTCTAAATAAGTCTATTATTTTGATGTTAGTAATAGACATATCACAACCTCTTCACATAATGATCCTTAGATTAATGATCCTTTATTTTTTATTTTATGATCATTTCGTCTGCCTTATTTCTTAGTACCCATAATTTTACCCACTATAATTTTCTTCTATAAATCTATATCTCATCCACTCTAATTCTTAAGCCTAAAATGTTTTGCTTTATTTAAAGTTTCTATAAGAATTAGCTCTTAAATTAAATCCTTGATTATCTCTTAAGACACGATAATCCTATTGCTCTCTTCTGATAAAGCACTACAGAAGAAAAGTAGAGCATGATGATTAAGATAAATCGAACATGATGTCTCTTATGATAATCAAGAACTCTCTAACATAATTGCTATCACTAAAGTTATTCCAGATTAAGTCTTTCCTAAGACTAATCTATTATTGTGGAATAATCACTAGAACTCCTAAGATGCATGCATTCATTTAAAATTCTAAACTATAAAGTTAAGTGGTGTATGTGAATATATTATAATGTACAATACTATGACCCATAAAGCTAAGGGCTTACGCATGGAAATAAGTACATTTTTCCAGTACATTACATACTAAAATTTTCACTTGTACAAATTGATGCCTTATAGATCAACTATAACACTCAAAAGTACCAAAGTATACTGAGTGTGTTGATAAGCAACATATGTACAAAGAAATAAATATTTGACGCTGGAAAATAAGTTGTTACTCACCTTACAACCACTTAAACTTTAAAAGAGGATTGTTCTAAGGTCCATAGACAAATTACAAGTGTTAATTCCACCTCTAAGTTTCTTCAAGGGAAAATCTCACTGCATAATTATGCCATTAGACTAGGCATAAGCAACGAGACTATCCATTATTCTAAAGAACAGTTGGATAAATTAATTAGATAGTCACTTACTAATGATATTTAAGTCTGGTAATTTTAATATTCCAATTAACACATGATTAGTTGACTCTAGTTCCATACGTTTCCTTACCAGAACTCGACAAATAACTAACATGAGAGTTAGTGACAAAACTAATTGTTAAGGCTATAAGAACCATAATAAGCAGTCTTTTAACAAAGCTTTTCGATACCTTAAATATTCTGAAGATTAATCAGAATATAGTATCATAATTAAGAAATGTTATGAAGATTGTGAGGTTTGCATTGTCAACATAAAGTCACACTTACCTTAAACTCTCATTTTATTTGTTCTAAATATCTGGATAGAAACATTACTAAGATGAAACTAGATGATACCTTACATTTTCACAACTTTTGTCATCATGAAAATGAGAATTTGACAAAAGAAAAATGAGACTTATAAATTTCATCCATTATAACCAAAATTCATGAGAAATCATGACATGGTTAATGAGGATGATTTTTTCATCTAATCTCATTCTAAGTGATTTTAAATCATGACGTTATAGCCCTAAATATTACTTGGCTTAAGGAATAAGTATGGGTCCATCATAAGTCATTCATTGACATTCGTGGAACTTATTCCAAATGGAATATTCAGACATAATTCATTTATCATTTAACAAACTATCAACTTGTATCTAAATTTTGTCGCAAATGGCTCACGGTCTTAGAAGAAATCTATTCATATATATATACTTAATAAGATTTCTATTAAATATGCCCCTAAAGTTTCTTATGATATCTGGACATTAAAGAAATCAAATAAAGTCTAACGTATATGTGATAGGTTCCCACGTCACGTAGCTCATTGAAACTTCTCTTGTAGCATTCTAGAGATATTAAAGATCAGTGGGAGCATTAAGTGTCTTAATAATAACTTGCAATAGTTGCAAGAGGTGGGGAGTGAAAACTTTATATTACTACAATTTACACCTCTTGTACAAGACACCGCTCCATCACAACACTGTTTCATCAAAAACTTGTCTCCTTAAAATCTAATGCTACTCTTACAAAAGTTTCATTGTTGCTTAATTGTGGGTACACTTAGATTTCTTACCTAAACTACCATAATCCTCAACAAGAGAAATCACAACGACTAACGTCATTAACTTGTTTCTCTATTAGAATTTGTTGGTCGTTAAATATTGACCCTAAGCATGCTGAGTTCCTAAAGATTTCTAAGGTCGGTGGGAGCACTCAAAGTCCTTATCATGACTTGCAAGGAATACAAGAGGCGGGGGGAAGAGTGTCATTAAATTTCACTCCGAATTTAACTCCGATTATACCTCTTGTACACCATACTGCACCAACTCTTATAGACTTAGAATCCTGAAAATGATAGCAACCTAACCAAGAGCTAATCCATAAAAAATGAAACTTCTAATGAACTAAATAATCAACTCAGGAGGTCATCTAGATTTAAAAACCTACTAACTTTGATGATTACATAACCTCCCTAACTGAAGTTGAAATGGATTTTGGAAATGTTTACTGATCCTAACTCTTCAAATTAAGCCATTAGTGTCAATTAATCTTCTAAATGGAATAAAACAGTTTTCTAGTAAAACTGATTTTATGTATTCATATAACGTTTGGGATTTGATTGAATTACCTAAGAGTGTTCATAACTAAACCAAATCCTGAAATAAGCGTTAAGACACGAAGAGGCATGATTGATTGTCAAAGGTTATACTTATGAAGAGATAAATTATCAAAAGATTTCTTTGAGGATCATCACTCTTCTAGTAGCTTATAATAGTTTAAAGCTACATTAGATGAACGTTAAAAACAATTTTCCTTAACAAATGGCTGACATATTTACATGTTCATAAAATAACCTGAAAGTTCCAAACTGAAGGTTAAAGAACACTTTGTTTGTAAGCCAATAAAATCCATGTATGGGTCAATGCAAACATCATAATGTGATGAAATCTTAACGTAATTATTTTCATCAACAATAAAGTGGATTAATGTACCTACCTCAAAATGAGTGGGAGCAACTAAATTAAACTTGTCTATATAGATGATATTCTTTTGACAAGTATATGTTACATAAGTCAAAGCATTGTTAACACAAACTTTGATATAATAGATCTCAGAGATATCTCTTAAGTGATTGATATCATAACATAACGAGATAGACCCAATGGGACATTAGTTTCGTTCCATAAGTTTAACATTAAATGGGTCCTTACATATGTAACAAACAATATTGCTCTCCTTCAGAGGATAATATGGTAAATGAGATTATTTATTTACGCTTCATTAATTAGAAGCCTTATGTAAATTCAAGTCTATACTCGTTTAGATATTACTCATATTGCAACACACTAGATATGTCTAGATTAATGTGAAGCATCTAATAGAGTATTACAATATCTTTAAAGGAAACGAGAGGCTATACTTTGAAGAAAAGGTGAGAACTAAAAACCGGTTTATTACTTTAACTTTGTGATATTCAAAGATGACAAAATGTAATTTCGGGTATATCTTTATGTCAGCAGACAAAACCTATCTCATGGAGGAGTCATAATGCACTGATATCAACAACCTAAGTTATAACAACATAATATAGTCACTAAATGTTGTTGGAAATATATCAGTGGACTCATAAGTTTATGAACTCCATATAATTAATGTTTTGAAGACTTAGTGTGATAAAGTCAGCTACCATGACTCCTTGAACAGTAACAGTTCAAGAGGTGCTGCATTAAATTTCGATACACAATTAATTATTCATTTATGAACGAATTGAGGAAACTAAGCTTTGTATCGAATATATTCATGATATGCTTAAGGATTCTATAACTGAAGGGCTATTACCCATAAGTCTTATTAAGAGAGCTCAGAGACGGGTATTAATTGATGGTCGTGCGCAACTGCATATCGTACTATGAATGACTAAATATTAGTTAATTTTTCCTCATCAGTTTGATTTTGTATGTCTCTAAGAATATGTCAAGCTAGCATAATGGCATATAGACAAATATAGTTACAAATCAAACAAAGGGCTTATGCGTATTTTGATCATAACGATTAGGTTTTAAATTAAGGCTATAGTATGACTAATGGGGGTCCTGAGTCGCATAATGATTCAACGGCTGTATTTCTCTGCTATAGTACTTGTTTAAGGCTAAAATGAGTGTTAACTCCTGATGAGGCTTATCTAATACTCATAGTAAATGATTACTTGGCTAAGTGGGAGAATGTAAGATTAAATATATTTTTATGGTATATTTAATCTAGTAGCCATTATAATCATTTACATTATATAGATCAAAATATATAGCAACCTATTAAATAATTAGTTGGTAATTGTTGATGGGCCTTATTACCATTATTAACTAATTAGGGTTTCCTCTTGGGTGCATATATAAGGAGATTAATGTGGAGGTTAAAGGGTTAGACAATTACACAAACCCTAATAACACATAACATCAATGTCGCCTCCCTCTCCATAACCGATTCCCCTTTATCGGTTTTCTTCATCACCATCATTAGATTGCACCCTAAGGAGGAACCAGATCAAGATGACAATCATGTCAAACCTTATTGCTGCGTCTCCATCTGGATTCTCTGCTGGCCTGTATTGATGCAATCAAAGGTATGTTTTCATGTTTTCCTTTATGTCTAAACAGAACTGATCAACAGAAGCATCTACAAGTCCATCACTATTGTAAATTTCCGTTAATAAATTTGCTAAATTTATTAAAATCATTTACAATAATAACATATATTCCTTTCACATGTTAAATTCTTTGAAAACTTACATGTGCATTTCATCTCAAACCATTCACCACGTTTCTTACGATGCCGTTATGCATTTGATGTTTGATTTGTGACTTATTATATAAGTCATGATCACAACCCGCTCGTTGTGTTTGTGTAAATTACTTTTTACACTTAGTACCAAAATGTGTATCCTTTTGACAAATTTTTAGTAGTTCAAAATAAATATTTATCTTTTATTATATTTAAACCATTTGTTTATGTGAAATAAACCCAAATGATAATCTATCATTTATAATAAAATAAAAGTGGACAAAAAATAAAACTGATACACTAAAGATGTCTAAACATCAAATGCCAAAGTGTTATTATCTTTAACACTTTTGACCGAAATAAACACAATTATTTCGCTCGGTGTCATGTTTTGAGGTATTCCCTCATCTTGGAACTCTAAACTTGAATAATCACAAGTTGTCCAAAATATAAAGTTGTTTACAATTAACTACTCGCAAGTAGTTAACCAACTTATTATGTCTATAACAACATCGAGTTGATTTTCACAAAATAGTCTTTCCAAGACTATTATATGGTTCAAGACGTTATGCTTCTCGTGGAAGTATCGAATCACATATAATTCACAAAGACATGTTTTATTCGTTCAAAACATTTCTCGTTTTTGCAACTGTTTTAATATTAAACTATATATTTATGTTTTGATTACAAATCAAGACAATAAACCTTATAATAGTTTAATAAATAAAACAATTTCAAACTCGCTCGTTTGAAAATAAAACGAATACACATCGTTTTAAAAAATGGTTTATCATATTCAAACCATTTCTAACCGCTGTTAGATAATAACGATTATCAATCATTAAAATGAGTGGTTTGTATAATAACCAATTCTAATATGCTAATTAGAATTTAAATGTTGAACAAACATTCAAAATATTCGGTTTTTATAAAGTAAACCGCTTCTAACACGCTCGTTAGAAATAAAACGAATACAATTATTCACTTTTGGTTTATTTAAATGAACTTTTTTCTAACACGCTCGTTAGAAATGAACACAAATCTTTTCTAACACGCTCGTTAGAAAATATATAAAACGATTACAAATCATCTTAAATAGTTTATCATAGTTAACCCGGTTCTAACCCGCTCGTTAGAAATTATTTATTGCAAATCGTTAAAATAGTTGGTTATAAGATACACTAATTTTAATACGCCCATTAGAAAATTAAACGATTATTTATTGCCATAAGCCGTTTTTAGTTCATATAAAATAAAAGTTTTCCAACCCGCTTGTTAGAAATAAACAATTGACAAAGGCGTTAAATCGTTTCTAACACGCTCGCTAGAAAATAAACAACTATCAAACTCTTTAAATCGTTTAAACATATGTGGGAAAAAAATCCGTTTCTAACTCGCTCGTTGACGAAACCGTTACAAGGTTTATTATCCAAAATAATTGTCTCCAACACGCTCGTCGGTAATTATTTGAAATAATAATCTTTTCTAACATGCTCGTTAGAAAATTTACATGTATATTTTCTAGCATGCTCGTTAGAAAATCTAATCGTCTTTTAACAAGTTAGTTCTACACAATCATCGTATCTAACACGCTCATTAGATATAAAAGATGATACTAAAACTTTTATTCTATAAAATTCTAACACGCTCGTTAGAGATCTAAAAAGTTTTAATCTTGTTATTCTTCAAGCATCAACGTTTCTAACACGCTTGTTAGAAAAAATTAAAACTAGTTAATTTATAAAATAATTACTTTCTAATATGCTCATTAGAAAATATAAAAATTTAAAGCATTTAAAAACCAACATTAATATATCAATTATGGTTACTAAAAGCTTATTATTAAGAAGTTAAACGTTACAAAAGCATTTGTAAGGGGTTACAAAATAAAGTTTTCTAATACGCTCATTAGAAAATTTAGTATTTCAAAAACCTATTGAAATACATATTATTTTGTATATGGTTCGGTTTTATCTAAACATGAACAAAAACCATGAACTCCAAAAGTTGAATCAAAACGTTCGTTTTTGTAACACGGTATTCGGATTAAAGATTGTACTCCAATAATAAAATTAATCCGACTCGTTTGTACTACATATATATTTCCCAAAAAAAAAATATTTACAAGATTTTAACAAAAATCCCATTAAATATTTTAACTTTTGTGAACCTAAATCCTCGTAGAGAAGGGATTTAAGATTGTAGCAACAATCTTCACGAAAGTCTGTTTTAAGATTGTAGGAACTAGGTTCACTTTTTATTAAAATATATTAAAAAATATATAATAACGAGACTCTCGTTATCTGTGGGAAATTCTTCTAGTACAATACCGGTTATATAAACTAAATAAACAAATGTAACATACAATTTAATTGTGCCAATCTTGATTCAAGCCAGCGTCTTTAGAAGAACTTCAACCGCACCATCTTGTATAAACCTCCGCTGCAAGAATGAACAAACTGTCGTTGACGGTTTTGGTTGAGGATCGTGTTAGAAACGGGGCCCTTAAAACAGATTCCGCGCCTCCTCTCAGACGGTATGTTTCCAGGATACAACAACCGAAGCAGTAGTTGTACTGCCGGAGATGACACTCACGCCCAAGATTGCAACGAGCATAATTTGGTGTTTATAAAATTTGGAACAATGTGAAGTTGTGTAAAATTGAGAGTACTCCTCTCAATGAAACATCAAGACTAAAGAGAATGCCTATTTCCTTGTGTCTCTAGTATGAACCACCAAGTTCATATATATACACCCATAGAATCTCATTAAAACTAGTAATAAAATAGACATTAATCTTGTCATAACTATAACATTAATCTTGTAATAAACAAGATAATGAATATGACATTAATCTATAATTAAATGGACTTAAGTGGTTAGTAAAAAACGGTCATATTCATCATGACACGCATTAATCGGGTTGTAACAGCTAGCTTGACCAGGTCCTACCAATTGCTCTGTTACCGTTGTAGACATGTACGCACGCCTGAAGTGGCTCTTCAGTCCGTGCTCCACATTGTATGGAACCCGCGCATGCGCATGGTGTGCAGACCAGTGCTCCTAGTTGCTACTGTAACCTACGCGCGCGCCATAACTGATCCGCAAATCCATGCAACATACTACATGGATCTTACGCCACGCCATATGGAGCAGCGCGCCACACATATGCCACTGCGCATACCAGGATGCCACCTGGTCATGCGCCATCTATACTTGCGCGCATATGTGCGGGTGCGGCGCACCCTTTGGTCACCACTAGTGTTTGTCTTTAAGGAAACAATTACAAGGAATGCTCCTCCTTATATACCACTTTGAGTTTTGTCATCCCACCTATGTGAGACAAGTTGACAAAACTAATCCATTTTATTCATCTTTGTTTGTTCCAAACATACAACTTCAAGCTTCGATATCTCATTCATCTTAGCTTTATTTGGATGTAGTTTAAACAAAAACCATAAATAATTATTTATACAACACATATATAAATATTATTGATGTCCAAAATATTTAGTGAAAAACTCATTTTCACTAAAATTTCCAACAAGAAATATATGTGTTCACGAACTGTTCATGAACACTTATCGAACGAGATTTTATGTTTGTGTACGTTTGTTAAGGAAATAAACTTGTTCGTGTTTGTTTGTTAATTATAGGCAATGAACGAAAACGAACGTTGATGCACACAAATGGGTACAAACACGGCCGGCCCTCAGAATTCATATACCCTGTTTGAGCTCGAAAAAATGTGCCCTTAGTACTTAACGAAATTGGGTATTTGGCTCACTAAAGGTCTAAAGCTAATGCTAAAGGGGTTAATAACTAATCTAAACCATAAGAATAGTTTTGTGAGGGGGCCTATGTTCGTGTTTGTATTGATGTACCCGATTAAAAAATATTTTACATATACATATCGGGTTTTTTTCATAAAAAGACGTGCCCTTCGAAATATCAGGCCCTGGCCGGTGGTCCTCCCCGCCCACCCCCAGGGCCGGCCATGGGTACAAACTATTATTCATGAACACAAATGGAAACCAACAAACACAAACAAGCATTCATGAACAAAATATATAATACGCCGACACTTACTAAGTATTTTATTTGTCAGAATTTTGAAGTATATAAATAAATTATAAAAACTAAAAGCACTAATGAACTATCAAACACAAACGAACACGTTATCGACTGTTCACGAACATAAATGAACGAACGTGGCCTCTGTTCATGTTCGTTCGTTTAACTAAACGAACATAATTTATTGTTTGTGTTTGTTTGTTTAATAAACGAACGAACATAAACGAACTTCCCGCCAAACGGTTCACGAACTGTTCGCTGAACATTTGGTTTATTTGCAGCCCTCGGTAGAGGTGGAGTGGTTGGGAAAAGACTTGGTGTTCCTTATGATCAGGTTCGATTTTCACTCTCCTCATTATTTTCTGCGGCATCCAGGTGAAGAGCGAATACGGATGGCGCCGGTTCGACTTGGATGAGAGGCGAGGTTTTACCGATTATTCCACTGTCGTGCCTTCGGGCGGGTGGAGATCGGGTTTCCGCGCATCTGGGTAGAGCCAAGGGGCTGGTGATGTGCGCAAAACGCAACATATAAATTACATCAATTGTGGCATTAAACTAACCCCTTTTTTAGTACTAATGTTGGAAAAAGTGTGTTTTTGTCTTCCTTTTGTATTTTCAGGATTAAATGAGCTCAAATGAACAAAAGAAGCAAAAAGGCAGCTAAATCTAACATAAATACAAGAAAAGGGATAAACGTGGCATGCCCGACCCCTTGACAGCATCTTCCCAAGCAAAACAAGAGAACAGAAGGCTGGACACGCCCCGTGCTCAATGAGCACGGGGGCGTGCCCAAGTATCTGCAGAAAAGACAAAGCTGTAGAAGCTTCTATCAACCACCACGGGGTCGTGCCCAGCGGACACGGGGCCGTGGTCAACTCTAAGATTCGCAGAATCTGAGAAAATCTTGATAGTACAGATACGCTTATGCACACGGGGCTGTGCCCAGCGGACACGGGGGCGTGGTCAACTAATGCAGACAAACTGCATTTAATGAAGGAAGAGAAGACGGGTGGACACGGGGCCGTGTCTGGGCTTCTGTGCAGGCTATAAATAGGGGTGCTTGGCTCATTTACAAACCATCCCTTGACAAACCACCTCTCTTACACTTCACCCACCCACCACCGCCATCACAACCCACATCCACCACCATCATCCATCATAGAGTGTGTGAGTAGTCTCGGGATCCAAGATTGATCGTAAGAGTCCTTGACAATCAAAGGCCATGTTTGCCTAAGTCTCTTACATCACTTGGTGAAGACAAGTGTCTAGTGTAATACTTTTTATTTTTAATCTTTTCGCACTTTTTATTTGGTTCTGTATTAATGACTTTAATAACTAGTTTCTTATGTTGAAGGTGAGTCTTCATTATCGTTTGTCTGTGGTGTCTTGGCATTATTTTACTGTCTATATAAAATAAAAGATTTTCACCATTCATATCTCCACGGTCTATATGGAGGTACGTTGGCTACCCGGTCGGGGGTTAAGGGAACGGTTTGGTAAGAGTCTTGCCTTGTTCAGTGTATAGATCCTGCAAGGACCTGGATCAACTTTAGTAGGACCTCCTTCAATACCCACTGGTATTGGATGGCGGGGGTCCGAACTCCTTGATCCTCTCATATGTAAATCACTATTAATACTTTAACCCAGCTACTTAGGACTGTATCCCTGCTGACTCAGACTACTTAGCCGAGGGTAACGTCACCTCCAGAAGAGGGGGCTACCACAATATGCATTAATAACTTAATTAATTATCTTTCAATAATCCAATCCTTTATGATTGTATCCTTGCTGACTCAAACTACTGGATTGAGGGTAACGTTACCTTGAGAAGAGGGGCCTACTACAATAACTAAGATAATCTCTTAAAAAGTGCAATAGTGCGGAAATAATCAAAGGTTACACTAAACACGAGTCGGATCCAAGTGATTCATCTTGTCTATCTGTTTTTATTTTTATTTTATTTTTCAGCATTTTAGTTAGTTTTATTTTTATTATTTTAAAATATTTTTCTAAACTTTTGATTTGATTAGACGTTGAGGATAAACCGGTACTAAAAGCTCTTGTGTCCTTGGACGACCTCGGTATCTTACCAACACTATACTACGCTCACGATGGGTGCACTTGCCCATATGTGTGTTTAGTGTTAGTAAATATCGTGTTTTATAAATTTAAAACTTGGTTAAAAAGTGTTAAACGGCTTAAAATATACATTAAAAAAATATACGACACTTCACACGCATCAGCTGGCGGCGGTCGCATGGGCGAAACTTTTAAGGGGCGGGAGGGGCGGCCGACCCCCCGAATTTTTCGCTCAGTAGTGGAGAGTATATAGTTTTCGTATAGAAATTTTTGGGTATATATGTTTTTGACCCCCCGGTTTTATAGAAAATTTTAAGTCTGGTGACTTCCACCCCCTCGATCAGAAATCTCAAACTTCGCCACTGGACGGTCGAGTAGTCGACCTTGACCACAACTCTAGATGCCACGGTGGTGATTGGCACATTGTCCTCGCCTTCAAAAAAAAAAAAAAAATAGACCACTATTGGTGTAATTATTATCTATATGAATTTAAAGTGACGATGAACAATGGATGAAAATTTTTAGGTTTTTTTTTTTTACTTTTTCGTTATATATTAATTACTAATCTTTTTTTGTAAGTATTTTATAGTAATAAATAGGCAACTGGTAGATTTTTAATTATTTGTTTTTTTTTTTCTTTTTGTTATTAACAAGATTTTGTTGTTATTCAATTTAATTTTTTAGTAATAATTTGGGTTCATTAACTTTATAAAAAGATCTAAATTTGCAACTATATTTATTTCTTATTTTAACATTTCAAGTTATTTGTCAGTGCGTTGCGGCGGTACGTTACCACGGAAATCAGATCGGCAATTTGATTTTTTTAGTAATAATTTGTGTTCCTTAACTTTATTAAAAGAATTCTAAATTAGCAACTATGTGTATTTATTATATCAACATTCCAAGTTATTTGTTGGTGTGTTGTGAAGGTATGTTACCGCAAACATTGGATCGGCATTGATTCAGTTTGTTACAATACTCGTACGATACATGCACTCGGTATAGGAATCAACACGTGTTTTACATCGACCAAAAACCGATAAAAATGGACACCGGCACCGACACCGATGTTGTTCGAACAGAACAGTACTGGTCGCTTCAGATTGTCACTGTACTTGTACCGATATTCATTTATTGTCACAGACAAAGTTGTATAAATGAAAAGCTTTCGAAACCGGAAACCCGAAAAATGAATTTGAGTACCGGTACCCATGTTGATAGGTACGATACGGTAGCAATACGTTGTCGGTTTATCGAAAGAAAAAGCAATAAAAATAAATACCGGTATCGCAATTGATGTTGTTTATTTGGTTTCGGTTCGGTTCGGTTCGCAATGCTAGCATCACATAATCCGTTATCAAACAAGTAACCATAAAAATGAATACATACCGGTACTGATGTTGTTCGGTTCAGTACAGTATGGTAGCAATACGATGTCAGTTAATCGAAAGTAAAAACCAATAAAAATAAATACGGGTACTAGTACCGATACATATGCTGTTAAACCAGTTTCGATTCAATTTAGTATGATACGACACAATATCCATTTTCAATAAAATTATATTGCAACGTTGAAAAACATAAACATAGAACGCAAACTAACCAAATCGATATCAACTGAACAACATTGATACCGGTAATGATATTCGTTTTATTGTTTCGATCCATGTAAGATTTTCTTTTCAATTAACATAGCGAGTGTCAATATCATAACAACCCAAACAAGTACTAATCAAATTCCCGTCGCGAAGCGCGGGGGAATCTCGCTAGTAAAATATTAATCTAAAATGACCCAAATTATAAAAGTTGAAAAGAAAGAGGAAAAGCAAAGGCATGAGATTCCAGAGACACAGGGTTTCATGTTCTTGCTGATTTTTGTGGTTGAATAGCGATGGAGGAGAAAGATGTTGATTACGTTCTGGTGCCTTTGGGTTTAGGGATTATGATCGCCTACCATATTTGGCTTGTTTACACCGTTTTCAAACACCCAAGACAAACTGTTATGGGCCTCAATTCCGAAACACGACATCAGTGGGTCTTCTCTATGATGGCTGTCAGTCTTCTTCCCTTTCGCTTTACTATAATTTGTTACTTTGAAGCTTCCAATTGCTTTTGTTTTTGATCATCAATGGTTTGCTTGCTGGATTTAAGTTTAATTGTTTTTGATCATCAATGGTCGAAGCTTGAGATTTCAGATTTCCGACAAGGGGAAGTCACGGGGACCTAAAAATTTCTATAAAACTGGGGGTCGAAAATGTATATACCCAAAAATTTCTATACGAAAACTACATACTCTCCGCTACTGAGTAAAAAGTTTTGTGTGTGGGGTGGGGGTTGCCCCGTCCCGCCCCTTAAAAGCTTCGCCCATGTCACGTGTTGTTGGAAATGGCTGATTTTGTTTTTCTTAGCGTTACAGGATCCACTAAAGAATGGCGTATTAGCAGTGCAAACTATTCGCAACAACATAATGGCATCCACTCTTCTAGCCACAACCGCGATCACTCTGAGTTCAATAATCGGCGTTTTCGTGAGCAGCACTTCTAATACAAACCCCGCAGCTTCACAATTGATGTACGGAAATAATACCCGACTCTTATCTTCAGTAAAATACTTTGCAATCTTGCTCTGTTTTCTTGTTGCGTTTCTATGCAATGTGCAGTCGATTCGTTACTATGCTCATGTTAGTTTCTTGGTCACGGTTCCTACATTTATAGACACGAGAGAACCTATAAACTACGTTGCTAGGAACTTGAACCGCGGAAGCCTGTTTTGGTCTATCGGTTTGAGAGCATTTTACTTCTCGTTTCCTCTCTTTTTGTGGATCTTTGGACCGATACCCATGTTTGTGTGTTGCATCATCATGTCGTTTGTGCTTTATTTCTTGGACACGACTACTAGTTTTACTAGAAATCTTCATAGTTATTCTATGAGAGACAAGACTGAAGCAAATGAAAACGGGGTCCTTTAAGAAAGCTATGTCTGTTATTTTCGCGATATGTTGTTAACGACGTTCGTTGTATTGTCAATGGGTTTATCATGCCTAGAAGTGTTCTCGTGATCCTATTTTTGTCGTTCTGGTTGGATGTTTTAGATGTTTATAAACGGTTTGCTATTCAGAAGGGGGTAGCGGCGCAACTTGTTGCTCGTCTACCTGCCACTAGTCTGTAATCGTCTCTGTCTTAAATAATTTAAAAGAGATCCCGTAGAGTTAATAATAATTACGTAAATATGTGTAATCATTGTGCTTGGTTGTATTACTCCAACAAAAATCCTATAGTCCACATTAGAGCATTTGCAATGGACTAATGGACCCAAAAGCTTAGATGCAGCATAAATTTGCATATGTGGAAGAGAGAGTGTGCGGAGACAGGGTCGGTCATGAGGTTTCAAGTGCTTTGTACGAGTCTAAAAAAAGTCCCTTAGGACATCTCAACAGCAAGCAACTTTTTTAGCATACGTGTTGACCATTATAACAGAAGGGTGTTAACATTTGACTTTGAACTATGAGTTAAGGCGCATGCTTTTCGGCATTTGATCATTGTCGAGTCATTCATCCCATCTTAATCTGGAAAAACATGCATATTTTTCCTTATACCGATCAGATATATATCAAAGACGTAAAGAACAGCATTAATCAAAAGATTTCCATCAAATATATAAATATATAGCTACCTGATGACTGGCTTTCTCTGTGCTGCAGCTGTAGCATATGCCAGCCACAACAAGTTCCGGGGCCTTTATCCAAAGTTGAGAAATGAAAGGAAAGTTAAGTACTGCGAGTTATATCGAACCTAGAAAGTCATTCATCTTCCTGTTGGCGTTTCCTTGTATCATCATCAGGTCCGTCCACAACGTTAACATCAACCAAAGTTACTGCATACACACTGCTAGCAGCACTTGTGTCTGGGGCGTTCCGCCTTTCCTCTACACTTGCTCTGGCAGGGCGTGTAGGTCGAGCACCACCAGGAAAAACAAAAGCGGGAATGTCCCTACGCTTTATATGAGTTACGCTTATGCCCATTCCAGGCTTCCATACTGTATATGAACCAACATTGCCTTTAAACTCATCGACTGTCGACCGTATATCAAACTTCTTGGCAGCATTCACAGAACACCCTCTTTTCGTTGAAGACCTAAGAAGTAACTGAAAACTAAACTTGGCGTAATGAGTTGCTTAGTCACAGATCAAAATAAACCAAGTTTAAACAGCACATATTTAGTATGGGATGGATTCGTCGAAAATATATTTTCTCCATTTTTAAAATAATAATGATAATAATAATCCAATTTTTAAAAAAGGCAGTATGCTAAACTTCCGCAGACTTTTGACCAACATTTTTTACCAAACCATTTAAGAAATAAAACTGAAGACAAATGTTTTTCATTCATTGAACTATGTCTATCTGTAGATAATTCTTGTATGCTTCAAAAAACCGATACGGCTCAAATAGTTCAAGCCAACTACCATTATTTAACACCATAGCCTACAACAGTTGAAAACAAAATTATAAACTTCATAGCAAAACCGACCAACTCAAATAAATGAAAGTACCTCACACCCCTCTTAAACTTCAAATCTTGATTATCTGTAAATAATATTGTACATTTGAATAAACTCCCCTTCGTTTGGCCCAAAACCTCGTGCATCTTAACGTTGTGCGAAAATTCTGCAAACCCAAAAACAAGTGTAAAGATAACAAACATCACATGATTGGAATACGATTATAACCAAGAAGCCAGACACCAATCTACTTATTTGTCAAGCTAACTAGAGTACCTAGAGGTGATCACTTACTTATCAATGGGACGCTTTTTATATCAAACAGGTCAAATAAAATGTAGCTAAACGGAAAACATGTCAAACAGGTTAAATTTCGTCCAAAGTCTAATAAATTTGAAAGAAAAAAAAAACAAAACAATTGCCAGAACCTGAATATTAGGCACTAATGACAGGATCTCTTAAGTAACTCTACATCCATTAAGAATGTGAACGGTTTTCTCATCTGCATTTTGCAGTATCAAGTCTTCAGAAAGTTCTTTGATGCCGAAACATTTACAGAACGCTGTTGAAATTAATATTTTATTCTCTACAGCAAACAGCCAAGCCTTTGAACAAATCAAAGGTTGACTGTCATTCAGATACATTAAGTGAAAGGCAACCTAAGAAGACTGCAACAAGCTAGAAACCAAATAAAAAAAAAAGTATAACGAGAAAATATAGCATGTGACATAGAAAAAAACGCCTGCCCTATTACTATAAGGTTACACCAAAAGACCAAAGATAAGCATCAAGGAGTTATCCCTTATTTAGTTATAAATAAAATCCAAATGAACATCCATGACAGCATAAAGACGTATGCTTTCAGCCAACATATATGTTGTTGACTGATACGACTACCCCAAATTAATGCAAATTCTAAGGTATGGAAAAAGAACATTGAATATTGATCTGTTGATCAGGCCCAAAGATTTAAGATGAAATAACAAAACTTAATCAGGAAGTGAAGGGGACTTCATTGTAGTCTATTGATCTAAACTGGCCTGAGTGGTAAGTTGGTAACCTAGACCATAGTTACTAATAGAGTGCTATAGCGAATAACGTAGCATAGCACTCATGTGTCGCTATTTGACTTTGGAGCCTCCTTAGCGGGAAAATAGCTGGATTTTTGTTTTTTTTTTCTGCTTTAATATAAAATAGCGGGATTTTATAGGTATAAAATAGCAGGATTTTAGGTTTTTGTTAAACATACATATAAAACAACTTATTTGGATATAATATACATATAAAATATTTCTAAAATTTTCGCCTATTGCGTGGCCAAACATAAAACAAATAGTGTCTGCTATTTCATCGCTATCGCTACGTAGCGTATAGGTAGCTTGTCGCTATCTTCCGCTATTAATAACTATGACCTAGACTGAATCTATGAAAGAGAAACATTAACTCTAAAACCAGACTAAAGAAAAAGAAACACTAATAAAGTTAAATCAGCAAAAGAAGAATCTAATGAATCCAAAATCGCCTAATGATGTAATGTACATTGATTGATCTAAATGAAGTCGATAGAGATACAAATGAGGCTTTGGTATCCTAAATGAATCTATGGAGGAGGAAGTTTAGCTAACAAAAATTATTTCTTAACTAAAGAGGGGTTAAATAATAGAAATCGTAATGAAAGAACAAAAATAAAGTCAGACCAGCAATATAAGGAAGTTAAAACAACCTAACAACAGGTGTGAAAAGCCTAAACTGGATCTATGGATAGATAATATCAGCTCAGTAAGAGTTAAACCTGACTAAAGAGAGTTAAAAGTTAACTTCACAAAGAAAGTATATGATGAGCGACATAAGAAAAATTCAAACAAAAAGTGATAGGCACTAAGACCACCCGCAATGGGGTGTTTGTGGAGCCTCTGACAACTAGTGTGAATGCGGCGTACGAGCATCCCCACTGAGGCTTTGTTTCGCGGCCTTGTCCTTGAGTTGGTTATGAAAGGGTGCGGATGTTTGCGGAGTTCGTGGGATGGATGCATTTGTTTGGGAATCGTGTTTTTCCACACAGAGACAAGAATAACTATATTGATCAAAGATAAATTACTAGAATCTCACACTAGCCAATGGCTAGAAACTAAGACCGATTACAATATACACCTAGCCCAATAAACAGAAGACACCCTATGTATCTGGGAAATTAGTATGACAACAATTGTTCCATTCCAAAACTTTCATTTTCGATCAACTTTTCACCCAATAGACCGACTTTCTCCAAACAGCCTGACGATTGACACCCGTTTTCCCAAGAACACCAGTTCTTTCTGACCTCTCCATATATACCAGCAGGCCAAAGGGATAACCAACTAGAACAACGGATGTTTTACGCCATGGATTCTAGAACTCTAATGAATTAACAATTACAGGTGGAAAAAACGTGTATAGGTGGAATTTTACACCAACTATTCACTTTTTGTTAAATGACAATTGCAATAAGAAAAGATGTGAAAAGATGGTCTGCCGTTTCAACGACTTCATCGCATGAAGAGCACAAGGTTGAGCCAGAAAAGATGTTTCTTCTCCGCAACCTTTCGAGGGTAGGCAGCCTATCTTGCTCACCCCGCCAACCAAAGATGAATAAATCTAAATTATTCTAATGATGTAATGTACATGAATAGATCTAAATGGAGATAGAATGATGCAAATAGAGCTTTGATAACCCAAAATGAAACTATATGAATAAAAAAATCTAGCTAAGAGGAGTTAAACCTAACTAGTAAGTGGTTAAACAAGCAAAATCAGATAAATAAACACCTATAAAACTAAATCGACAATACAAGAACTCAATGAACCTATAATAACAAGAGGAATCACATAGATTTAGGTTGAAAGGACGAACTTGATCAGAAATTAAAGAGATCTTAAATATAGTCTAGTGATGTATTGTACAAAGATCGATCAACATAAATTGTAACAAGTGACAACTAAAAATCGTCTATTATAAACTCATGTGAAACAAAAGCATATTAACAGGCTTTAACATATGATGGTAAGAAAATGAGATAAACATTAAGACAATAAAAAATTACTCAAATACCTCAAGACGATAGGACCAGTGTTTTCAGACCCGGACCGGACCGGCCGCTCGGACCAAGAACCGGAGGTTGAGCCAGTCCGGGTCATGGTATCGGACTGGAAATACATTGAACCTAAGGTTGAACCGGCGACCCGGATGTTGAACTGGTGACCCGACAGTTGGATCGGAAACCATCCGATCGAACTTGTTTTTAGAAGGGTTAGACCGATTTTTTATATAGTTTTAAGATTTAACCCTATTAAATTTTATAATATTTACAACACCTTCCGGTTCTTACGTCCGGCTTGACCGGTCCGACCGGTCGAACCATTGAATCGGTAAGGAGACCGGTTTGACATCCGGTCCTGAAAAACATTGTTTTGCAAGGATTAATATAGCTTTACATTTAGGCTATAGGATCATGACCCTCAAGGCTGCCATTACCCTTTATGTCAACGTCATGTCACCAACTCTTATCCACCATCCTATATGATTGGTCATGACCCAAATCACCATCCCCGTTTTTTTTTATTTATTGTGTAAAATTTCTTTAACTAATTAAGGAAAGGGAGGTGCATAGTTATCTTGGTTTAATGCATGCGAATCATGATGGTTCCCTAAGGAGGTGGTGTAGCATGCCATCCACCATCCTAGGTGGCAATGCATGACCCATCATATGCCCCCATACCCCTTAGCCTTAGAGGAGGTGGTGTAACACGTCATCCACCATCCTAGATAACAATCCATGACCCATCCCATGCCATACCCCTTAGCCTTAGTAATTAAAGATATCTTATCCTTATCTCGAAAAATATCATATTTCACTATTCGCAGTATTGTTTTATTACTTAAAACTAGCGGTAAGACCCGTGTGCAAACACGGGTGGCTTTTAGAAAACCATGCATAACACATATAAATGACGAATGGTTATACTTATAGACTTATAAATAGATAAGTCAGTCAGTAAATACTTAAAGTTTAGAGTATAAAAAATACAAAAATATACGATTTATTAATCTTTTTTAAACGAAATAACATTTGCATTCAAGCATGTTCCTTCTCCAAAAAACAATGTTTTAACTCAACAGTCGTTTCAATCCCCTTCAACCTCCACAAAACACTATTTTAACCCAACAGTGGTTTTAAACCACCGTTTTAACCCAACAACGGTTTCAACCACTGTTTTCACTACAAAACTCTGTTTTAACCCAATAGTGGTCTCAAACATCTGTTTTCATCCATCTGTTGACCAAAGTCAACGGATGTATCAACCACTGTTTTATTTTCAAACATATGTTCGCAACAACAGAGCTTTCATCATTTAAACAGACCTTTGACAATATTACAAGCTTTTAAACTCTCAAACCTAAATACTTATTTAATTAATTTAAATAACAAACATGGTTAATAATTTTAAGACAACTAATTATATAAAATATGAAAGTGTCAAACAGAGGTAACTATATAATAAACAAAGTTCGAAACACCAAACAAAATTCAGTAAAATACAGCATAATAATTTCTAATCAATGGGTGAAATAGTAGTCTCGATAAATAAAGCTCCTTTCGGACCATTGTAGTTGTCAACATCTTGGAGATATTTCAAAACTTCATTGCTCAGATCAACTTCAACCATATCCCCCCAAATGCTTGTTATCAGCCACTTGTTGTTTTCAATTATATTAGTCCTTCGGCGCCTATCTACATAATCAACTACACGAGGATTATTGAAAGCAAACACCTTGATCCAGCCTTCTTCTTCATATCTGAGCAAATCAGCAATTAGCTCAGTAGACTTTCCAACAACAATCAAATACAGCCTTTTTACGATGGTCAAAAAATGCCCTTGGCAAGGATTAACTACGATACTCTCGGGAAAACGAAACATTCTGAAAGTCTCAGAAAGAACAACGAAAGCAACTATGTTCCTCTGACCTGATGGATACCAATAATTTGAAACCATGAAATATATGGTTTTACCAGAATAAATTTCGGGAGACCATGAATAACTGCTTGAACCATAATTATTTATGCTCAAGAAATTTATTGTTCTCCATGAATCACGATGTCGTGAGTAAACACGAGCAGTAGCCACATTACGGTAACATCTGATGTGAAGCACTTTCAGATCATTGGATTCATCAAAATACATTCCACTTGTATCAGAGTTTCGATCATGACTGTTATTTAAGTAGTCGTCAGACAAAAATTTATACCGCCTGGTTGTTGGATTCCAAAGGATCAGTGATGTGTGTAAAATGCAACATATCAAATACATCAATTGAGGCATAAAACTAACCCTTTTTCAGTACTAATGTTGGAAAAAGTACGCTTTTGTCTTCCTTTTGTATTTTCAGGACTAAATGAGCGTAAATGAACAAAAGGAACAAATATGCAGCAAAATCTAACATAAATACAAGAAAAGGAACAAACGTGGCATGCCCGACCCCTCGACAGCATCTTCCCAAGCAAAAACCAGAAAATAGAAGGCTGACCACAGCCCAGTGCCCAGCGGACACGGGGGCGTGGCCAGGCACCTGCAGAAAAGACAAACTGATAGAAGCTTCTATTCACAGCATGGGGGCGTGCCCAGCTCAACACGGGCCGTGGTCAACGCTAAGATTCGCAAAATCTTGCAAATCTTGATAGTACAGATTCTCTTATGCACACGGGGTCGTGCCCAGTGAACCCGGGGGCGTGTGGAGCCTAATAAAGACAATTACAATTAATGAAGAAAGAGAAAGAGGATGGACACGGGGCCGTGCTCAATGAACACGGGGCCGTGTCCGAGCTTCTGAACAGCCTATAAATAGGGGTGCTTGGCTCACTTGCAAATCATCCCTTGGCAAACCACCTCTCTACCACTTCACCCACACTCCACCGCCATCACAACACCCACATCCACCACCATCATCCATCATCCATCTTAGAGTGTGTGTAGTAGTCTCGGGATCCAAGATTAATAGTAAGAGTTCTTGATAATTAAAGGCCATGTTTGCCTAAGTCTCTTACATCACTTGGTGAAGACAAGCATTTAGTGTAATACTTTTGATTTTTAATCTTTTCGCACTTTTTATTTGGTTTTGTATTAATGTCTTTAATAACTAGTTTCTTATGTTGAAGGTGAAACTTCCTTATCATTTGTCTGTGGTGTGTTGGCATTATTTTACTGTCTATATAAAATAAAAGATTTACACCATTCATATCTCTACGGTCTATATAGAGGTATGTTGGCTACCTGGTCAGGGGTTAATGGAATGGTTTGGTAAGGTTCTTGCCTTGTTTAGTGTATAGATCCTGCAAGGACCTGGGTCAAGCTTACTAGGACCTCCTTCAATACCCACTGGTATTGGATGGCGGGGGTGCGAATGGCTTGATCCCCTCATATGTAAACTACTATTAATACATTAACCCGGCTACTTGGGATTGTATCCCTGCTGACTCAAACCACTTAGCCGAGGGTAACGTCACCTTCAAAAGAGGGGCCTACCATATTACGCATTAATAACTTAATTAATTATCTTCCAATATTCCAACCCTTTAGGATTGTATCCTTGCTGACTCAAACTACTGGGTTGAGGGTAACGTCACCTTCAAAAGAGGAACCTACTACTATAACTAAGATAATCTCTTAAAATGTGCAAAAGTGCAGAAATCATCAAAGGTTACACTAAAGGCGAGTCGGATCCAAGTGATTCATCTTGTCTATCTGTTTTATTTTTATTTTTATTTTCAGCATTTTTAGTCTTTATTTTCCTGTTTAAAACCTTTTCTAAAATTTTTTATTTGATTAGACGTTGATGATAAACCGGTACTAAAAGCTCTTGTGTCCTTGGACGACCTCGATATCTTACCAGCGTTATACTACGCTCACGATGGGTGCACTTGCCCATATGTGTGTTTAGTGTTAGTAGAATATCGTGTTTTATAAATTTAAAACTTGACTAAAGTGTTAAAAAGGGCTTAAAATATACATAAAAATATATCGCATTACGCACGCATCAAGTTTTTGGCGCCGTTGCCGGGGACACAAGGATTTTAAGAAAGCTTAAAATCGACGGCCTAATCGGTTTTTCAAAACCTTATCAAAACCGCGTGCATTTTTCTGCATCTTAGTTAGTTTTTGCATTTACAGTAGACTGAACGCGGGGTCGTGTTCACTGAACACGGGGTTGTGCTGCATATTTTTTTCAAAACACCCAGATATAGAGTCTGAACACGGGGTCGTGCTCGCTGAACACGCCCCCGTGCTGCACAAAACCAGTCACTTTTATTAAAACGCCCAGATACAGAACCTGAACACGGGGCCGTGCTCACTGAACACGGGGCCGTGTCCAGCCTCTGTTTCCGCTTTTATTTTTGTTTACTGGTCCCGAGACTCTGTTGTGGTCTACTGAGTGATTCTTATGGATCAATACTCAGGAGATTACAACTACCACTATGAGGAGGATGATTATAGGGAAGACTATTGCACTATTTGTGGCAACCCTCATTCGGTGCAATATTGTGACTTATTTCAACCATCCCTTTCATACAACTACTATGAGGAGCCCAGGTACGAGCCATCAACTTCATACACACCCTATGAAGAACCAAGGTATGAACCTTCTCCCTCATACTCATATTTTGATGAACCAAGGTATGAGCCTTCATACTCATACTTTGAGGAACTGTTGGGATTGAACCCTACCAGAGGAACAGATAATTAAAGCCAAAACTGGATCAGAGCTGTGGATCCAGAATAAGCAGATGTTACATACAAGTCTCTCCCCTTGAAAGTGATTTCAACATCTGCTGACCTCCTATCTACTGATCGTGCAAACTGCTGACCTCCAAACTGCTGATCAAGTAAAGGCTTGATGAAAGACTAAAGCTCTGCTGATTCAATCTACTGCCTTGAGTCAAGCACTGCTAATCCGGACAAGTACTGCTGGGTTCACAGCAGTGGAAGGATGCAACAATTATTTAGATGTATTTTATGTAATGAAATGTAATAGCAGTAGTTAGCATAGCAGTGTTTGTATTGATCAGAGGTTAGAGTTTGTTAGGAGGTTAGATGTCACTTTCATGGTGACGTCAGCTTAGATGCTCAGTGGTTTGCTAGTGCCTATAAATAGATCAGTGCTCTGTACTGTTCTATTAGCTCTTTGCAAAATCGTCTTCTCTGCACGAACAAACACTGAGCTCTGGCTGAGGGGGAGTTTGTATTAAGCATTGCATTGCAATCGTTGCTGAAATTAAATTCAATCTTTCGGTTGTTTGTGAAAAGTGTTTGATCGAAGCAATACTCTCGTTTGATTGTATGCAAAGTTTGTTTCCATCTTAATTTCGCTGCATAGCTCATCCATCTTCATTCTAATTCAAACGAAAAATACAATCAAAACCAAACTCAGATCCAACAATTGGTATCAGAGCTTGGACAGTCAAATTTGATTTAACAATCATTTTGACATAAATAGTTCAGCTCATAATCGTTGATATCGATAGTTTGTTCGGTTTGTTGAAAAACAGAGTAAGGTTTAATCACCATTAAAGTTGATTAATCAGTGCCTGTAAAAGAACCAGGATGACGTCACAATCACAAGATGATAAGAATAACATTAGCTCGCTTTTTAAACCACCCATGCTTAAACGTAATGAATACAACATCTGGGAGAGAAGGATGGGTCACATCCTTGCTCAACAAAACACTGGATGTTGGAGGTCTGTTGTTTTGGTCCCCATGTTCCTATGGTGCCAAGTGCTGAGGACGCAAAGAAGTTCGTTCCTAAACCAACTGAAAACTATACTGAAACTGATTTTCAAAAGTTCGAACTCGATGCCAAAGCATTTAGCATCATAGCATCCGCATTACCCAATGAGATCTATGTTGGACTGTTACACTGTAACAGTGCCAAAGAGCTATGGGATGCGTTGAAGGAACAGTTTGGGGGGATAGAAAAAGTCATTGAGAACAATAGGGAAATTCTGAATCAGCAGTATGAAACATTTTGTCACATCAAGGTTGAATCACTGACTCAGCAATTTGAGCGATTCAGTTGTCTCATTAGTGAACTAAGGCTTGTAAAAGTAACTTTTCCAAATTCAACTCAAAATGGCAGGTTCCTTAGGTCACTACCAGAAAAATCGGACACTATAGCTTTTGTCACTAGAAACTCTGCTGAGTTCAAAGATCTGACCCTGACCCAACTTCATGGTAGACTCCTGACCTATGAAAGGGAGTTGAACCAGAAAAAGAAGTTGCAAGAGTCTGGAAAAGTTGCTGATGATTATTCATTCGGTAGCACAGCTCTTTTTGGTCAGGAAGAATCTGGTAGCAGTGGTAAGGATCAGGGTTATGATCACTTCATTGATATAACTGCTGGTGGAAATTTTAACAACCCTGATCCTCACTCTGCAAATTATGCTTTTACTACAAACTGTGAAAACCAGATGTCAGATAATTTGTGCTTTGAACTCAATGATTTGCAACATTTTGATCCCACTGACTTAGAAGAGATGGACATTTTGCATCAGTTGGCTTTGCTTAGTGTAAGAACAAGCAAATTCTATAAAAGAACAGGGAGAAAATTCCCAGGGTTACATGGGAATTTAAGGGGGGGTTGGATAAATCAAAAATCAAGTGTTACAAGTGCAATAGGCTAGGTCATTTTGCTAGGGAATGCAGGAGTCAAACTACTGGTCCTATAATCACTCATCCCAGCTCAAACCCTAGACCACAAAATCAAAGCACTGTGCACTATACCCAATATACCCCTGCAGCTCATGTTAACACTGCTCACTATGCTGTTGCCCCTGTGCCAGTGCATTATGTCCAAACCACTGTTCCACAAATTCAGTACGTTCAAACCCCTGTCCCTCAGGCACAAGTGCAAACTGTTGCACCTCAGGTAGGGGATTCCGTGGGGACCACAGTGGAAGCTGGTGCAAACTATGTGATGGGTCCTACGGTAAAACCGGATATCTTATCCCCTGAACCGAACATAGGTAGCCCAACAAACATTGGCCCAGGTATGTGCAAAAATGATGTTATTAGTGCAAGCCCAATTATAGTTAATGAGAGTCCAAGTGAGAATAATACAATAAATAGGAGCCCAAGTCTGAAGGCAACTTTGCCTTCGACAGTTGCATATGGATCTCAGTCTAGTGGGCCTAGTATTGTCAATATTTTAAGTGATGGAGAAATTACTAGATTGGAGCCCAGCTCGAATACTGAAAAGCCTAATCTAAATGTTACTGATGTTGAGCCGGCTGTCCAAGCCAAGGCTCAAAAGAGGGTAACATTTGCGGATATTGTACAAGGTCCAATCCAAAAGCTTTCTCCTCATATTATGAAGTTTGGGCAGTTTGAAACTGTTATAAATTTTAAAGATGACACTCCGGAAATTGATCCTCTTAGGGGAACAAAGTATTGGAATCATGAATTGTTTCAAAGGTTACTTAGAGGTGATGATGTGGTTGATGGGGAAACACGTCTGGCGTATGAAGGTCCTAAGCGTAATGCCGAGGGAATATTTGAAGTAAACATTGAGGGCCATTTTATGAAAAAGTCATTCACGTCTAATGTGTTTCAACTTTATGGATATTTTATTGGGACCGTTATGCCATTCCGTGTTGTGAAAGAGAATTTGATTAAGATGTGGCATAGGTATGGTCTAAAGTCAATCAATATGAATAGAAACGGATATTTCTTTTTTAAATTTGATCATGAAGAAGGGATGCTACAAGTTCTTGAAAGAAATCCATGGTTAGTGGATAATGTTCCGCTTGTTTTACAAATTTGGGATCCAAATGTTGTTTTGTGTAAACCGAACCCGAAAACGGTTCCTATTTGGGTGGAAATAAAAGACTTACCACTTAGTTTGTAGAATGGTGGAAATATAGGACAAATTGTGAGTTGTGTCGGGAAACCACTAATGCTTGATCAGGCCACATTTAAAAGGTGTGAAACTAAAGAAGGGCCGTTAAACTTTGCTCGGATCTTGGTGGATGCAAATGCTTCATATGGATTACCGGACAAAGTTAAAATTAATCTACCTAAATGTGATGGAATCCCGGGTAAGTCTTATTTCCTTGATTTGTCGTATAAATGGAAACCTCCTTGTTGTGCTTTTTGTGAAGTTTTTGGTCATTCGTATGATAAATGTGGGTTAAGAATAGATAATGTTCAAATGAAAGAATTGGATAAAAACAAAAAGAATGGTGGTACTGAAGTGGGTTCTGCCCAAGATGATATTTTTGTGGAAGTTGTTAAAAAATCAAAGGCTCAAACAAAGGTAAATCGGTTTGGCAGGCCAAAAAATCAATATCCAGATTAAATATGGCGGGCTCATCTGGAGTAAAAGCTCTTATGGACCAAAGAAAGCCCAATGTTGTTGTTGGGCTTCAAAAGTCTACTGGGGAGGGATTGGACCTGCTGAAAAAAGATGGGATTGATTTGGATCAGGTTGGGCCGCAAAGCATGAATTTAATGGAGTCTGGTTTGGGCTCAAATGATGGTGTCGATCAAAGGAAGCCCAACGATAAGGCTGCTGGGCTTCGTAACAGTGCTGAACAAGGTCCATGTGTTGTTGGGCTGATTGAATTCCCACCTTTAAAGGCTACTGGGTTAACGAATGCAGATTTGGGTCCAGCTACTAATGTCTCTGGTCCATCAGTGGCTAATAAAAGCCCAAATCTGGATCCTTTGCAATTAAATAGAAATTATCCCACTTTAAAGAATGATGGGCCGATATTAGAAGCTGTCTTGGGCCCAACAGTGAAGTCCAAAGGAAGTGGTTTTTTTGATGTATCCAAAAATGCTTTTGGGCTTGGGCCGAGCCAAATTATAAACACAAAAAATAGCTTTGGTACGTTGCGGGATGAAGAAGAGTGTTTTGATACGGATCTTGGGTTATGGGAACATGAGATTGAGATGATTAAAAAATTTGTGGATTCTAGCACCCGCCCAAAGATTGAAGAATATAGTGCATGGTCTGAAAATTTGAGAAAATATTATGATAGTTTGACAAAAGTGGATGGAGATGAAGCTGAGGTGGAGTCGGATACTGGTGAAACAGCGCAATTTATGAAGATAGGCTCCAAATTTTAGTTTCTTTGTGGTTGTTTTTATATGTATGTTTTTTTCTTTTGTTGTTTGTTGCATTGGCGAGTCGCCTTTGCTTAACAAATGCACTTTATTTGTAATCCTTTTTTAAAAATTAATAAATGTTTACCCGGGGGAGTCCCGTTTCCCAAAAAAAAAAAAAACTGTTGCACCTTAAACAGCTGCTCCAGCAGCAGTACAACCAGATCAGCAAAGCTTCTTCACTCAAGGCTTTGTTGACTGGAGCAGTATGCCTGATGAGCTTGGTGATGAAAATTTTGCACTCTATGCCTTTAATGAACCTTCTAATGATGAATTTTGTTTGATGGCATTAGAGTCAATACCAGAGGGGATTGAAACTGAAGGTGAACAGCTAAGTGCTGAAACAGTGGATGAGGTGACTGAAGCAGTGGTTACTGTTGTGGCTGGTGAACTACTGCTGGGAGAAAGTTCAGGAACCCTGATTGAACCACTGACAGATCCATGGTCCGAAGAGGATAAAGAAGAAGAGGAAGAGAAGAAAGCAGGTGAGAAAGAAGTTAGAGCTGATGATGAAGAAAATCATCAATGTGATTGTGCAATGATGCCTGCTGCCAAGATATCTCCTCAAGTTCTGGAAAAACTGTGTTCTGACAATTGCATTATTGCTTTTGCTAACATCAAAGAGGTAAATGAAAACCTTCGGGATAAAATCTTAACTGATGAAGTCAAATTTGAAAGATCTTTAAAAGAACTTAAAAACAAATTGACTGAAAAGGAAAAAGAGATCAGCAGTCTGAAAGAAGAGCAGAGCATAACCAAAACCCAACTCCAAACTATGGTAGAAAAATACCAAGTTTGCAAAAAAGGAGTTGGAGTCCACCCAGATCACCTGTGAAAAATGGGTGGAATCATGCAAAGGGTATGAGGTTATGCTTGAAAAACAGATTAAAAGCAATGTGAAATTTGGTGTTGGTTATAGAAAACATGATGATGAAAACACTGCTTTTGAAAAATCTGTTCAAACCACTGATGGTGTTAAAGCTCCAAAAGCTAAAATCATTCCTCTCAAGGACATCCCAACAGAGGTTAAAAACTCTGTTGCAAAGGAGTTCGAAAAGAGAAAGAAGAAAGAAAAGATCAATAACCTGTTTTGTGAATTCTGTGAGAAAAGGAATCATCTAACAAAAGACTGTTTCCATTTAAAAGCATATGATTTGAACAAAGCAAGTGTCATTGTTTCTGCTGAAAGTTGCATTGTTTGTGGTAAATCAAACCACAAAACTCAAGCATGTGTGTATCTCAAAAACTTTGATGTGAAAAAGAATGAATACACTGCTAAAACATCCTTGAGTCCATCAACATCATCTGTCAAATTCACCAAAAACCAACCACTGTTTGTGCCAGTTCAAACAGCTGTCACAAAACAGCTGAACCAAACATCTGTCAAAAGAGATGTTCAGGTTACTGATGCACCCCCTGCAAATCAATACAGAAGAGGTAAGGGACAAACACCATACCCTAGGGTTCCACACGTTTATGAGACCTACAAAAGGCCCCCTAAACCTAAAGTGAACAGGCATCCTTTTGGGTACCAACAGGTGATTGGTCAAGACCCCCAACAGTGGTTAGCAAGAAACAGTCCTAAAACTGTCCAAACCCCTGACCTAACCACTATCCATCAATGTGCATCCATCCCAGACACTGTTGAGACCCCATCCAAAGCCTTATTGGCTTTGGAAACCCTAATGAACTAATCCTTTTACTTCATGTGCAGGGAGCTTCTGCCTGCTTAGATAGCCTTTGCTATGTTGATAGTGGAGGCTCCAGGCACATGACTGGATGTAAAGCCCTACTCAAAGATTTCAAAATTCATGGAGGGGGTGATATATCCTTTGGGAATAACAGTAAAGGGAAAGTTCTGGGGTCTGGAACAGTACAGTCTGGCAATGTAAAATTTGAAAATGTCAATCTGATAGACAGTCTGAAATTCAACCTCCTGAGTGTTTCACAAATGAGTGACAAGGGGTATGGGTCATTCTTCACAAAGGAGTGTTGTAGGATTGTTGGACCAGAAATGGTCAAAAAGATTGAAGCAATAATAAAAACTGGTCAAACAAAACTTGTTGCTCAAAGAAGTGGCAATGTTTATGTTGTTGATATGTCAAAAGAGTGTCCCAGAGCTGATGCCTGTCTGTTCTCAGCTGCCTCTAACAAAGAGATAGAACTTTGGCACAGAAGATTGGGGCACACAAATCTTAAGACAATCACTGAAATTTCAAAAAATGGTTTGGTAAGAGGCCTACCACAAAAATTGTTTTCATGTCCTGAGCATTGTGTTTCCTGTTTAAAAGGAAAACAACAAAAAAGCTCTTTTAAGTCCATTGAAGAGTCCAAAACAACCCAGTGTTTGCAAATGCTGCACATGGATTTGTTTGGCCCAGTTCAAGTCATGAGTCTCAAAAAGAAAAGATATTGTTTGGTTATTGTTGATGACTTCTCTAGGTTTACATGGACTTTCTTTTTACACTCAAAAGATGAGACTGCAGGCATTTTGCAAGACTTTGTGACACAGGTTGAAAAGCAATTTGATCTTCCAGTAAAAGTCTTCAGGAGTGACAATGGCACATAATTCAAAAATAAGGAGTTGGATGCCTTCTGTGTGAAGAAAGGGATTGTAAGGCAGTACAACATCCCTAGAACACCAGAGCAAAATGGGGTAGTTGAAAGAAAGAACAGAACTTTGATTGAGGCTGCCAGAACTATGCTTGCTGATTCAGGTTTGCCATTAACTTTTTGGGCAGAGGCAGTAAACACTGCTTGCTATGTCCAAAACAGAGTTTTAATAAACCCCAGGCACAAAAAGACTGCTTATGAAATTCTGTATAAAATCAAACCACTGATCTCATACTTCAAGGTATTTGGCTGCCCATGCTTTATTTTGAACTTAAAAGATTCCATTTCAAAATTTGCAGCCAAAATTGATTGTGGATATCATCTGGGATACTCAACCACTGCCAAGGCCTACAAAGTGTTTAATACACGGACCAAGGCAGTGGAGGATACCTTGAATGTAAAGTTCAATGAACTTTCATCAATGAAAATCCCAGCAAATCCTGGAGATCTGTTTGATCTTGATAAATTCACTTTTGAAAATACTACTATCAAGACTAACAGTGCAGGTCCATCAGAGGATTCAACACCAGACTATGGGTATAAATTATCATCCCTCAAAAGTCTGTCAAAATGGGAAGAGCAGCAGATGTTGAAAACAGCTGTCAAAGCTCAACCACTGCTACATCAACAGTTGTTGACCAAAGTAGCCCATCAACCACTGCTTCCACATCATCAAACACTGCTGACAAAAGTCCCCAAACAGTGGATAAAAGTCAGCATGTGTCCACATCATTACCTCCTATTCCACCACCTTTTGAAGCCACTGCTGGGTCATCAAAGTCACCAGCAGTGGTTAGCTCAGATGATACACATTTGCAGCCTTCACCAACAAATGCCATCATTCCATACCAAGGAGATTTAATCTACTTGAGATCTCATCCACCTGATCAAATCATTGGCAACATCAATGAAGGGGTGCTCACAAGAAGCCAAACCCAAAACATTTGTCTTTTTGCTGGTTTTCTATCACTCCATCAGCCAGTCAAGTACCAAGAGGCACTAAAAGACAACAGCTGGGTAGAAGCCATGCAAGAGGAGCTCCAACAGTTTAAAAGACAACAAGTATGGGAGCTTGTATCACTGCCAGAAGAGGTAAATCACATTGGCACAAAGTGGGTCTTCAAAAACAAAACTGATGAAAGGGGTATTGCTGTCAAGAATAAAGCCAGGCTTGTGGTTCAAGGTTACAGACATGAAGAGGGGATTGATTATGATGAAACATTCGCCCCTGTAGCAAGATTGGAAGTTATAAGACTGTTCCTGGCCTTTGCTGTCAACCACAACATGAAGGTGTTTCAAATGGATATCAAAAGTGCTTTCCTCTATGGTACAATTCAAGAAGAGGTGTATGTCTGTCAACCTCCAGGTTTTGAGGATCCATTTTATCCAGATCATGTCTACAGGCTAAACAAAGCCTTGTATGGCCTGAAACAAGCACCAAGGGCCTGGTATGAAACTCTTTCCACCTTTTTACTCTCAAATGGTTTCAAAAGAGGTACCATTGATAAAACTTTGTTTCTAAAATGGAGAGGAAAGGATTTAATGATTGTCCAAATTTATGTGGATGACATTACTTTTGGAAGCACATGTAATAAAATGTGTGAAGAGTTCAGGGAACTCATGATAGCTGAGTTTGAAATGAGTGCAATGGGTGAGCTGCAATGCTTTCTTGGTCTCCAAGTTCAGCAAATGCAAAATGGTACTTTCATTCATCAAAGCAAATATGCAAAAGAACTCTTAAACAAATTTGATATGAATGATTGTAAACCATGCAGCACACCCATGGCAACAAATAAGCTTGTCATGTCTGATGAAAAGGATGAGCTGATTGACCAAACTCTATATAGAAGCATGATTGGGTCTTTGCTGTACCTAACTGCATCTAGGCCAGACATCATGTTTGCAACATGTGTTTGTGCAAGAAGTCAATCAGCCCCTAGAAAATCCAACCTTATTGCTGTAAAAAGGATATTCAGATACATAAAAAATGCTCCCACACTTGGTATCTGGTATCCAGCTAATGGGAATATCAAGCTTTCAGGATTTTCAGATGGTGACTTTGCTGGATGTAACACCACAAGGAAGTCCACATCAGGAGGGTGCCAGTTTCTAGGTGATTGCTTAGTTTCATGGCAAAGCAAAAAGTAAGCAGCTGTTTCAACATCCACTGCTGAAGCTGAATACATTGCTGCTGCAAGCTGTACAGGCCAACTCCTGTGGCTTCAAAATCAGTTACTGGATTTTGGTATCACTGCCTTAAAGACACCACTCATGTTGGATAGCCAGGTAGCAGAAAATATCATAAAAAATCCAGTTTCCCATTCAACCACCAAGCACATCGACATCAGACATCACTTTGTGAGGGATTGCTATGAAAAAGGTTTGATTTCTCTGCATCATGTTCCAACTAAAGACCAGCTGGCAGATGTGCTCACAAAAGCATTAGATACTGCCACCTTTGAAAGCTTGGTCTCTAGGATTGGCATGCTAAACATGGAATAACAAGCAAAATCTTGTTTTTCTATGAATAAAAACATTAAAATGTTTTCAGAAAATCAAAAATCCATCCTTAAAATAGCTAAAAATGAAGTTTTCATTAAAATCCTTGAAAGTCTGTCATAACCACTGTTCGTTCAAAAGTCTGCTCTACTTCAAAATGTCTGTCCACTGCTGAAAGCCATCCCCTGTTCTCTCATTTCCTTGATAAACTCTGTTGTTCAAAAGCAGTGTCTTATCCACTGATATGCTATCCACTGATAGTGAAAATCATCCACTGCTTCCATTTGTTACCGTTGTAACCACTGCTTTCATCAGTAACTTTCATAAAAGTATTGTCCTTCATTTAATCAGAGATTGGCATGTGGGCAGTACATAGTGGTCAAACCTTTTGTAACCGCTGCCACGTCAGCCTTCACTTTTTCCTCTATAAAACCCCCACTTCACACCAAAACAGGGTTTTACTGTCGAATTGAATTCTCAAAAATTCTCTTCTCAAAGTAGTTTCTTCTTCAAATTCCTTCAACATCTTCTTCGATCATCATCTCCAAAATGACAAAATCGAAGCCATCTGCAAAACCCACTTCCAAATCATCTTCAAAAGAGGTCTCTCAAAAGGCCAAATCCACCGAAATTCCACACAAACCTTCTCACAACCTTTTGGGTTTACTCACAAAACCCGGCACCACAGAAATTTTCGATTCCATCCTTGCTACCATATCTCCATCAAAGTACAAAACTTTGTTAACAGCAGATGCACCAATTTACTTGACAACCCAAAGAGAGTTTTGGAAGAATGCAACCCTTGAAAAACAAGGAGACACTGTAATAGCCATCAACTCTTCTCTAAAGGGTAAAGCCGTCAAGATTACACCACAATTACTTTCAGAGGTCTTTCAACTCGATGATCAGGAAGGTAAACTTTCTTTTCCCAAAAACGAGTTAAAAATGATTTTCTGGAAAGAGGGTATAATGCAGAAGTAAAAAAATGACACCTTACAAAAAGGTTACTTCCCTTCTGCAACAAGATTTTTATTTCACACCCTCTTAATGTGTGTTTCAAACAAAACCACTGCTTTTAATGAAATACCATTAAAGATTCAAAATCTGGGATATGCTATTCTTCAAGAGGAAAATCTTAATTATTCTCGGGAAATCTTTAATGATTTGGTTAAAAATGTTGAAACAAAATCATTCTTACTGTTTCCCAGGTTTTTAAGCTATTATTTTGAAAAGAAATTCAGTAAGGATGATATTGCTGTAATAAATCAAGGTGACTCTTTACAAATGCACATCTTAACTACTGAAACTTTTACAAGAATGTCAACACCTTGCAAAACACAAGCAGAGGTGCCTGAGCAGAATTTAGCAGCTACCACTGCTCCTCAGGTATCGTCTGCTGAGCCCACTGCTCAAGGTGATCAAAGTAGCAAAACAACTGCTTTGAAACCCACACCTACAATCACCAAAAAGCCAACAAAAAGAAAAACTCAAAAACCCCCTAAACCCATCACAAAGGCAACTCTGGAGGATGAGATACCAGAGCAAATGCCAGTGACAGCACAAAAGTCACTAGAAACCACTGCTGCTACTTCCTCACAGCAGTTGGTACAAATATCTCAACCCATAACCGAAACTCCTCCTGTTTCTTCTCAAAAAGAACAGGTTGTACACATAGGGACTCCACAATATGATGCTCTGGAATCACTCGCTTCCATCATCCACAGCCCAATGCCCGGGGCAAATTCTCTTTCTACACCAAACATCACATCCACAATTCCCCCACCAACTAAACTTTTGTTGGATGCAATAGATTTGAACCAGGCACTAACCAGTCCTTCTCAATCACCTGTCAATGAGAACATGCCTCAACAAATGACTGGGTCTAATGTATAACTCTTTGCTAACCCACCAACACAACCTGAGGAGGTTACACCCCTTGAGTTACACGTAACTCTTGGTGGTAATCCAAGTGAAGCAGCCACTACAAATGTTGAACGCACTGGTTTACATTTGGACATTGGTTACATTAATAAGACTTCCTTGGAGGAAATTCCTTCCATAGCACCTCTGACATCTACCAGTGGATTCTTTTTTACCACTGGCAACATCAAAAGGTTGTCAAGTGTTGAAGGAAGAAGACCCCAGTACCAAGAAAAAGGGGCATCAGTGGTTAATGTTTGGAGTACACTCCCTACTTCAACCACTGATAAAACCACTGCTAGTGGGAAATCAGATGATCCCATTAAATTAGGTGATGGTTTAAAATATTTGGAATTGACGGAACGAGTTGATAAACTGGATACTTCAGTTGCAGATATCAAAGAAATGCTGCAACAGTTGTTGAAGGTGCAAAAGATGCAATCCACTGTTGTTCCACCTCAAGCACCTGCTCCATCACAAGCACCTGCTACAAATGAGCTCTGGAATCTATTTCAACCTTTTCTCCAACAACAAAAACAAATGGCTGATCAGCAACATGAAATACATGTACAAAAGCTGAGAAACATCATAGAGTCTAGGTTCAAGAATACACAAGCAGATATTAAGGCTCTCAAGGCCCATTTATTGAAAACCACTGGCACTGCTCCTCCAACAGTTCTTTTTATTGATCAACTTCCCCCAGATAATGCCAAAAAGGGGGAGAAAATTCAAGAGTGGAAGAAGAAGGGAATAGATGATGGTCTTTACATTGAACCAGAAAAAGATGCTATGACCAGAAATATTCCTTTGCCAGATGGTAGCAAAAAGGTTGATGTTACCCAGAATGCACTTGATGAAGCTATAGCATGTGTAAATAGGGACAGAGAGGCAAAGGATATGTCAAGGTGGAATGACGAGAAAAGAGCTTACATGGAGCTGTGTGCGCAGGGTTGTTCTGAGTCAAAGGATGCTAAAAATCCTAAGCCAAAAAGAAACCCAAGTCCATCCCATCCAGACTCACAAAGCATACTTCAAAACCACCATCCAAAAGCCTCCAACATCAAACCTCCACCCAAACAGTTGTTGTAACTCCTGCTGTATCAACTACTGCTGGTACTTCAGAGGTTTCAACATTTGTTATCACTCCAACACACACCACTTCAACACACACCACAACCACTGCTTTACCACCACCACCATCATCACCAAAAACAACATCACCACCATCACCTCCTGCCAAAAAGCAGAAGACAACAGATGTTACAACATCTGTTGTAATGACAACAGTGGTTGAAGCACCAGTTGTTTCAACAGCTGTTAGTCAACCACAAACCACTGCCACTCAAACTACCACCACTGTTCCACCCAAAGCATCATCAGTCCCTTCTCAAATAAAAAGGAGAAGACTGATCCTGAAAGATGATGACACTTCACCACCACCAACATCTTCAAAATCTTTGTCACTTGTTACAATACCCAAGTCTGTTCCTCTCTCATCAGCACAAGTTCAAAAGCCCTTAGCTCCTGCAGGTGTTCAATTCCCTCTTGAACTGATAGCTGTTAGAGAAGAAATCAAATCTTTCTACTATGAGGATGACCCTGCTAAAAGGAGATTGCCATCAGTTAAAGGATATCCCAGGCCTAACAATATTGAAGAGTACTTGAAAATCAAGGCTAAACAAGCAGAGGATATCTCAAAAAGAAATACACAAGGGAAATCTAATAGGGAAATACAGCAGAACTATCAATACTTACTCACACAAGTCAGATCCCTGGAACAATTTGCAAAAAATGTATGTCAACAAATTTCAGAAAGAGCAGATGAAACTCTGAGAAAAGACTACATTGAAAGCATTATGGCAACCAAGAAATACAAGGGAGAGAAGCACATGTATAAGGAGTGGACCATTCCTGAGCTTGAACAAGAAGCAGCCAGGATTCAAGAGATAATAAACAAAAAGGTCAAACACACTCCTCCTGATTGGTCAAAGTACAAAAAGAATGTGCCTGAGAAATCACTTAAGCTGAAGAGAATGAAAGAGGAGTTAGTTGCTGCTGATTATGGGTCTAAACATCAAGTGGCAAGATGGAAAGAAGATACAGTCAGGGCCACCTACAAAAGGCTGGAGGAATTAAGGAAGAAAGATCCCACAGTTCCACAAAAACCTGACTATCCTGAAGCAGAGGTTTCAAAAAGACCATCAAAGCTTCAAATCAGGAGAGCCACTGCTCCAGCTGGTGCAGCCATCTATAAAAGAAGGCCACACAAACAGTTGGGTGGTGAAACCATTCAAGAGTTGATAAAAGGAGATGACCTTGTAAAAGAAGGCATAAAGAAAATGATTATAGAAAATCTTGGTTTGGATCAAACTGCAAGTACTGCTCAGACAGTCATAAATAGGCCAGCTTCACCAAACACCTCTTCAAATAAAAATCTCCCAAGAAACCCACCAGGCTCAAAAGTACTAAAGTGGGAAACTGACAAACAGACCCATGTATTGACTATGTTCAGGTCTGGTGGAGAAGTGAAGAAAATAACAAGGGAACAAGCTCTTGGCCTGAGTCTTGAAGATATGCAGGATCTCCTTGATCTTCCACTTGGTAGGGATGAAGATGACATAGATGCCCTAGACTTTGAGTTACAACTTAAAGGTCAGATAAGGGAGCTGTTGATGAGGCAATAAAGTTCCATAATAATGAAGAGTTTTGGCATTATCTGTTCCAGGGGGAGATTGTTGGGATTGAACCCTACCAGAGGAACAGATAATTAAAGCCAAAACTGGATCAGAGCAGTGGATCCAGAATAAGCAGATGTTACATACAAGTCTCTCCCCTTGAAAGTCATTTCAACATCTGCTGACCACCTATCTACTGATCGTGCAAACTGCTGACCTCCAAACTGCTGATCAAGTAAAGGCTTGATGAAAGACTAAAGCTCTGCTGATTCAATCTACTGCCTTGAGTCAAGCACTGCTGATCCGGACAAGTACTGTTGGGTTCATAGCAGTGGAAGGATGCAACAGTTATTTAGATGTCTTTTATGTAATGAAATGTAATAGCAGTAGTTAGCATAGCAGTGTTTGTATTGATCAGAGGTTAGAGTTTGTTAGGAGGTTAGATGTCACTTTCATGGTGACGTCAGCTTAGATGCTCAATGGTTTGCTAGTGCCTATAAATAGAAAAGTGCTCTGTACTGTTCTATTAGCTCTTTGCAAAATCGTCTTCTCTGCACGAACAAATACTGAGCTCTAGCTGAGGGGGAGTTTGTATTAAGCATTGCATTGTAATCGTTGTTGAAATTAAATTCAATCTTTCGGTTCTTTGTGAAAAGTGTTTGATCAAAGCAATACTCTCGTTTGATTGTATGCAAAGTTTGTTTCCATCTTAATTCCGCTGCAGAACTCATCCATCTTCATTCTAATTCAAACGAAAAATACAATCAAAACCAAACTCAGATCCAACAGGAACCAAGATATGAGCCTCCACTTTCATATACTTACTATGAGGAACCATAGCGTGAACAACCCACCTCATATGAGTATTATGAAGAACCAAGTGACGACCCTTATCCATCATATACTTACAATGAGGAACAATGGTGTGAACCATCTACCTCATATGAGTACTATGAGGAACCAATGATCGAACTTCCGAATTCAAGCTTTGATGATAATTATTCAACACACTTTGATGAACCACCCACTATCTCACCCGTAGCCGAAAAGATAATATAACACCTTAAAACTATCGAGCGCTGTATAAAAGAAGCCCGCGCAAGGGAAGAGGAATCCCGCGCAAGGGAAGAATTAACTCGTAATAAAGAAGAGATCGTTGAAAGGTAGAAATGGAAAAACAAGTAAGTGAAAAGCCAACACATGAGTTAAACAACGAAAAAGGTGAGTCCGACAACGTTAAAATACAAGAAGAGTCTAATTTTAAGGAAATTAATATCTTGTCACCTTCTTTCGAAAATCATTGTTTAGTACCCACTCATGCTAAGTTTTTAAAAGAGTTAAACACTAACACTAAAATTGAAGAAACGGTCAGCATTAAGTTAATAAATGATCAAACTACGCTAATAAAAGATGATCCATTTGAAATTAACATTACACCGGTTCCATGTTTTTTTTTTCAAATTTCCTTTATTAGCAATATTACAATTGATAAAGATCTTTGTGTTAATACAATGTCAAACTACATTTTCGAAAAATTAAGTATTGGTGATTTTTCTCCACTTCAAATACCCATTTTTCTATCTAATCGGAAAACAATAAAATCAATAGGGATAGTTGAAGATGTGTTTGTCCAAACCAATCAAATGGTAATCCCAACCGACTTCGTCATCCTCGATGACGCTCCGTTAGTGTTGGGACAACCTTTTGTAAAAACTCATGAAGCTTTGAAAAATCGGAAGAAAAACAATCTGCCCATTCAATTAGGGGCATTCAAAAGAAGTGTCGATCTTGAGCGTTCAATGAAATATCCATTCGGCAACAATGACCCCCTAATTGAAGATGAAGATGAGCCACCCGATACACGAAAAGAAATTGACCACTTTGTTGAAGAAGAGGTCACCATAGAACAAACCTTCTTGGTACTTGATCAAAATGAGCAATCAAATAAAGGGTCTCCTAAGGACCCACCACTTGAGCTCAAGGAACTTCCAAAAGGTTTGGAATATGCTTTTCTCGACAAAGATGGTAAAGTACTTGTAATTATTTCGTCAAAATTAACTAGTGTAGAAAAAGAAAAATTAATCACACTTTTGAAAAAAACTCAAAAACGTGATCGCCTGGAATCTTGTAGATATTAAAGGAATAAGTCCTTCCATGAGCACGCACAAAATTTTAATGAATGATGACTATAAATTGGTAATACAACCACAACGTAGAGTAAATCCAAACATCCAAGAAGTGGTTAAAAATGAAGTCATCAAATTACTTGACGCCGGACTCATTTACCCAATCTCCGATAGTCCTTGGGTAAGTCCCGTCCAAGTAGTTCCTAAGAAAGGGGGTATGACGGTAGTAACTAACAAAAAAAATGAATTAATACCAACAAGAACCGTCACCGAATGGAGAGTATGTATAGATTATCATCGATTAAATGAGGCAACAAGGAAAGATCATTTTCCTTTACCTTTTATTGATCAAATGTTAGAAAGATTATCCGGTCACAAATTTTATTGTTTCTTAGATCGTTTTTCATGTTACTTTCAAATACCGATAGCACCCGAAGACCAAGAAAAGACAACATTCACATGTCCCTATGGAACTTTTTCTTATCGACGCATGCCTTTTGGTCTATGTAATTCCCCTGCAACCTATCAACGTTGCATGGTGGCCATCTTCCATGATATGATAGAAAAGACAATGGAAGTCTTCATGGACGACTTTTCTATCTTTGGAGATTCATACGACCAATGCCTCGATAACCTTGAACGAATGCTATCCCGATGTGAGGAGACTAACTGCTCCCTTAACTGGGAAAAATGCCATTTCATGGTAACGGAGGGAATAGTACTCGGTCACAAAATCTCAAGCGAAGGAATGGAGGTTGATCGAGCAAAAATAGACACTATTTCTCGATTACCACCCCCATCCTCTGTTAGAGCTATCAGAAGTTTCCTTGGGCATGCCGGATTTTATAGACGATTTATCAAAGACTTTTCAAAAATCTCAAGACCTCTAACAAAATTACTTGAAAAATATGCCCCTTTCATCTTTGACAAGGATTGCAACCAAGCATTTCTAACGCTAAAAGAAATGTTAGTCAATGTGCCTATCATGATAGCGCCTGATTGGAAATTACCTTTCGAAATCATGTGCGATGCAAGTGACTTTGCAGTTGGAGTTGTCTTGGGACAACGAAAAGATAAGCATTTTCACCCAATTTATTACGCTAGTAAAACACTTATTGATGCACATGAAAATTACACAACAACAGAAAAAGAATTACTAGCTGTGGTATTTGCTTTTGATAAATTTCGTTCTTATCTTGTTCTTTCTAAAACGATAGTTTATACAGACCATGCAGCCATTCGATATCTCTTTAAGAAACAGGATGCTAAACTGCGTTTAATTAGATGGATTCCACTCCTCCAAGAATTTGACATTGAAATAAAAGACAAAAGAGGAGCAGAAAATACCGCTGCAGATCATCTTTCCCGCTTGGAATATCCAGCTTTGGAGGCAACTAGGGACGAGCTAATCAATGAAAAATTCCCGACGGAGTCCCTAGAAATGGTGGAATACCGAGAAGAGCCATGGTACGCCGACTATGATAACTACTTAGCTAGCGGTATAGTCGCAAAAGGATGGCCACATCATCAAAGAAAAAAATTCTTTGCCGATGTAAACCATTATTTTTGGGAAGATCCTTATCTTTTCAAAATGTGTGCCGACCAACTTATCCATCGATGCGTACATGGTAGTGAAGCAAGAAGAATTCTCCGCCATTGTCATGAAGGTCCATACGGAGGACATCATGGTGCCGCTAGTACCGCACGAAACGTATTTGATTCAGGATTTTATTGGCCAACCATTACAAAGATGCCTAAAGTCTTGTCAAGGCATGTGACGCTTGCCAAAGATCAGGTAATATTTCTTCCAAAAACGAAATGCCACAAAATGGCATTCTTGTTTGTGAAATTTTTGATGTGTGGGGACTTGACTTTATGGGACCCTACCCACCGTCAAAAGGAAACAAATATATACTTGTGGCAGTGGACTACTTGTCTAAATGGGCCGAGGCCAAAGCGCTTCCAACAAACGATGGAAGAGTTGTGGTGAGATTCCTGAAACGATTATTCTCTCGTTTCGGAACTCCAAAAGCATTAATAAGTGATAGAGGTACCCATTTTTGTAACCATCAACTTAAATTTTTTTTAACAAGCTATGGGGTCTATCACAGGGTCTCAACATCATATCACCCTCAAACAAATGAACAAGCCAAAGTGACTAATCGAGGTTTAAAAAGAATACTTGAAAAAACCATAGGATTAAATAAAAAGGAATGGGCTGATAAATTAGACGATGCTTTATGGGCTTTTCGAACTGCGTATAAAACAACAATAGGTACAACCCCATATAAGCTTGTCTATAGAAAAAGTTGTCATTTGATGGTAGAAATAGCACACAAAGCCTACTGGGCAATTAAAAACGTAAACTTAGACTTAGAAATGGCCGGTAAAAATCGATTTCGTCAATTAAATGAATTAGACGAATTAAGAAATCACGCATACTCTAACTCAGAAATTTATAAGGAAAGAATGAAAAATTTGCATGATAAACACATTAAGCCTAATGAATTTCGGGTAGGAGATCAAGTTCTATTGTTTAATTCACGACTTCGATTATTTCCTGGTAAGTTAAAGTCTAGGTGGACGAGACCTTTTTCCATCTCCCACATTTTTCCACATGGTGCAATTGAGATTAAATCTCGGAATTTAATCCCATTCAAAGTCAATGGCGAACGGCTAAAGCTTTATCAAGGATTTATTGAGGATGAAGAGGAGGAAATCTCGCTACAAGTGGCCGAAGAATAAAATGAAGGATTGAGCATAAACATCATATCTTGTAAGTTACGAACATCGGGAAGGCATCTAAATCGGTAAGATTTCTAAAACCAAGTTTCGGGAAACAGGGCACTCACACGGGCACTAATATATATATAATAACTCTTGCCCGCCCACGGGGCCGTGTTCGGGTAACTGTCGGGATAAAAACCCATTTTTCTTTCATTTCTTCATTTCAACACGACCCGTTTCCCCAAGAACTCTCTGGTTCCACCGGAAATTCCTACAGAGTTTCACGTTCCTCCGACTTCTAACAACATCAAGGTATGAATTTATCATCATAATTAGTTATTTTAATCATTTGCATGTAGTTTAACATAAAAAAACTGGGGAAAATCTAGGGTTCTTCAACTTGAACCGAATCAAACCTCAAATTTTTGCCTAGGTCTGTTAGTATTAGTATACATACATGTTATAGGAAGTAAATCAACTTGAATTGTTTGTAGATTTGTCCGATTTCTCGCAAAAACCTCAAACCCTTGTTTTTGAACTTAAAAAGATGAAATTGAAGGGGTAAACGGTTTGTTTTGGGAAAAACGGCACTTGGGGTTTCATTTTCGGGGAAAACCGCCCCTACTGGAACAAAAATTTTCAAGTTTTCGAAACCAAGTCGAAAAATCAAAATTTTGGGAAACAGACGCCTGAGCACGGGGTCGTGCTCAGCGGACACAAGGGGGTGTTCAGCTAAAATCCGGGAACATGGGGCGTGTCCAGCGGACACGGGGTTGTGTTCATCTGACTGATTTCAGTTTTCTTCGAAAATTTTACTGTTTCATGCTAATTGTTTGGTGTTTTCTTTCAGATGGCCAAGAAATTTACTAAGTTCAACCCGAATGCGTTGGCTGCTCAAGAACGGTTTGAGATTCTCAAGACAAGGCCCGAAGAAAACCCCCGAAAAGTTTGCTTGAATACTCTAGAAGCAGTAGGCCAAATCGACCGCTTCAACAACCTTGTTACTAGCCCACTAAGAGCAACTCTTTGCACTCGGCTCCATTCCGTGCACGAGTATAACATGGAATTTTTTAGCACGTTTGCCTTCAAGGCAAAAGCGGAGCCGTTTGACAATGAGGGGGTGGAATTCCGTTGTGCAGGGGTTATGTACTCAATTTCAATTGCACAATTTGGGGCAATCATCGGGTTGTATGCTGAAGAGGATGCTGGAGAGGAGAAAAACACTGGTGGTCTCCGCGAACTCCCACAGGACCAACGCCAAGCAGCATGGGCTCAGATTGGGGAAGGGCACTATAACCCGAGCCATACCAAGAGCAAACAACTGCGGGACCCTCTGTACCGCTACATCCATAGGGTCCTCAGCTACTCCCTCTGCCAGAGACATGACAGTGGTGGTGTTGTAACTTTGCGTGATCTGATAGTCAACCACTGCATTCACAACCGTATAAACCTCGATGTTCCAGACCTGCTACTTCGCAACATGCACTTGAACCAACTTGCCACTCCCCCGACCCCAATTTTCTAAGGAGGGTGGATCTACCTGTCACACCCCGACCACGTAAAACAACAAACCGTGGCGGAAACATCGGGGAGTGTCGTGGCAGAATTATCGTTTCACAACCATGGATACAAAAAGTTTCGTTTTATTGATAATATTTAAACATTAACATTGTATTAACACATAACAAACAAGTACCTATCGGCTATCATTGTTTTATGTCACTAAGGCCTCGTCCAGATCCTATGTAACGCATGCATCCTAGAAATCAATCAAGCAACAACACCTGAAACATATGTAAAAACAAAGTCAGCAAAGAAATGATGGCGAGTACATAGGTTTTATAAGAGTATCGGAATCATGGCTTCGTTTACATGTTGCAGTACTTTATTAGACTTCAAGATTCAAAAATACAAACCTCGTTTTGAAAAGTGTATTGCAACATAATTTAACCAACTCAAATCAAGTTGGTTATAGTTTATAAAATCTCGTAACCATGATTCTTAACCCAAAAACATTTGTTATAGAAAACCAATTTGTAAAACATCTCGTAAGAACTCGTTAATAAAACTCGTGTGGTTTATATCTTTTAAAAAAACATCGTTGTGTGACATCGTTTCGAAATCATTTACCCAAGTGAACTAAATAACGCCACGGTATGTAATATGACGAAAACACTTATATATAGGAAGTACCAGCTGCGTATCCACCATGCTTTCATCACATTACACCCGTCCCGTTATCTAAACACTAACCAAAAACCAATCGTTTACCCAACTCGTTTAACTTGTTCAAATCGTTTCAAAATCGTTAACTCGGTTAAACCGTTTCCAAATCGTTTAACTCGTGTAAGTCGTTTAAATCATCCTCGTTTTAATTGTGAAAACTTATTTATGGTCGTCTCGCTAATAACATTCAAACCTTCGTGACTCGACTACCTCGTTTCTCGCTTCTCGCATTAAGAAACCTCCAAAGGGTAAGTTAACAATCACAGATTCAGTCGTTACCCACAACCCCCACACATAACCATGGGTGTAGTCGATAACGGGATTTGTCAGATCCTATGGTACCATAACCTAATACTGGTCGGTTTGGCCAAAATTAATGAATATCATTCGTTATGTAACTACAACCAACAAGTTCGTTCACATTATCGAAATCGTTATTAGTTTAGTATAAACCATCTTAATCGTTTTTGAAATCATCGTTTAAACCTTGAAATCATTTTTGTACATATGAATCACCCCAAAACAATTGAAAACAGTAAAATAGGGGAACTATGTACTCACATGTAGTGCAAAGTATCCTCAATCAAAAGAACTTCAACAAAATCAAGTAAACCAGACAAATCAAGCAGCACCTAGTAATCGAATCACTATATAAATAATTGACACCTAAAATGGAAGATCGGATAGAATGAAGTCTTGTAAACCAAATGAGTGTGGGAACTCATGTGATATGGTTTAACAAAGCCTACACCCTAAATCGGAACCTAACCTAAGTGCTTTCGACCCATCGCGACCCATTAAGGTAGCTTACGCTACTTTAACGCGTCGTGCGCGTAAATGCGCGTTCGAGACGTCTAACTAGTCCTATGACAAGTATTATATGCCAAAACATGTTTAAATATGTTACATAATCAGTTACGTGACAAAAGTTTAGGTTACATATGCTTAATTACCAATTACGCATGAAAAGGGCATTTTGGTAATTTACCTAAGGCATATAAACTACCTATCATACAACTACTTAAACTAAGTGACCATAAGGTATAATCTCGGAAGGTTATTCCCTATGCAACTATGGTCACTAAACATGTTTGGTCGGATCCTAATGATCGACCAAACGGGTCGTGTTCAAAAGTCTAAGCGGGTGTTTAGTCTGCTTGACTTACGACTCTACACAAGCACTAAACTAAAAAGTGACGAGCTAAGCATGCTAAAACATGTTTAGTTAAGTTAGAAAACAGGTTTGGTATCAAAACAAACGGTTTTGATACCTAAAAGTAGTTTGGTTACAAAATACGCGAGAAAACGCATTTTGGCCGAAACTACGACTCGTCACTGAGCCTAGATAACGTGGTAATCAGTAGGTATAGTCACTAGAGACTATAACCATCGTGATTACGCTCACGTTATGAAGTTCAAATGAACTTCGCATTGACCGTAACTGGTTAACGCAGAAAGTCAAACGCAGTTTGACTTTTATGATAAAAACGAATGAAAAGAACGAAGGAATACTTACAAAGGGTCCCCGTAAGCTTTGATCCAATTTACCCTCAGGTATGAAGTGTAAACTCCAACTTAGAGGGCCAAAATCAGATCAATGTGGGTTTTGCAAGTGAATGGGGTGGGCTATTTATAGGAAATCTAGAACCGTTAGGATCGTTTATCGGGAAACGAGCTTCGATCTAGACCCTCCACTTGGGCCCATTGTTTTCTAATACCATTGGACCCCCTAGTATGAGCCCATGGTGTTGCAAAAACCATTTGCAAGTGGAAAACACAGGTGCAACAGCTGGAAACAGCAAGAAAAACAGTTTTGTTGATCTAGTGTCTCAGGCGGCCCGCGTAAGATAGGGCTTAATATTACGCGGCCCGCGTAGGCTAACTTTCCAGAAATTGCAAAATGGTCCCTGCACTACAGAAACTTGCATTTCGGCTCATTTTTGACACGTTTAAGTCCCGTTAACCTCATTTCAAGGCTCTAAAATGAAGTTAAAGTATAGGGAACTCAAAACATGCTCAAAAATATCTCGGATGTCGGCTCGTTTGGTCGTATGGTTGCGTTGTTCGGTTAATTACGACGGAAGTCGTAACGAACGCAAAAACGATCCAAATTAGGCGACGAATGGAATTTTCTTCTGCCAAATACTAAAATAAAATATTTTAATGCTTACATAAATTTTTGGATGTCCGGATATATTCAGAACGTAAGATATGCGCGAAAATGCAAACTTGTGCACCTTTTGACGCTTTTAGTCCCTATTGATTAATAAAGCTTATTTTAGCATACCGAACCCCTCAAAGCCTATTTCTAAGCTATGTAAAGGATATTTAGGGTATGTTTAACTTATGATCAAGTTCTAGAATGTTCGTTACTATACAAATCGGTATAGTTTCGCAATTTGACACAAATAGTCCCTGCGATCGAACAAACTTGATTTCAACACACCAAACCATCCAAAGCTTATTTCTAAGTCATGTGGAGGTTATTTAAGGTATGTTAAGCCTATGTCACTATTCCGGATTGTTTGTCGCGTTAAACTGACTGCGTTTACGCATCAGTTTGCGTATAACCTTCCAGAAAGCGATTTAAAGCTTGAAATCGGAATCGAATCAAATTGTAAAATCACCAAACACAAATACACACATAAAAACACCAAAACACATATAATAACACCAAAGCACATTTTTTTTATTAATAATCATCATTGTTTTAAATTGTACATCGATTATAGAACACAGTCGTCACACTACCGCCTCTTTAAGCATTTCGTGCAAGGGATGCCAAGGTCCTTCCATAGGGGCCCATGGTCGGGAAAAGTGGACCTCGTCATATGCCGCTCCATGAATTTAATCAACGAAGTAAATGACAGGACGGTCAGATTTCAGACGGTTCAAGGGCATGTGTGGAACCCTCAAGAAGCTCTCGTCCTTCACGCTCCACCAATCCATCCTCCCCCACAGTACCAGTATCAGCCCCATGGTGATCCGGGCCAATCCTCCTCTTAAGGAGGTGTTTTTCCTAATTTTCAAATTTTACATGATTTGTTGCAGGAAAACCTCATGTGCACCTGAAACACCTACAATATGGCAAGCAACACGTATGCCCGAGTCGGAGTTATAGAGAGGAACATCTCCGAAATTCAAGATGACATCGGCAATATCCGGGAGTACATAGCGGGCCAAGGAGGGGATGACGAGGACGAGGATATGGATTGAGCAGGAGGTGTTGGTGGTGGCATTACATGGTTGAAGGACGTAACAGGTTAACCCTTTATCTCTCACAAACAATTTCATGGCATGCATGCCATTGTTGAACAATTTACTTTCCGTAACTCTTTTACCTTCCTGCATTTTTCTTTTTTTTTTTGTTTTAGTTTGTGTTGTGGATGGTTGAACTTATGGTAAGGTAGGATGTTTGTTATGTTGTTTGGTGTGGTATTTTTAAGTAAACAGGTACCTACGAGGCTTGGACGCACTAAGTATTAGTGCGAAATAAGCCTGGAAACCAGAACTGAAAGCCAAGACCTGTTTTTTTGTAGATTGCAGATTGTCAACAAGGGGTCGTGCCCAGCCAACACACCCCCGTGTCCACCACCCTGTTGCTGCTGTTTGTTTAAAACCTGCCCAACACGGGGTCGTGTCCACCAGACACGCCCTCGTGCCCACCTTCTGTAAGTTTTTGTTACTGGCAATCTGACCACGGGGCCGTGCTCACCCAGCACGGGGTCGTGTCCAGATGCCAGTAACACCAAAACCTTGTTTTTACACCTTTTTACACATTCAATCAATCTAAAAGCTTATTTTTGGGACACATTGAGGACAATGTGTAATTTAAGTGTGGGGGGGATGCTAAAACCTTGAATTTTACAAGTCCTAATAACAAGCCTTACACAAAACTCTATGGGAACCGCTAATCACCCCAAATTTTTTGGAAAACTTTTCCTTTTTTTTACTTGTCTTGGTTTAATTTGGGAATAAAAAGTTCTAAAAAGGTTATATTTTACAAATTTACAACCAATGGCGTCGTGATAAAAAGAACCAACATAAGAAAATTATGAAACGGCATGACAAATCTAGTTAAAATTTGATTATATATACTTGATCACATTATAAACCCAGTCCCACAAAAAGTGAGTTTTGAGTCTTTATTGAGCATACAAATATACATCTTTAAACTAAATGCTCACTTTTCATTTCTTGTGTGAATAGTCGCTTGGTTTCTTACGACTCTAGAACTTGCCATGACAATACATTCCCGGTCCTTACCAACTTAAACCCAAGTAAGTAAATGATGGAGGCATTAGGACTAACCCTTTTTCTTTTCAACACCATTATTTTTCTTTTTCTTTTAACCTACCCAAAATCCCCCTAGTTAACCCCTTTGAGTCTAAACCTTTTCGTTTCTAAACCCACAAAACAAGCACCCTTTACCCACCAAAACCCTTTTTATTTTTTAACCCTTTATTTTAGTAAAAAGCTCGGTCTTCATGTGACATCCCTTATAAAAAAAATAATAATAATAAAAATAAAAATGAAGTATAGCAATAAACAAACAAGTTACTCAAAGAAAATTTGTTTGAAAATGCTTTGTTTGAATAAAAGTCACAAAACCAAAAAGTTTTACGACGACCGACGCTTTTTACGCTTTTCGCCCTTTTGGCTACCGCTAACCCAAATCCACCTACCTTTAACCCAAGCCAAACCCTTCCCCAAGTCCTCTTGATATTTACAAAGGTTTATAGTTAAAAAGGAGGAGGATTGATTGCTTGGCAAGCATATGGTAGAAGTAAGTTCCATGCCGGTCTCGAGTGTTTCACAAAAATACATCTTCGGCCGAGTGTTGAGTGATCTCCCGTGATGGATGTGAACTTGTATATAAATGGAATTTTAAAGAGGCATGTTATGCCCAAATAAGTAATTCTTCTTATGAAACGTTCTAAATAAATCATAACGAATAGGATTGTAAATAGCATAAAAATAAAGCCTAATAAAGATCTTGGATTCCCGACACTCAAGACAAGCCCAAAACTTCTCTTATACCCATTCCAGTTGGGAGTGTAAGCCACATTATAAAGAGTTTTGCTTGAGGACAAGCAAAGATTCAAGTGTGGGGGTATTTGATGCGTGTAAAATGCAACATATAAAATACATCAATTGAGGCATAAAACTAACCTTTTTTAGTACTAATGTTGGAAAAAGTATGCTTTTGTCTTCCTTTTGTATTTTCAGGACTAAATGAACGTAAGTGAACAAAAGGAACAAATATGCAGTAAATTCTAACATAAATACAAGAAAAGGAACAAACGTGGCAGGCCCGACCCCTCGACAGCATCTTCCCAAGCAAAAACCAGAAAACAGAAGGCTGACCACGGCCCCGTGCCCAACGGACACGGGGGCGTGTCCAGGCACCTGTAGAAAAGACAAACTGATAGAAGATTCTATTCCCAGCATGGGGACGTGCTCACCTCAACACGGGCCGTGGTCAATGCTAAGATTCGCAAAATCTTGCAAATCTTGATAGTACAGATTCTCTTCTGCATACGGGGCCGTGCCTAGTGAACACATGAGCATGTGGAGCCTAATAAAGACAACTGCAATTAATGAAGAAAGAGAAAGAGGATGGACACGAGGCCGTGCTTAATGAACACGGGGCTGTGTCCGAGCTTCTGCACCGGCTATAAATAGGGGTGCTTGGCTCACTTGCAAATCATCCCTTGGCAAACCACCTCTCTACCACTTTACCCACACTCCACCACCATCACAACACCCACATCCACCACCATCATCCATCATCCATCTTAGAGTATGTGTAGTAGTCTCAGGATCCAAGATTGATAGTAAGAGTTCTTGACAATCAAAGGCCATGTTTGCCTAAGTCTCTTACATCACTTGGTGAAGACAAGCATTTAGTGTAATACTTTTGATTTTTAATCTTTTCGCACTTTTTATTTGGTTTTGTATTAATGAATTTAATAACTAGTTTCTTATGTTGAAGGTGAAACTTCCTTATCATTTGCCTGTGGTGTCTTGGCATTATTTTACTGTCTATATAAAATAAAAGATTTACACCATTCATATCTCTACGGTCTATATAGAGATATGTTGGCTACCTGGTCGAGGGTTAAGGGAATGGTTTGGTTTGGTAAGGTTCTTGCCTTGTGCAGTGTATAGATCCTGCAAGGACCTGGGTCAAGCTTACTAGGACATCCTTCAATACCCACTGGTATTGGATGGCGGGGGTGCGAATGGCTTGATCCCCTCATATGTAAACTACTATTAATACATTAACCCGGCTACTTGAGATTGTATCCCTGCTGACTCAAACCACTTAGCCGAGGGTAACGTCACCTTCAAAAGAGGGGCCTACCATATTACGCATTAATAACTTAATTAATTATCTTCCAATATTCCAACCCTTTAGGATTGTATCCTTGCTGACTCAAACTACTAGGTTGAGGGTAACGTCACCTTCAAAAGAGGGGCCTACTACTATAACTAAAATAATCTCTTAAAATGTGCAAAAGTGCGGAAATCATCAAAAGTAACACTAAAGGCAAGTCGGATCCAAGTGATTCATCTTGTCTATCTGTTTTATTTTTATTTTTACTTTCAGCATTTTTAGTCTTTATTTTCATGTTTAAAACCTTTTCTAAAAATTTTGATTTGATTAGACGTTGAGGATAAACCGGTACTAAAAGCTCTTGTGTCCTTGGACGACCTCGGTATCTTACCAACGCTATACTACGCTCACGATGGGTGCCCTTGCCCATATGTGTGTTTAGTGTTAGTAGAATATCGTGTTTTATAAATTTAAAACTTGACTAAAGTGTTAAAAGGGGCATAAAATATACATAAAAATATATCGCACTACGCACGCATCAAACAACTCACAGCAAATCCGTTCATTGCAAACTAACAACAACCCATTAAATGACGATAGAATACGTAAGAAGGTAGGGTGGACATTGTTGGGAAAACTTATGGTTTTGCTTGTAACGACATCCAAATTACCAGCTACTATGTTGCCAACGACAATTGACGTGTCTTGAAAGGAGAGTAGTTTCTTTTGTAGTGAATCTCCACTTCGGAGAGAATGCATCATCTCAAATGCATGACGTGACAATTCCCTATGAAAATTTTTGGAAAGACATTTCAAACGACCAATAGCTTCTGCTGGGAGCCTTGTGAAAATTTCGTCAACGATCATTTGAAACCCAATGTTTTCTATTTTGCGGTGAACAAATGTGTGTTTGAAAGCCAAAGAGATTGTAATGATATTGATAAACAAAAAACTTTGAAGATGATTGAGTAGATGGATGAAAGCGGTAATGATGAAAGCAATTTCCCAATGTATGGCAAATAAAATTATTTTATATACCCAATGAAGGCGGTTATGATTAAATAGATCGTCAGACTAACTTACTGTTAAAGAATATGATGCGACGATGGTTGGGCTTTTAATGCAAAACATTTCAAAAATAAGTTTTCATGGGAAAACTATAAAATGAAATATCAAGAAATCCAAAGGGCAAATTTTAAACCTTCAAAAAAAAAACACAGGTTATCATAATTACAATTATCCTCTTCATTTACCATAAGACACATTTTAAACATTATAAATGATTATTTACCATTATCTGCATTTCAAAACTTCAACAATTGTCATTTAAAATTTTCACATTTCTTGACTTACGAAACATCTGTTCAGGCACAATTCAACATCCACATAATCTAAATCAAACTCATACACAATGAGAAGATTGCTTTCATCATCATGCTTTTATAAAGATTGCAATTACATCTAATAGCCTAACAAACTCCCTGCATCTACTATTAGCCTAAGCACTATTACATTGAAAACCTCTGTTGAGCAGCATCTATTGAATATCATCTGTTGTTCTTTAAGATCTGTTGACCCATAGCAGACCTTTGCTTCTTCAAACTTTCTTCAGACTATGTCTTCATCAGCAGAGGATCACTTGAAACAGATGTTCTCTTTGGGCAGAGTTTACCTCTGGCAAACATTTAGAGGAGCAGATGTTGTGTATTTGTAACTGTGAGGAAATTCTTTAAAAAACCGTTGACTTACCAAATAATAATAAAATAATAAAATTTCAAACCTCTGGCATAAAAAATTATTAAAAAAAATCTCTGTTAGGCAACAACAGATGTTGGCAACAGTAGCAAGTCAAACAACCGTTAGATTAGCAGAGGATCACTACTAAACAAATGTTCTCTTTGGGCAGACTTTATCTTTGACAAAGATTTAAAGTAACAGATGTTGAGTATTTGCAATTGAGAGGAGGAAATTCTTCAAAAAACTGTTGACTTACCAAATAACAAAAAAATAATAAAATTTCAAACCTCTGGCATAAAAAAAACAATAAAAAAACTCTTCATTTAAAGACCAACGGTACTCTACATCCTAAACACATACTTCTACCACTTCTGCGCACACGGATGTTGAGAAGCTCTGTTAGGAAACAACAAATGTTGGCAACAGTAGCAAGTCAAACAGCCGTTAGATTAGCAGAGGATCACTACTAAACAGATGTTCTTTTTGGGCAGACTTTACCTTTGACAGACATTCAAAGTAACAGATGTTGAGTATTTGCAATTGAGAGGAGGAAATTCTTCTCAAAACTGTTAACTTACCAAATAATAAAAAAAAAGTTTCAAACCTCTGGCATAAAAAAACAATAAAAAAAACTCTTCATTTAAAGACCAACAGTTAAGAAACAGATAGATATCAACATACTTTGAAAAACAGAGGTTTAAAAAACAGATAGACATCAACAGAATTTTTAACTATTTTTTAAGAAGGGAGTTTTGATGTTTTGAATACATTATTATGCTTTCATCATCAGCAGATGACGATTTTGAGCAGATGTTCTCTTTTGGCAAACTTTAACTTTGACAGATCTATACAGTAACAGAAATTGATTCTTTGTAATTCTTCAAAAAAATTGTTCAAGCACAATTCAACATCAACATAATGTAAATCAAACTCAGAGACAATTTCACATCTACATCAATATCGATCTGCAATACTCAGATGATATTAAAAATTACATAATAGTACTTATGCACCCTAAAATTAGTAAAAATAAAATGCTCCACAAAGTTTAATAGGATTAAAATTTAATTATGAGATTAAAAGATCAACAATTACATCGAGTACTGAACAACGAAACTTTAAAATCTAACAACACCAAGAAATTTAAGAATCTAACAGCAAAAATTAAAAGCTTTTAGCTTCAACTCCACGTACTGAACCTCTCAGTGTATATCTTTGACCATCGCCATGAACTCCACGGAAGTTGAAATCATCGCCATCAGGTTTCTGGAAACCTGGTCTCTCATGAACAGACTAAGATGCAGTCCATCAAAACACCTCTTCAGCTCTTGAAGAGTAGCCCTATCCTTATATACTTAATCCTCAACTTCCTTGATAAAGAGTTGCTTTAAATCATCGGAGCCTGCAGAAGTGTATGCGTCTTATATGTATACATTCTATACATTAAAATTCCAAACTTTATGCATCTTTTAATACAAAAAAGACAAGAAAGAACAAACTATAGCTACTTATATATCTTATTAAATAAAATCTTATCTTACAGCAGAAGCAGATACTTTCTTGCATTTAGTAGGGACCACTGTAGATTCTACATCATCATCATCTACCTAAATCATTCATAATCATCATTTAGTCATAACCCAGATTAATTTAACTGTACATTTAATAATCATTCTTTGTGTTTAATTTAATACTATCAATATCCATATTAACATATTCTAAAACCATTATGGCTCCACAAATATTTCTACCACTGATCGCTCGAAGAAAACAGAGCCAAAATATATCAACAGTTTAAAATAAAAATTATCAACAGTTTAAAAAATCCACAAACCTAAAATAACCCGCAGATGATTGTATGAATTTCAAACAACTGTGATTAGACTTAAATATAAAGCGAGAATTAGAGTAGATCAGTTCAAAATTCAAAATTTCAAAATTACAAAAAAAACATACTTTCAACGATGTTGGAACAATGATGCTGGAACAACAGTAGAACAATCATCATCATCATCATCATCATCATCATCATCATCTGCTCAAATCATTCACAATCATCATTTAGTCATAACTCAGATAAAAAACAATTACGAAAAATCAAAAACAAAAACATACATAATTATATATGACATTACCATCATAAAGGCAAACGACATATCCCCAAAATTTGTTCTGAAAGTGGGTCAGGGAGAGCTTCGGTTTTCTCTTTTCCTTTAGGAAAAAATGTCGAGTATTGAGAAGAAAGGATTTGAGGGAGAGATACATTGGAAGTGTGGTTTGAAAATACAAAAGCAGAGAACACGAGAGTGTAAATATGAAGAGGGAAATGAGAAAAAAAAACATTTATATAAGAAGATGATTGACAGAAGTGAGTGAGTGACATGCATTAATTGCAAATTACGTATCCCCAGGCATTTTGAATTTGAAATTACCGGCAATTTCAAAACATCTGCTAAGTTATACGCATCCCAAAGGAAGGACTTTCAATCTCTGCTGGCTTTAAAGGATAGATATGGGCAAAGGTTTTGGGAGGCAGAATTTTAGATAGAATTTAAAATGAGTTTATATATTAGGCTTTATGATGCAGTAATGACATAAGAAAAACATTGTTAGACAGCCTCTCTGGCTGCCACATCAGCTTTTCTTATGTCATTGGGATTTCTCCTATATAGAAAGTACTAGCGGTAAGACCCGTGTGAAAACACGGGTCGTTTCTAAGAAAACCATGCATAGCACATATTGACAGAGAGTAAAAAAATAATTAGTTCAGACTTACAAAATTGATATAAACTAATGGTCAATATGTTTATTCAACAGCAATTCCATTATGTTGATAGCAAACCACTGTTGTCTATTAACTGTTAAAAACCTCTGTTGCTTTCCAACAGATTTTCCTAAAAACAATCATCCATTATCTCTAACAGAGCTTGCCAGATGGATAGATAGTAAGTATCAGATGTTAGTCAATCCATCTTAAAAAGGTCAGTCAACAGAAATTACAAAGGTTAGTAAATAGATGTTAAGAGAATAATGTTATTAACAAAGAATTTAGTACTCTCATTAAAAATGAGAGCTGCAAACTCGGGCCGTTTGTTAACAACCATGCATAACACATATTAATAGAACATATAGATATGTGTATAGATTTTATACCAAAACGTGTTATCAATTATAGCTAAAAGACAACTATAGACATGCATCATCAGTTGATATATAAGATACATATGAGTATTTCCATTGTGCTATCCACAAAAAAAAGTAGCACCCACCCATTGACAATGAAACTTGTTTATAGACATAACTACATATAGAACATGTCTAAGAAGCAAAATTAGTACCACCAACGAACCAAATGTACAACCACAAACATTCATGACATGAAACTAAGAGGACTTTATCTTTGTCACGATATGCACAACTTTTTTTAACTTCAGCAATTGAGTAGACTTGTGAAACTCTAACGAAAGTTCATCACCAAAAGCAATATTGCAAGATCTCAGATAAGAAGACCATCCAACAACAACGTAGTTGAATCCAGTATTTGTTTTTTGAGATGTTGTAAACAGTTCCTAGACTTCACATTTGAGGTTCTGGGTCTTGATAGGCTTAGGTTTATCAGTATGCAGATCCAACTGAAGAAACATCTGATGGCAGATGCTAAAAAACAAAAAATTGAATAGTGAATTTTAAAAAATATTGATATATAACTGAAATTGTTGAAATAACAAAACAAAGCAACGACTGCAAAAGCTTACAAGTCTGTCTTCAACATGTGTGGTGAAGTGTAAGACTGATTCTGAAGTAGGTGATACTTTAGGAACCTTTTGAACTTTACACGGTCTATCAACAGCTTGGTTATCCTGTACAATTGTCTTGCCACGAAGTTTGTTCATCTTTTCCACCTAAGTAAATTAATTTAGAATATAACAACTCTAAATTCTTGAAATTTTATAACTTTCTTTATCAACACAAACTATCTTCTCAACTCAGCTTTAAAGTTTAAGACTCAATCATACAGAAGAATATGAATATATTCAGACAATAATAAAATAGACAGTATAAAACTAATAAACACTTACATTAGATACAACACTTGAAGAGGCATAAATGTCACGAACAGGAAAATCTTTAGAATTACCAACCGAAGCTCCAGTATCCTCATCATCTAAAGGAACTTCCCCGGAATCCAGAACCTGTTTGTGTTTAGCCTACCAAATGAGATTTCAAAAGTTATTAGCATAATATAATAAAAGTTACTTATCATCATCATGTTATAAAACAATGTATTTTATCATCAAAATTTTATACCGCAGCCACTAAATCAAACCCATCATCTCCATAAACTGAATCATCCAAAACAACTACATCAGCTTTCTTGAAGGAAACCTCAGTTCCAGTCTCGGAATGGAAAACGGAAAGCTCAAACGTTTTAGATCCAATCATGGTGAAAACCAACCAAGATTCAACTTCTTATGGGATATTCTTCAATCAATTTTAACCATCCATCAGTAAATCCGCATCCATCAGTTCATCCTTTCATCATCACATTCCAAAACCTTTCGCCAACATAGATAGTTGCCATCCCATACTCGTAATTTTTACCATAGAATTGTTTCCAAAATTTGTCAGCAATTAGCTATGGAAGAAGCAAAAGAATATTTAGTGCAGACTTACAAACTTGATATGAACTAATGAGCAACAGAAGTTACGACGGATTAGTCAACAAAAGTTAAAATGAGAATTACTTAACAGGGTTAGTCAGCAGTAGTTACAGTATTTACACACAACCTAACCATTGTTTAGCTATTAACTATTACACACCTCTGTTGCTATCCAACAGAGGTTTCGTAACAACTGTCATCCATTATGTCCAGCAGAGGTTGCAACGTGGACAGATCTTAAGTATCAGATGTTAGTCAACCGACATTAAAAGACTTAGTCAACATAAGTTAAAAAGGTTAGTTAACAGATGTTAAGATTATAAGGAAATAGACGTTAAAAGCGCAAACAGATGTTAGCAAGTTGTTGATCTACAGTATTTAGTCAACAAAAGTTAAAATGAGAATTACTCAACAGGGTTAGTCAACAGTAGTTACAGTATTTACACACAACCTAACCACTGTTTAGCTATCAACTATTACATACCTCTGTTGCTATCCAACAGAGGTTTCGTAACAATTGTCATCCATTATGTCCAGCAGAGGTTGCAACGTGGACAGATCTTAAATATCAGATGTTAGTCAACCGAGGTTAAAAGATTTAGTCAACAGAAGTTAAAAAGGTTAGTCAACAGATGTTAAGATTATAAGGAAACAGACGTTAAAAGGGCAAACAGATGTTAGCAAGTTGTTGAGCTACAGTATTTAGTCAACAAAAGTTAAAATGAGAATTACTCAGCAGAGTTAGTCAACAGTAGTTACAGTATTTACACACAACCTAACCATTGTTTAGCTATCAACTATTACATACCTCTGTTGCTATCCAACAGAGGTTTCATAACAACTGTCATCCATTATGTCCAGCAGAGGTTACAACGTGGACAGATCTTAAATATCAGATGTTAATTAACCGAGGTTAAAACACTTAGTCAATAGAAGTTAAAAAGGTTAGTCAACATATGTTAAGATTATAAGGAAACAGACTTTAAAAGGGCAAACAGATGTTAGCAAGTTGTTGAGCTACAGTATTTAGTCAACAAAAGTTAAAATGACAATTACTCAACAGGGTTAGTCAACAGTAGTTACAGTATTTACACACAACCTAACCACTGTTAGGCTATCAACTATTACATACCTCTGTTACTATCCAACAGAGGTTTCGTAACAACTGTCATCCATTATGTCCAACAGAGGTTGCAACGTGGACAGGTCTTAAATATCAGATGTTAGTCATCCGAGGTTAAAAGACTTAGTCAACAGAAGTTAAAAAGGCTAGTCAACAGATGTTAAGATTATAAGGAAACAGACGTTAAAAGGGCAAAAAGATGTTAGCAAGTTGTAGAGGTAGCAAAAAATGTTTACAGTAACAAAATAATATATTGTTACTTACAGTCATGCCACATTCAGGTATAATATTTGCTGAAATGTAAGAGTTCTCGTAGACATTTTCTTTAAAACATGAGACAACGAATGACAAACGTCCAATAGATTTCACCAATACAGCATCTTTCGTTTTAAAACAATGCTCTCTAACAAACTTTGTCCGTCCATCCGTAAATATACAATGATCATCTCTCTTCCTTACACGTGCTAACCATGATTTGTCACCATCAAGTAACTCTACAATTCGACCGTACGGGACATCCTTGCCCCACAACAGATTCTCAAAATCAAGTGGTATATTCTGCAACAGTAGTTAACAAACATCTTACATCAAAAATTAACGTTGAATCCTAATAGTAGCAAGAATGTTAAAAAACACACCAAAAATATTAAATCATCTTCATTAAGGAATTGTAAAAAGGATGGTGTTTGATTGGATAGATTCATATCTGCAATAAACAATTTAAACTTACAAGTTATAAAGATGAACAACATCCAACAAAAGTCATAGACAAACAACATTATAAAATAGACATCACTAACATCTTTTAAACTAAATCAACACTTAAAAAACAAAAGTACCAAATATTAACCGGACTATTTGTATAATCACACACTTAAGGTATTATAAAAACAAAGCACAAAACGAAAATCATCATCTCTCACAACAGTTAAGCAAATGAGCATCAACCAAAAATTATATGGTTGATTTATCAATCGTAATGTAGAAGACAACATCACGAAGATGCATGCACAAATTGTGACAGAGAATGCTATCAATAACTTCATTTAAGTTAATGCAGTACTTAATCGATAAAAATACACCAGATTACAGCAACTATTATTTGCTTCAAGAAAGAATATGAAACGTCGTCAGTGACAAACACATACTCGTAACATCAAATAATGATTAATCTAACATATATAATACAAACAATAAATTGAAAGAAACAATACTTGATTTTATAGCGTGTAATCTATATTATGCAATAGAACCTTGCCGATTTTGATAAGAAAGTTATTTGAGAAAACTTCCGAATATGTTTTCTGGAGCTTATATTCAATAATGGAGATGAAAAGTATATTAAATGGAGTTAATACAGATGTTACATTTACACTGGTTGGTTGAAATTAAGTTTTGTAAAATTTATACTTTATCCCCTTTTACATTAAAACAAAACAATTTTTGCACAGCAATAACCACTGCTTGACTGTAAATTTAAAATGTTAAATACGAAAAACTTATCTGTTAATTTAATATATTTATATTTTTATAATTAAAAATAGTTTTTAAATCCCGATATTAAAGATTATTATAAGTTAAATAAATAAACAATTACAAGTTAATAGATAAATATCTTATTTTCAACAATCCCAATACAATCTCACCTCTTCTACTCCGGCGAAAAAACTCTACAGTTTCTTCTTCCTCAGACTTGACGATCAGAAGTTTAAAGTTTTAGATCAAGTATTTTTTTTTTTTTTTTGTTCTCTTGTGTATTTTACAGGTATGCTTTGACATGTTCCTTTCACTTTCCTCATTTCAAATTATATAAACATGAAAATCATAATATACTGATGTTAAAATAGATAAACTTATATGAACTTGTTTTCTTTATTTTATAATAAGATTTAGATCAACCTATTTAGTTACATTTTGATCCATTCCATCTAAATAACAATCTGAAATATTATTGTTTCATAAATATTTGGTTGTAAATTTTACGAATGGTTTTAGAATTATTGTATGAACTGCCATGTAGTGTTGATACATTTGTTCTATCAATATTAATTTTGATAAAATATTCTGCAATCAGTTCACACAAACATGGTTATTTGAAAACTTTATTGCCATGTAATACTTTTTTATTATACAAGAATAAAAATTTGATCTTACACAGTGTTAGATTCATATTGTTGGTTGTAGGGACCATATTGAAGTACACAACATATAAGTTTAGTCCTACAGAGTGTTGGATATTTTTTTTATACCTTAAATAGAATGCTTTTCAGATACAATTGATTTTATGTTTTAGTATTTAACTGTTATTGTATTTTTTTAATTTCAGATGGAGTTTATGATAATTATCAACGTCTCTGAATTGGCAGACCTAAATGAGGGATTGGTAAGCTATATTCTTAGAACAAATTAGCTCAAATCACAATTGTATGCTAAAAACTGTATTTATAAAATTAAAGATATATAAAATGTTGTGTATTTTATATACATAGGTACTTCCAAGGATAATGACTAACCAATTACCAAGAAAGTGTGAAGTAATAAAGTTGGTTGATTATACGGATTTTAGGTATAAGATTGCAGTACAGAGCATTGGTCATAATAGTAAGAGGATAAACGGGCAAGAATGGACTCGGTTTGTTGAAACTTATAGAAATAACAACATAGACAAGTTGTGTTTAAAAAATTTGAAGGAAGCAAAATTTGAGATAAATGTTTTGAATAATGAGGGATTGGAGATTAGAAACGACAGCTCGAACAGAGATTATGTTCATGGTTGCTTGATACAGGCTGAAGAAGAAACATACTGCAAGCAAGTTAAAAATTGCTACCTTATTTTTATATATTGCCAGTGTATCTTTTGGACTGTTATAAAAACTTCTAATTTATATTTTGTATCCTATATAAAATCTAATATGACATTTCTGAAATATATGAAAATTATAGCATTTACCACACGATTTGCTAAAGCTGTTGTCGCAGAGGAGATTAAAAATTGAAAACTTGGTTGCGAAAGTACATGGACCAAAACAGAGTAGTAAAGTTGATGTGCATTATGTTTTCTCTCCTGAAAACAAAAAGGGATTAGCTGCTGGTTTTATGGGACCTAGATGGACAACTTTTTGCTTCGAAAATGACATTGAGGAAAGCTGCCAACTGTTGTTTCAATGGATGGGAAGTACTCCTGAAGACGGCTTTAACTTCACTGTGAAGGTTTTTCACAAAGACGGGATTGGACTTCACGGGGAGACAAAACATCACTACAGTCGTACCAGTCACCATCACCGCAAAAAGCGTCCACATTATAAAAAACAGTTTGAATACCATGTTTTAGAGACACACAGCTTGGTATTTACATATCTACTTTTAATATGGTTGATTTTACTTATAATCTTGGATCTATCTGTTATTACTTAAAGTATAGAGTAAATTACGTTTTTGGCCCCTGTGGTTATATCAGTTTTACTCTTTTGGCCCAAAATAAGAATTTCTAACAGATCAGCCCCCATGGTCCCATTATCTAACCGTTTTGGCCCCTGAGCTAACCAAACCCTAACTCTGGTTAATTAATTGGTCACATGGGTAGCACATGATGGGTAATATGGTAATTTCACCTCCCCTTTAATGAGTTTATAAATAAACCCTAGCCCATTTCATCTTCTTCCCACTTCATCTCTCTGCTCTCTCTCTCTACTACCACCGTATCATCACCACCATCACCGTATCATCACCACCACCACCACCGTACCTACCACCACCACCTCCTCCACCGTATCATCACCACCACCACCGTACCTACCACCACATACAGTCTCTCTCTCTCTCTCTCATAAACTATCTCTGCTCTCTCTCTGTCTCTCTCTCATAAACACCCCTTCTCTTTGATGGTGATGAACGGCAGAGGTGGTTTGACAGGTTTGATGGTGATGAACGGCGGTGGTGAGTTTCTCGTTGTGGATGTTTATGGTGATGACAGTGGAGGTGGGGTGTTGCTGGTGATGATGGCAGAGGTGGGTGTTGATGGTGATAAACGGCGGCGCTGGGTTGTGGGTTTTGTAGGTGGTGATTGATTTGAAGATCTATGTGCGATTTGAACTTGGAGGTTGTGATTGATTGGGTTGGGGAGGTGTTTCAGTGAATTTGGGGGTTTTCTGTAACAGCGGCGGTGGTCAGGTGGCGCGGTGGCAGCGGCGGTGGTCAGGTGGCGGTGGGAGGTTCTCACAGTGGAAAGGATATGGTTATTGGGTTTGATTTTGTTTCAGATCATTTATCCAGGTATAACACAAATAGGCCTGTGTATGTTTGATTTTGTTTGTGGTTTGTTTGGATTTGATTTGATTCTTTCGTTAATTTGGATTTGATTTTGTTTGTGGGTTTGTTTTTTAATCTGTATGGATATGGTTATTGGGTTTTGATCAAACATTATTGGTGTGGCAGTTGTGGAGGTGGAGGTGATGGTCACCGACGGGGGACTGATGTGGTGGTGGCTGCGGTGTGGCAGGGGACTGAAGATCAGGGATGATGATGGTTGAAGATGATGATGAAGATCTGGGTTTTAATTGAAGATGAAGATCAGGGATGATGATGGTTGAAGATGATGATGAAGATCTGGGTTTTATTCATAAAAGGGGAGGGAAATTACCATATTACCCATCATGTGCTACCCATGTGACCAATTAATTAACCAGAGTTAGGTTTGGTTAGTCTCAGGGGCCAAAACGGTTAGATAATGGGACCATGGGGGCTGATCTGTTAGAAATTCTTATTTTGGGCCAAAAGAGTAAAACTGATATAACCACAGGGGCCAAAAACGTAATTTACTCTAAAGTATATGTTGTTTTCAATGAATAACTAAAGAAAGAATTTTCCTTTACAGGCAATATCGAGGAACTTTGTTCGAGAACACCAGCTAAATGATTATCGTAGAGTTGTGCTGTCATTTGGTCATGTGAAGTTTTTGGTATAGCTGGTTGTTAGGAGAGATCCTAGAAGACCTGACGACAACAACCATCTAGTGATGCATACAAACTGGCAGCGTATCATAGATGAAACGGGAATACCTGTGGGGAAAAAGCTGAGGTTTGAGATAGTCGAAGAAAAAAGTGTAAGAGGAGATAAAATACACTTTGAAGTTTGTTGACATGATCTTTGAACACTTTTTCAGCCTTTAATAATTTATGTTTTAGTTGACATGTTTGATGGACAAATTTCTTCTTTGGAAACTAACTTAAGAATGAAGTTATGTAGTCTTAGTATATACTTTCAAAACTTTGTGGTTTTACCTCTGCTGATGAAACAAAATGTATGATGAACCTAAGTTCTGTTGTGCATCAACAGATATTACACAATTCAACAGAAGATCTATAATATAAGATCTTTAACAGATGGTGATCAACAACTCATAAGGTATGTTGAAGCACGCTATAACAGTGCTTAGCCTTTAACAGATCTTTAACAGTGGTTAGGGGTTAACAGATGTTAGCACGCTATAACAGTGCTTAGCCTCTAACAGATGTTAATGTATCTCAGACCCCAACAGTTTTCCGACTAACCAATTGATTAAATTTTCATTCATCAATCTAACAATAATATACAACCCTACTACTTATCCAGTCCATCAATAGCCAAACAAACTCTGCTGATGAACCCAAAGGTCTGTTAAAACAAGACTGTTGAAGCAACGGTCTGCTAAAGAGAACCTCTGCAGATAAAATAAAATGTATGATGAACCTAAGTTCTGTTGTTCACCAACAGATATAACACAATTCAACAGAAGATCTATAATATAAGATCTTTAACAGATGATGATCAACAGCTCATAAGGTCTGTTGAAGCACGCTATAACAGTGCTTAGCCTTTAACAGATGTTAATGTATCTCAGACCCCAACAGTTTTCCGACTAACCAATTGATTAAATTTTCATTCATCAATCTAACAATAATATACAACCCTACTACTTATCCAGTCCATCAATATCACCAAAAATCTATATAATGTATAATAACAATATTATATAACAAACAAAAGGTTAACCTTACTTAATATTCAACCCGTACACATTACATACCATATTCATCATCGTAGCCCTTACAAACCAAACTTTTAACCACAGTTTGTTAAAACAACAGTTAACAGACATAAATAAAAACCACAAGGATTCTTAAAAAATAAGTGGTTTCTACTTATCTCTCACAAGAATTGTTTTTTCATAAGCATCTAATTGTTAACCTTAGTCAGCTTCTTCCGGGTTCTTCTCACATTAGTGGATAGCTCACCAATGTTAACAACATCAACATCTTGAGCCATCCGCTTTCCATTGGGACTTGATCCATAATCCTTTTCAACTTCAACGGCTGAAGAGTCGGCCGTAACAGACACAGCATCCTTGCAACAGATCACAAAACAACTATTGATCTCATTTAATAAAATAATGAACTCTTTTTAAACATACTAAACATACTTTAAAAATAAATACTCACCCTTGAAGTTCGTTCAGCAGGCACCTGGGAAGATTCTGAAAGGTTAACATCTTTATCGTCAGCTTCCTCTTAAGTAACCTAAAAGATCATAATATATGATATCATATAAAAAAGTGCAGAATCCAGTTTTTAAAACTCAAAAGAAAAATAAATAGATTGAAAGAGTAATTTTATATGCCACCTCATCAGTATTTTCATCACCATTACCATCTCCACCAACCAACTCAGCAATTATTATTGAATCATCACATGTTTTTTGCACAGTATAAACACGATAGTCATTTTTAAGATTGAACTCTGAAACATCAATCTTAAAAGCAGACTTCTTATCAACCAATCGAAATATCTCATGAGGGAATCCAGTATCATTGGCCTTAACCTGCCTCTCTCTTATGTCACTCGCCGCTAATCCAAGAAGCTTCTGAACATCTCTATCAAACATAACAAAAGAAACACTGCCACTCTCATCCTGCACCCGCACTTGCACCTTGAACCTGAAATATACACAACTAACTAAGTAAACTGCAAAACTATATTCAAATATCAGTCTTAGAATGTTACTTATATAAATATAACGCTAAATAATCATCATTGCTTACTTTGTGGTGATTGATGTACATTCAGTATGACATTTGATACAAACCAAAGAAGTCGCAGGCAATCGAAGAATATCATCTGAAACATTTTCAACATTCTGCAAGTATTCACTTTTACCCATCACCTTCTTGAAACACTTACGACAGGCAGCATAAAACCAACCATACTCTTCTTGCACAATCTTAATTGTCGCAACCACAACACAAGACATTTCCTGTAAAAACACAAGACACTTCCTATAAAAACATGCAGGTGACAAACCAAACAAATAACCAAACTATATAAAAAGATGTGAAACCTTTTCTATCTCATTAATCTCATCAACATGTTTCTTCAAACCATCAGTTACAAATTCTTTATGCAATGGAAAAACACTCTGAGACGATAGTATTGTTTGAGAAGTAGAACCACTCCCTTGTCCAAACTTCAGTATAAGCCTTTTGAATACCAAAAATGATTAGAATTAGTATACAAATAACATGAAACCAATTATTTGACTTGAACATCTATATACAATAGAAATTACATTGACAAATTACCTCATCCTTAGCTCATTAACTTCATCAATTTCTTCATTCAGAAAAATTCGTGTTGCAAACTTATCACTTTGAACAGTATATTCACCTACATGGAAAAGTATATAGATATTTAATGTATACTTGTCTTTATATTTCCAGAAATAAACAGTATAGTTATGATTTGCAGAAAGTAACAAAAATACCTTTCCATTCCTTACACTTTCCATGCTGTATAACAGCCATCACATGCTCATGAGGTGGGATTTTAGAAATGAAGTCCTTAATCTGCAGAGCATAATCATTCCACACAGTACACCGCAAAACCTTACCCCTACATGAAAAGAATACTAAAGACTAATTTATGACCATTTCTTTACAAATCTCTAATATCAAAACAACATTGAATGAATAAAAACAGAAAATCAAAGGAAAATTATGGCATTTATTAAAGTAACAAATGAGCCATAAATTAACTGTAGACCTCATTTATTACCATGATTCAGCATTACATACAAACACTATAGATCTCATTTATTACCATTACCATGATCACACATTAAATACCAACATTTTTCATCTTATTTATTAACATCATTAAATACAAACAATGATCAGTACAGGACTGCACATATAAACAACAACTTACTCCAAGTCTTCAATATCGAAATTCATCTTCTTAGTCTCCTTTGGAGGTCGATCAAAGATTTCAAGATCTCCACAACAAATCACAGATCCAGCAACATCTATATGATCACATTATACAAGAATATAAGTAAAACTCTCTAATATTATACAAGCAAGACATGATTACAAAAATATACACTACCAACACTCAAAGCGTTTAACGCCTCTCCTTGAAGAATATCTTCATAAGCTCTGAAATTGAAACCATACTCAACACCTTGCCAATCTCTCACAGGAGTAACAGTTGTGCATCTATAAAAGTTGATTTTATAAGGCAACACTACTACTTTATATAAATTTTTATTCTCACCAACACCAAATTTCGACAGAATCACAACAGCATCTTCTTGAAGGTGTCCATCAAAAACAGGTATCAGATGACTCTTAATACCTGCTTGAATCTTAACACCCTGAAGAACATTTAAAGAAAGTATCTTCTCAGCATACAACACTACATTCTCTAATAAAATGGAAAAGCACAGATACAAATTACCTTCTCATCAATGAAGATGAGATCCATCTTGTAACCCTGATTCCATTTTCGAATAATTCTCGCTTTCATGTTCCACATATCTTTCCTAGGATTCAAATCGTTAACAAAACTAAGATTATTACTGTCAACTGATATTTGCATGCATCTAATTCGGAATTCGGATTGTGATTAAATTTAAATTTCAAAATCAGAGAAGATGAAAGTGTGATGAAATATGAAGATGGAAATGAGAAGAAAAGCCTTATATATAAGAAGGATGATTGACAGGAGTTTCTGAGTGACATGCATTAATTGCTAATTACTTATTTCCATGCATATTTGAATTTGATTTTCCCGGTAATTAGCCTTAAACATCTGCTGATCTAAAAGCATTAAGGAAGATAACAACAACTGTTGCTTCTAGGTATACGTTTGCCAAAGGAACCATCTGCTACTTTCTTGTAGATGGGCAGTGGTTTGCCCTTTGGAATGGGCCAGACCTCTAACATTTGAATACACAAGGCAGTGGTTTGAAATTAAATTAAATGTATTTTAAAGTGATTTATATATTAGGCTTTATGATGAGATAATGACATAAGAAAAGCCTTGTTGGACAGCCTCTCCTGCTGACACATCAGCTTTTCTTATGTCATTGGGATTTCTCCTTTTATAGAAAGTACAGATAGATAGTTGCTTATACGTGATCCCAATCATGTTTAATTTAAAATATCTTTTTATAACTTCTTGCTAAATATTCATTACTAACTATTTAATACATAAGTTTCTACTCTAATGTAAATTGTTATAAACCTAAGAGTAAAGTACAAGAATGATCCATGTGGTTTATCAAAATTTTGAATTTGGTCTCTAGCTCTTTAAAAGTACACAGATGGTCTCTGTGGTTTGCAGTTTGTAACGCATTTAGTCCCCAACCAACAAATCTAAATGTTTTAACATGTCCAAGTTAAGGCCTAAATGCATTTAAAGTGCAAACCATAAGGATCATCCATGTACGTCTTGAAAAAATGAATAATTAGAGACTAAATGCATTACAAATTACAAACCATATGGATCATCTATGTACTTTAAAAAAACTAGGGAACAAATCTAAAATTTTAATAAATAGGTACCATTCGTATACTTTACTCTGAATAATTGTGAATACCTTTTAGAATTTTAACTTTTAAGGTTTTCATTTAAATCTTTACTTATATCTCATCATAAACAAAACAGAAATATACAAATTGTATATTAATATTATTATTATTTATTAGGATATTAGAGTAAAAAAAAGTTTGATACCTCTTTTTATTCGACTAAAGTAATACATGGGTTTTTAAAACTATACGGAGTGAGAGGACATGAAGATGGGATATTAATTGTCATGTGACAGCCACATCAGTAAGTAAGGAGACGTGGTAAAAAAACACGAAGTAGGAGAGTGTGAAAGTGGCATTTATATATATATATATATATATATAGTGGAGGGTTCAAATGAGAATAATTTTTTTGTAAGAAGAAAAAAGAAGAAGTTTCAACCAATAAGAATGCTTCATTTTTCTTCATTTAATATTTGCATTTAATTTTAATATAAGGGTATATTGGTAAACTTACATAAATCATTAATTTGTATTCTTCCCCTTTAATAACTAACTAAATTAAATTTGTAACTTCTTTTCAAAATATAAACTTTTTTCCAAATTAAAAAGAAAACATACTTTAGAGTGTAGAATAAATTAATAGTTGTGTAGGATAAATTACGAGTTGTGTAGGATATATTTCGAGGTGTGTAGGATAAATTTTGACTGTGTAGGATAAAATTCTATAATGTGTAGGGTATATGTAGGAAAATTTTGATATGTGTAGGTTTTGTAGATTATATGTAGGATAATTAATGATTTGTTGACTAATTAATTAAAGAGAAAAAAATTAATGATGAGTTATAAATGAAATAGTATTTTATAAATATGTCCTTTCTTCTTTTTGTTCTCACATTAAATTTCTTCTCAAATGAACTGATGCGTGTGAAGTGTTATATATATTAGGTGTATATTTTAAGCCCCTTTAACACTTATTTTAGCCAAGTTTTAAATTTATAAAACACGATATTTTACTAACACTAAACACACATATGGGCAAGTGCACCCATCGTGAGCGTAGTATAGTGTTGGCAAGATACCGAGGTCGTCCAAGGACACAAGAGCTTTTAGTACCGGTTTATCCTCAACGTCTAATCAAAATAAAAAGTTTAGAAAAATGTTTTTAACTAAGAAAAATAAAAACTAACTAAAATGCTGAAAAGTAAAATAAAAAGAAAAACAGATAGACAAGATGAATCACTTGGTTCTGACTCGTATCTAGTGTAACCTTTGATTATTTCCGCACTTTTGCACATAATTAAGAGATTATCTTAGTTATTGTAGTAGGCCCCTCTTTTGAAGGTGACGTTACCCTCACCCCAGTAGTTTGAGTCAGCAAGGATACAATCCTAAAAGGGTGGATTATTGGAAGATAATGAATTAAGTTATTAATGCAATATTATGGTAGGCCCCTCTTTTGGAGGTGACGTTACCCTCGACTAAGTAGTCTGAGTCAGCAGGGATACAGTCCTAAATAGCCGGGTTATAGTATTAATAGTAGTTAACTTATGAGGGGATCAAAGAGTTTGGACCCCCGCCATCCAATACCGTGAAGTATTGAAGGAGGCCCTACTAAATTTGACCCAGGTCCATTGCAGGACCTCTAAACGCTGAACAATGGCAAGACCTTTACCAAACTGTTCCCTTAACCCCCGACCAGGTAGCCAACATACCTCCATATAGACCGTGGAGATATGAATGGTGAAAATCCTTTATTTTATATAGACAGTAAAATAATGCCAAGACACCTCGGACAAACGATAAGGAAAGATCACCTTCAACATAAGTAACTAGTTATTAAAGTCATTAATACGAAACCAAATAAAAAGTGCAAAAGATTAGAAATAAAAAGTATTACACTAGACACTTTGTCTTCACCAAGTGATGTAAGAGACTTAGGCAAACATGGCCTTGATTGTCAAGAACTCTTACGATCAATCTTGGATCCCGAGACGACTCACACACTCTATGATGGACAATGGATGATGGTGGTGGATGATGGTGTTATGGTGGTGGTGGGTGGTGGGTGAAGTGTGAGAGAGGTGGTGTGCCAAGGGATGAGTTGAAATGAAACCAAGCACTCCTATTTATAGGCTGAACAGAAGGTTGGGCACGGCCCCGTGTCCGATGGGCACGGCCCCGTGCCTGTCTGACACTCTCTCTCTCTTCATTAATTGTAATTCGCAATTACAATTAATGCGCCTGCTGTACTTTTGCCACGCCCCCGTGTTCGCTGGGCACGGCCCGTGGTGGGCAATAGAAGCTTCTATAGGTTTGTCTTTTCTGCTGCTTCTTGGGCACGGCCCCGTGCTGGCTGAGCACGGGGCGTGTTCAGTCTTCTGCCTTCTCTATTTTGCTTGGGAAGATGCCGTTGAGGGGTCGGGCAGTCCACTTATGTTCCTTTTCTTGTATTTATGTTGGATTTAGCTGTCTTTTTGCTTCTTTTGTGTTTTTTAGCTCATTTAATCCTGAAAATACAAAAGGAAGACAAAAACACTCTTTTTCCAATATTAGTACTTAAAAAGGGTTTGTTTTATGCCTCATTTGATGTAATTTATATGTTGCATTTTACACACATCAAATACCCCCACACTTGAACTTTTGCTTGTCCTCAAGCAAAACTCTTTAATATGTGGCTTACACTCCTAAATGGAATGGGTAGAAGAGAAGGTTTTGGCTTGTCGTAGAGTGTTGGGAATCCAAGATCTTTTTGGGTTTTATTTTTATCTATTTACAATCCTATTCGTAATGATTTATTTAGAACGTTTCATAGGAGAAATTACTTATTTGGGCATAACATACCTTTTTAAAATTCCATTTATATACAAGTTCACATACCTCACGGGAGAAATCACTCACACTCGGCCGAATGTGTATTTTTAGGGAATCACTCGAGAGCGGCATGGAACTTATTCCTACTATAAGCTTGCCAAGCAATCAATCCTCCTCCTTTTTAACTTTTATACCTTTGTAAATATCAAGAGGACTTTGTGGGTGAAGGGTTAGGCTTGGGTTAAAGGTAGGTGGTTGGGTTAGTGGTTAGTAGAAAAAAAAGGGTGAAAAAGCGTAACAAATGTCGGTTTTCGTAGGATTTTCTATTTTTGTAACTTTTTATTCTGATGAAGCTTTTATTCAAACAAAGTTATTTTTGATGAACTTGTTTGTTTATTTTCTTTTGCTTCATCATCAACACATTTTTTTTTTCAATCATACGAAAAACCGAACTTGTTACTAAAACAAAGGGTTAAAAATGAAAAAGGTTTTGGTGGGTAAAAAGGGTTTTTGGTTTGGGTGATGAAATGAAAAGGTTTAGGCTCAAAGGGGCTAACTAGGGGGATTTTTGGGTAGGTGGTAAAAGAAAAAGAAAAATAATGGTGTAGAAATAAAAAGGGTTAGTCCTAATGCCTCCATCATTTACTTACTCGGGTTTAAGTTGATAAGGACCGGGAATGTATCGTCTTGGCAAGTTCTAGAGTCGTAAGAACCAAGCGGCTATTCACACAAGAAACGAAAAATGAGCATTTAGTTTAATGATATGTAATTGTATGCTCAATAAAGGCTCAAAACTCACTTTTGTGGGAATGGGTTTTTATGTGATCAAGTATATATAATCAAATTTTAACTAAGTTTGCCATGCCTTTTCATAATTTTCTTATGTTGGTTCTTTTTATCACTACGCTATCGGTTGTAAATTCGTAAAAATATAACCTTTTTGAGAACTTGAATTTCCCGAGTTAAACCTAGACAAGTAAAAAAAAAATTGAAATTTTTGAAAAAATTTGGGGTGATTAGCGGTTCCAATAGAGTTTTGTTTAAGGCTTGTATTTAGGACTTGCAAAATTTCAAGGTTTTAGCATCCCCCCCACACTTAAATTACACATTGTCCTCAATGTGTCCCAAAAATAAGTTTTTCGGTTGATTAAAATGTGTAAAAGTGGGTTAAAACAAGATTTTATGGTACTGGGTAGCTGAACACGGGGTGGTGCTGGCTGAGCACGGCCCAGTGTCCAGACTGCCAGTACCAAAAGTAAACAAAAGGTTGGGCACGGGGGCGTGTCCAGTGAGCACGGCCACGTGTCCAGGTACCTGAACTGGGCATTTTCTACAGAACCTTGGGCACGGGGCGTGTTGGGGTGAGCACGTCCCTGTGCTGAACTTCCTGTAATGAAGAAAAATTATCGGGAGGCTCTGTTTTTGTGTATGGGGTGTTGGTTCAAGCTTCCCTTATCATCCTTCACCATCCCGAGTGTGTTTTATTCCTGAAAATTAAAAACTAAACTAGAAAACATAAAGGTTAATCTAAACTAAACTATGGATAGTTCCGCGGAATGCCTCCGTGGTGCGCCACGTTTATAAGGGTCCTTGGCTAGACCCACTTTATCAGGTGGTTCTGGCTAATCTTCAATTAGGGGGTCGTCATTGCCGAATGGATATTTCATTGATCGCTCAAGATCGACACTCTTTTTAAATGCCCCTAATTGAAGAGGTAGATTGTTGAACTTCCGGTTTTTCAAAGCTTCGTGAGTTTTTACAAATGGTCGTCCCAACACTAGAGGAGCGTCATCGAGGATGACAAAGTCGGTCGGGATTACCATCTGATTTGTTTGAACTAATACATCCTCAACTATACCGATTGATTTTATTACTTTCCAATTGGATAGAAAAATGGGTATTTGAAGTGGAGAAAAATCACTAATACTTAATTTTTCGAAAATGTAGTTAGGCATTATGTTAACACAAAGATCTTTATCGATTGTGACATTACTAATAAACGAATTTTGAAAGAAACATGGAACCGGTGTAATGTTAATTTCAAATGGGTCTTCTTTTATTAGTGAGGTTTGATCATCAGTTAACTTAACACTTACCGTTTCGTCAATTTTAGTGTTAGTGTTTAACTCTTTTAAAAACTTAGCATGAGTGGGTACTAAACAATGATTTTCAAAAGAAGGTGACAAGAGATTAATTTCTTCAAAATTAGACTCTTGTTGAATTTTAACGTTGTCGGACTCACCTTTTTCGTTGTTTAACTCATGTGTCGGTTTTTCACTTATTTGTTCTTCCATTTTTACACTTTCGGTTATCTCTTCCTTTTGTAATTCTTCTCTTGCGCGGGACTCCTCTTCCCTTGCGCGAGATTCTTTTATACATCGATTGATAACTCTAATGTGTTCTAATATCCTCTCGGTCACTTCGGTTATAGAAAAAGAATCGGGATTTTCTAAGCTTGAATCCGGTTGTTCGATCCTTTGTTCCTCATAATACCCATATGAAGTAGATGGTTCACACCATTGTTCTTCATTGTAAGCATATGATGGATAAGGGTCATAATTTTGTTCTTCATGATACTCATATGAGGTGGGTTGTTCACGCCATGGTTCCTCATAATAAGCATACGAAGGTGGTGGCTCATATCTTGGTTCCTCAAAGTATGAGTATGAAGGCTCATACCTTGGTTCATCAAAATATGAGTATGAGGGAGGAGGTTCATACCTTTGGTCTTCATATGATGTGTATGAAGTTGATGGCTCGTACCTGGGTTCCTCATAGTAGGTGTATGAATTGGATGGTTGATATGAGTGACTATTTTGAACCGAGCGTGTGTTACGACAATTAGTGCAATAATTACCCCTATAATCATCCTCCTCATAGGTGTAGTTGTAACCTCCTGAGTATTGATCCATAAGAATCACTCAGCAGACCACAACTGAGTCTCGAGATCAGAAAACAAAAATAAAAACGGAAACAGAGTCTGGACACGGCCCCGTGTTCAGTGGACACGGCCCCGTGTTCAGGATCTGTATCTGGGCGTTTTAATTAAATTTACTGATTTCGTTGAGCACGGGGCGTGTTCAGTGAGCACGGCCCGTGTTCAAGCTACTGTTACTGGGTGTTTATGAAAAATCTGCAGCACGGCCCCATGTTCAGCGAACACGGCCCCGTGTACAGGTTACTGTAAATGCAAAACTAAACTAAACTAAAATGCAGAAAAAATGTGGGCCCGTTTTGAAAAGGTTTTGAAAAACTGATTAGGCCGTCGATTTTAAGCTTTCCTAAAATCCTTGTGTCCCCGGCAGCGGCGCCAAAAACTTGATGCGTGTGAAGTGTTATATATATTAGGTGTATATTTTAAGCCCCTTTAACACTTATTTTAGCCAAGTTTTAAATTTATAAAACACGATATTTTACTTACACTAAACACACATATGGGCAAGTGCACCCATCGTGAGCGTAGTATAGTGTTGGCAAGATACCGAGGTCGTCCAAGGACACAAGAGCTTTTAGTACCGGTTTATCCTCAACGTCTAATCAAAATAAAAGGTTTAGAAAAATGTTTTTAACTAAGAAAAATAAAAACTAACTAAAATGCTGAAAAGTAAAATAAAAAGAAAAACAGATAGACAAGATGAATCACTTGGTTCCGACTCGTATCTAGTGTAACCTTTGATTATTTCCGCACTTTTGCACATAATTAAGAGATTATCTTAGTTATTGTAGTAGGCCCCTCTTTTGAAGGTGACGTTACCCTCACCCCAGTAGTTTGAGTCAGCAAGGATACAATCCTAAAAGGGTGGATTATTGGAAGATAATGAATTAAGTTATTAATGCAATATTATGGTAGGCCCCTCTTTTGGAGGTGACGTTACCCTCGACTAAGTAGTCTGAGTCAGCAGGGATACAGTCCTAAATAGCCGGGTTATAGTATTAATAGTAGTTAACTTATGAGGGGATCAAAGAGTTTGGACCCCCGCCATCCAATACCGTGAAGTATTGAAGGAGGCCCTACTAAATTTGACCCAGGTCCATTGCAGGACCTCTAAACGCTGAACAATGGCAAGACCTTTACCAAACCGTTCCCTTAACCCCCGACCAGGTAGCCAACATACCTCCATATAGACCGTGGAGATATGAATGGTGAAAATCCTTTATTTTATATAGACAGTAAAATAATGCCAAGACACCTCGGACAAACGATAAGGAAAGATCACCTTCAACATAAGTAACTAGTTATTAAAGTCATTAATACGAAACCAAATAAAAAGTGCAAAAGATTAGAAATAAAAAGTATTACACTAGACACTTTGTCTTCACCAAGTGATGTAAGAGACTTAGGCAAACATGGCCTTGATTGTCAAGAACTCTTACGATCAATCTTGGATCCAGAGACGACTCACACACTCTATGATGGACAATGGATGATGGTGGTGGATGATGGTGTTATGGTGGTGGTGGGTGGTGGGTGAAGTGTGAGAGAGGTGGTGTGCCAAGGGATGAGTTGAAATGAAACCAAGCACTCCTATTTATAGGCTGAACAGAAGGTTGGGCACGGCCCCGTGTCCGATGGGCACGGCCCCGTGCCTGTCTGACACTCTCTCTCTTCATTAATTGTAATTCGCAATTACAATTAATGCGCCTGCTGTACTTTTGCCACGCCCCCGTGTTCGCTGGGCACGGCCCGTGGTGGGCAATAGAAGCTTCTATAGGTTTGTCTTTTCTGCTGCTTCTTGGGCACGGCCCCGTGCTGGCTGAGCACGGGGCGTGTTCAGTCTTCTGCCTTCTCTATTTTGCTTGGGAAGATGCCGTTGAGGGGTCGGGCAGTCCACTTATGTTCCTTTTCTTGTATTTATGTTGGATTTAGCTGTCTTTTTGCTTCTTTTGTGTTTTTTAGCTCATTTAATCCTGAAAATACAAAAGGAAGACAAAAACACTCTTTTTCCAATATTAGTACTTAAAAAGGGTTTGTTTTATGCCTCATTTGATGTAATTTATATGTTGCATTTTACACACATCAAATACCCCCACACTTGAACTTTTGCTTGTCCTCAAGCAAAACTCTTTAATATGTGGCTTACACTCCTAAATGGAATGGGTAGAAGAGAAGGTTTTGGCTTGTCGTAGAGTGTTGGGAATCCAAGATCTTTTTGGGTTTTATTTTTATCTATTTACAATCCTATTCGTAATGATTTATTTAGAACGTTTCATAGGAGAAATTACTTATTTGGGCATAACATACCTTTTTAAAATTCCATTTATATACAAGTTCACATACCTCACGGGAGAAATCACTCACACTCGGCCGAATGTGTATTTTTAGGGAATCACTCGAGAGCGGCATGGAACTTATTCCTACTATAAGCTTGCCAAGCAATCAATCCTCCTCCTTTTTAACTTTTATACCTTTGTAAATATCAAGAGGACTTTGTGGGTGAAGGGTTAGGCTTGGGTTAAAGGTAGGTGGTTGGGTTAGTGGTTAGTAAAAAAAAAAGGGTGAAAAAGCGTAACAAATGTCGGTTTTCGTAGGATTTTCTATTTTTGTAACTTTTTATTCTGATGAAGCTTTTATTCAAACAAAGTTATTTTTGATGAACTTGTTTGTTTATTTTCTTTTGCTTCATCATCAACACATTTTTTTTTTCAATCATACGAAAAACCGAACTTGTTACTAAAACAAAGGGTTAAAAATGAAAAAGGTTTTGGTGGGTAAAAAGGGTTTTTGGTTTGGGTGATGAAATGAAAAGGTTTAGGCTCAAAGGGGCTAACTAGGGGGATTTTTGGGTAGGTGGTAAAAGAAAAAGAAAAATAATGGTGTAGAAATAAAAAGGGTTAGTCCTAATGCCTCCATCATTTACTTACTCGGGTTTAAGTTGATAAGGACCGGGAATGTATCGTCTTGGCAAGTTCTAGAGTCGTAAGAACCAAGCGGCTATTCACACAAGAAACGAAAAATGAGCATTTAGTTTAATGATATGTAATTGTATGCTCAATAAAGGCTCAAAACTCACTTTTGTGGGAATGGGTTTTTATGTGATCAAGTATATATAATCAAATTTTAACTAAGTTTGCCATGCCTTTTCATAATTTTCTTATGTTGGTTCTTTTTATCACTACGCTATCGGTTGTAAATTCGTAAAAATATAACCTTTTTGAGAACTTGAATTTCCCGAGTTAAACCTAGACAAGTAAAAAAAAAATTGAAATTTTTGAAAAAATTTGGGGTGATTAGCGGTTCCAATAGAGTTTTGTTTAAGGCTTGTATTTAGGACTTGCAAAATTTCAAGGTTTTAGCATCCCCCCCACACTTAAATTACACATTGTCCTCAATGTGTCCCAAAAATAAGTTTTTCGGTTGATTAAAATGTGTAAAAGTGGGTTAAAAACAAGATTTTATGGTACTGGGTAGCTGAACACGGGGTGGTGTTGGCTGAGCACGGCCCAGTGTCCAGACTGCCAGTACCAAAAGTAAACAAAAGGTTGGGCACGGGGGCGTGTCCAGTGAGCACGGCCACGTGTCCAGGTACCTGAACTGGGCATTTTCTACAGAACCTTGGGCACGGGGCGTGTTGGGGTGAGCACGTCCCTGTGCTGAACTTCCTGTAATGAAGAAAAATTATCGGGAGTGTCTGTTTTTGTGTATGGGGTGTTGGTTCAAGCTTCCCTTATCATCCTTCACCATCCCGAGTGTGTTTTATTCCTGAAAATTAAAAACTAAACTAGAAAACATAAAGGTTAATCTACACTAAACTACGGATAGTTCCGCGGAATGCCTCCGTGGTGCGCCACGTTTATAAGGGTCCTTGGCTAGACCCACTTTATCAGGTGGTTCTGGCTAATCTTCAATTAGGGGGTCGTCATTGCCGAATGGATATTTCATTGATCGCTCAAGATCGACACTCTTTTTAAATGCCCCTAATTGAAGAGGTAGATTGTTGAACTTCCGGTTTTTCAAAGCTTCGTGAGTTTTTACAAATGGTCGTCCCAACACTAGAGGAGCGTCATCGAGGATGACAAAGTCGGTCGGGATTACCATCTGATTTGTTTGAACTAATACATCCTCAACTATACCGAATGATTTTATTACTTTCCAATTGGATAGAAAAATGGGTATTTGAAGTGGAGAAAAATCACTAATACTTAATTTTTCGAAAATGTAGTTAGGCATTATGTTAACACAAAGATCTTTATCGATTGTGACATTACTAATAAACGAATTTTGAAAGAAACATGGAACCGGTGTAATGTTAATTTCAAATGGGTCTTCTTTTATTAGTGAGGTTTGATCATCAGTTAACTTAACACTTACCGTTTCGTCAATTTTAGTGTTAGTGTTTAACTCTTTTAAAAACTTAGCATGAGTGGGTACTAAACAATGATTTTCAAAAGAAGGTGACAAGAGATTAATTTCTTCAAAATTAGACTCTTGTTGAATTTTAACGTTGTCGGACTCACCTTTTTCGTTGTTTAACTCATGTGTCGGTTTTTCACTTATTTGTTCTTCCATTTTTACACTTTCGGTTATCTCTTCCTTTTTTAATTCTTCTCTTGCGCGGGACTCCTCTTCCCTTGCGCGAGATTCTTTTATACATCGATTGATAACTTTAATGTGTTCTAATATCCTCTCGGTCACTTCGGTTATAGAAAAAGAATCGGGATTTTCTAAGCTTGAATCCGGTTGTTCGATCCTTTGTTCCTCATAATACCCATATGAAGTAGATGGTTCACACCATTGTTCTTCATTGTAAGCATATGATGGATAAGGGTCATAATTTTGTTCTTCATGATACTCATATGAGGTGGGTTGTTCACGCCATGGTTCCTCATAATAAGCATACGAAGGTGGTGGCTCATATCTTGGTTCCTCAAAGTATGAGTATGAAGGCTCATACCTTGGTTCATCAAAATATGAGTATGAGGGAGGAGGTTCATACCTTTGGTCTTCATATGATGTGTATGAAGTTGATGGCTCGTACCTGGGTTCCTCATAGTAGGTGTATGAATTGGATGGTTGATATGAGTGACTATTTTGAACCGAGCGTGTGTTACGAAAATTAGTGCAATAATTACCCCTATAATCATCCTCCTCATAGGTGTAGTTGTAACCTCCTGAGTATTGATCCATAAGAATCACTCAGCAGACCACAACTGAGTCTCGAGATCAGAAAACAAAAATAAAAACGGAAACAGAGTCTGGACACGGCCCCGTGTTCAGTGGACACGGCCCCGTGTTCAGGATCTGTATCTGGGCGTTTTAATTAAATTTACTGATTTCGTTGAGCACGGGGCGTGTTCAGTGAGCACGGCCCGTGTTCAAGCTACTGTTACTGGGTGTTTATGAAAAATCTGCAGCACGGCCCCATGTTCAGCGAACACGGCCCCGTGTACAGGTTACTGTAAATGCAAAACTAAACTAAACTAAAATGCAGAAAAAATGTGGGCCCGTTTTGAAAAGGTTTTGAAAAACTGATTAGGCCGTCGATTTTAAGCTTTCCTAAAATCCTTGTGTCCCCGGCAGCGGCGCCAAAAACTTGATGCGTGTGAAGTGTTATATATATTAGGTGTATATTTTAAGCCCCTTTAACACTTATTTTAGCCAAGTTTTAAATTTATAAAACACGATATTTTACTAACACTAAACACACATATGGGCAAGTGCATCCATCGTGAGCGTAGTATAGTGTTGGCAAGATACCGAGGTCGTCCAAGGACACAAGAGCTTTTAGTACCGGTTTATCCTCAACGTCTAATCAAAATAAAAAGTTTAGAAAAATGTTTTTAACTAAGAAAAATAAAAACTAACTAAAATGCTGAAAAGTAAAATAAAAAGAAAAACAGATAGACAAGATGAATCACTTGGTTCCGACTCGTATCTAGTGTAACCTTTGATTATTTCCGCACTTTTGCACATAATTAAGAGATTATCTTAGTTATTGTAGTAGGCCCCTCTTTTGAAGGTGACGTTACCCTCACCCCAGTAGTTTGAGTCAGCAAGGATACAATCCTAAAAGGGTGGATTATTGGAAGATAATGAATTAAGTTATTAATGCAATATTATGGTAGGCCCCTCTTTTGGAGGTGACGTTACCCTCGACTAAGTAGTCTGAGTCAGCAGGGATACAGTCCTAAATAGCCGGGTTATAGTATTAATAGTAGTTAACTTATGAGGGGATCAAAGAGTTTGGACCCCCGCCATCCAATACCGTGAAGTATTGAAGGAGGCCCTACTAAATTTGACCCAGGTCCATTGCAGGACCTCTAAACGCTGAACAATGGCAAGACCTTTACCAAACCGTTCCCTTAACCCCCGACCAGGTAGCCAACATACCTCCATATAGACCGTGGAGATATGAATGGTGAAAATCCTTTATTTTATATAGACAGTAAAATAATGCCAAGACACCTCGGACAAACGATAAGGAAAGATCACCTTCAACATAAGTAACTAGTTATTAAAGTCATTAATACGAAACCAAATAAAAAGTGCAAAAGATTAGAAATAAAAAGTATTACACTAGACACTTTGTCTTCACCAAGTGATGTAAGAGACTTAGGCAAACATGGCCTTGATTGTCAAGAACTCTTACGATCAATCTTGGATCCCGAGACGACTCACACACTCTATGATGGACAATGGATGATGGTGGTGGATGATGGTGTTATGGTGGTGGTGGGTGGTGGGTGAAGTGTGAGAGAGGTGGTGTGCCAAGGGATGAGTTGAAATGAAACCAAGCACTCCTATTTATAGGCTGAACAGAAGGCTGGGCACGGCCCCGTGCCTGTCTGACACTCTCTCTCTTCATTAATTGTAATTCGCAATTACAATTAATGCGCCTGCTGTACTTTTGCCACGCCCCCGTGTTCGCTGGGCACGGCCCGTGGTGGGCAATAGAAGCTTCTATAGGTTTGTCTTTTCTTCTGCTTCTTGGGCACGGCCCCGTGCTGGCTGAGCACGGGGCGTGTTCAGTCTTCTGCCTTCTCTATTTTGCTTGGGAAGATGCCGTTGAGGGGTCGGGCAGTCCACTTATGTTCCTTTTCTTGTATTTATGTTGGATTTAGCTGTCTTTTTGCTTCTTTTGTGTTTTTGAGCTCATTTAATCCTGAAAATACAAAAGGAAGACAAAAACACTCTTTTTCCAATATTAGTACTTAAAAAGGGTTAGTTTTATGCCTCCTTTGATGTAATTTATATGTTGCATTTTACACACATCAAATACCCCCACACTTGAACTTTTGCTTGTCCTCAAGCAAAACTCTTTAATATGTGGCTTACACTCCCAAATGGAATGGGTAGAAGAGAAGGTTTTGGCTTGTCGTAGAGTGTTGGGAATCCAAGATCTTTTTGGGTTTTATTTTTATCTATTTACAATCTTATTCGTAATGATTTATTTAGAACGTTTCATAGGAGAAATTACTTATTTGGGAATAACATGCCTTTTTAAAATTCCATTTATATACAAGTTCACATACCTCACGGGAGAAATCACTCACACTCGGCCGAAGGTGTATTTTTAGTGAATCACTCGAGAGCGGCATGGAACTTATTCCTACCATAAGCTTGCCAAGCAATCAATCCTCCCCCTTTTTAACTTTTATACCTTTGTAAATATCAAGAGGACTTTGTGGGAAAAGGGTTAGGCTTGGTTTAAAGGTAGGTGGTTGAGTTAGTGGTTAGTAGAAAAAAAGGGTGAAAAAGCGTAACAAATGTCGGTTTTCGTAGGATTTTCTATTTTTGTAACTTTTTATTCTGATGAAGCTTTTATTCAAACAAAGTTATTTTTGATGAACTTGTTTGTTTATTTTCTTTTGCTTCATCATCAACACATTTTTTTTTTCAATCATACAAAAAACCGAACTTGTTACTAAAACAAAGGGTTAAAAATGAAAAAGGTTTTGGTGGGTAAAAAGGGTTTTTGGTTTGGGTGATGAAATGAAAAGGTTTAGGCTCAAAGGGGCTAACTAGGGGGATTTTTGGGTAGGTGGTAAAAGAAAAAGAAAAATAATGGTGTAGAAATAAAAAGGGTTAGTCCTAATGCCTCCATCATTTACTTACTCGGGTTTAAGTTGATAAGGACCGGGAATGTATCGTCTTGGCAAGTTCTAGAGTCGTAAGAACCAAGCGGCTATTCACACAAGAAACGAAAAATGAGCATTTAGTTTAATGATATGTAATTGTATGCTCAATAAAGGCTCAAAACTCACTTTTGTGGGAATGGGTTTTTATGTGATCAAGTATATATAATCAAATTTTAACTAAGTTTGCCATGCCTTTTCATAATTTTCTTATGTTGGTTCTTTTTATCACTACGCTATCGGTTGTAAATTCGTAAAAATATAACCTTTTTGAGAACTTGAATTTCCCGAGTTAAACCTAGACAAGTAAAAAAAAATTGAAATTTTTGAAAAAAATTGGGGTGATTAGCGGTTCCAATAGAGTTTTGTTTAAGGCTTGTATTTAGGACTTGCAAAATTTCAAGGTTTTAGCATCCCCCCCACACTTAAATTACACATTGTCCTCAATGTGTCCCAAAAATAAGTTTTTCGGTTGATTAAAATGTGTAAAAGTGGGTTAAAAACAAGATTTTATGGTACTGGGTAGCTGAACACGGGGTGGTGTTGGCTGAGCACGGCCCAGTGTCCAGACTGCCAGTACCAAAAGTAAACAAAAGGTTGGGCACGGGGGCGTGTCCAGTGAGCACGGCCACGTGTCCAGGTACCTGAACTGGGCATTTTCTACAGAACCTTGGGCACGGGGCGTGTTGGGGTGAGCACGTCCCTGTGCTGAACTTCCTGTAATGAAGAAAAATTATCGGGAGCCTCTGTTTTTGTGTATGGGGTGTTGGTTCAAGCTTCCTTTATCATCCTTCACCATCCCGAGTGTGTTTTATTCCTGAAAATTAAAAACTAAACTAGAAAACATAAAGGTTAATCTAAACTAAACTACGGATAGTTCCGCGGAATGCCTCCGTGGTGCGCCACGTTTATAAGGGTCCTTGGCTAGACCCACTTTATCAGGTGGTTCTGGCTCATCTTCAATTAGGGGGTCGTCATTGCCGAATGGATATTTCATTGATCGCTCAAGATCGACACTCTTTTTAAATGCCCCTAATTGAAGAGGTAGATTGTTGAACTTCCGGTTTTTCAAAGCTTCGTGAGTTTTTACAAATGGTCGTCCCAACACTAGAGGAGCGTCATCGAGGATGACAAAGTCGGTCTGGATTACCATCTGATTTGTTTGAACTAATACATCCTCAACTATACCGATTGATTTTATTACTTTCCGATTGGATAGAAAAATGGGTATTTGAAGTGGAGAAAAATCACTAATACTTAATTTTTTGAAAATGTAGTTAGGCATTATGTTAACACAAAGATCTTTATCGATTGTGACATTACTAATAAACGAAATTTGAAAGAAACATGGAACTGGTGTAATGTTAATTTCAAATGGGTCTTCTTTTATTAGTGAGGTTTGATCATCAGTTAACTTAACACTTACCGTTTCGTCAATTTTAGTGTTAGTGTTTAACTCTTTTAAAAACTTAGCATGAGTGGGTACTAAACAATGATTTTCAAAAGAAGGTGACAAGAGATTAATTTCTTCAAAATTAGACTCTTGTTGAATTTTAACGTTGTCGGACTCACCTTTTTCGTTGTTTAACTCATGTGTCGGTTTTTCACTTATTTGTTCTTCCATTTTTACACTTTCGGTTATCTCTTCCTTTTTTAATTCTTCTCTTGCGCGGGACTCCTCTTCCCTTGCGCGAGATTCTTTTATACATCGATTGATAACTTTAATGTGTTCTAATATCCTCTCGGTCACTTCGGTTATAGAAAAAGAATCGGGATTTTCTAAGCTTGAATCCGGTTGTTCGATCCTTTGTTCCTCATAATACCCATATGAAGTAGATGGTTCACACCATTGTTCTTCATTGTAAGCATATGATGGATAAGGGTAATAATTTTGTTCTTCATAATACTCATATGAGGTGGGTTGTTCACGCCATGGTTCCTCATAATAAGCATACGAAGGTGGTGGCTCATATCTTGGTTCCTCAAAGTATGAGTATGAAGGCTCATACCTTGGTTCATCAAAATATGAGTATGAGGGAGGAGGTTCATACCTTTGGTCTTCATATGATGTGTATGAAGTTGATGGCTCGTACCTGGGTTCCTCATAGTAGGTGTATGAATTGGATGGTTGATATGAGTGACTATTTTGAACCGAGCGTGTGTTACGACAATTAGTGCAATAATTACCCCTATAATCATCCTCCTCATAGGTGTAGTTGTAACCTCCTGAGTATTGATCCATAAGAATCACTCAGCAGACCACAACTGAGTCTCGAGATCAGAAAACAAAAATAAAAACGGAAACAGAGTCTGGACACGGCCCCGTGTTCAGTGGACACGGCCCCGTGTTCAGGATCTGTATCTGGGCGTTTTAATTAAATTTACTGATTTCGTTGAGCACGGGGCGTGTTCAGTGAGCACGGCCCGTGTTCAAGCTACTGTTACTGGGTGTTTATGAAAAATCTGCAGCACGGCCCCATGTTCAGCGAACACGGCCCCGTGTACAGGTTACTGTAAATGCAAAACTAAACTAAACTAAAATGCAGAAAAAATGTGGGCCCGTTTTGAAAAGGTTTTGAAAAACTGATTAGGCCGTCGATTTTAAGCTTTCCTAAAATCCTTGTGTCCCCGGCAGCGGCGCCAAAAACTTGATGCGTGTGAAGTGTTATATATATTAGGTGTATATTTTAAGCCCCTTTAACACTTATTTTAGCCAAGTTTTAAATTTATAAAACACGATATTTTACTAACACTAAACACACATATGGGCAAGTGCACCCATCGTGAGCGTAGTATAGTGTTGGTAAGATACCGAGGTCGTCCAAGGACACAAGAGCTTTTAGTACCGGTTTATCCTCAACGTCTAATCAAAATAAAAAGTTTAGAAAAATGTTTTTAACTAAGAAAAATAAAAACTAACTAAAATGCTGAAAAGTAAAAGAAAAAGAAAAACAGATAGACAAGATGAATCACTTGGTTCCGACTCGTATCTAGTGTAACCTTTGATTATTTCCGCACTTTTGCACATAATTAAGAGATTATCTTAGTTATTGTAGTAGGCCCCTCTTTTGAAGGTGACGTTACCCTCACCCCAGTAGTTTGAGTCAGCAAGGATACAATCCTAAAAGGGTGGATTATTGGAAGATAATGAATTAAGTTATTAATGCAATATTATGGTAGGCCCCTCTTTTGGAGGTGACGTTACCCTCGACTAAGTAGTCTGAGTCAGCAGGGATACAGTCCTAAATAGCCGGGTTATAGTATTAATAGTAGTTAACTTATGAGGGGATCAAAGAGTTTGGACCCCCGCCATCCAATACCGTGAAGTATTGAAGGAGGCCCTACTAAATTTGACCCAGGTCCATTGCAGGACCTCTAAACGCTGAACAATGGCAAGACCTTTACCAAACCGTTCCCTTAACCCCCGACCAGGTAGCCAACATACCTCCATATAGACCGTGGAGATATGAATGGTGAAAATCCTTTATTTTATATAGACAGTAAAATAATGCCAAGACACCTCGGACAAACGATAAGGAAAGATCACCTTCAACATAAGTAACTAGTTATTAAAGTCATTAATACGAAACCAAATAAAAAGTGCAAAAGATTAGAAATAAAAAGTATTACACTAGACACTTTGTCTTCACCAAGTGATGTAAGAGACTTAGGCAAACATGGCCTTGATTGTCAAGAACTCTTACGATCAATCTTGGATCCCGAGACGACTCACACACTCTATGATGGACAATGGATGATGGTGGTGGATGATGGTGTTATGGTGGTGGTGGGTGGTGGGTGAAGTGTGAGAGAGGTGGTGTGCCAAGGGATGAGTTGAAATGAAACCAAGCACTCCTATTTATAGGCTGAACAGAAGGCTGGGCACGGCCCCGTGCCTGTCTGACACTCTCTCTCTTCATTAATTGTAATTCGCAATTACAATTAATGCGCCTGCTGTACTTTTGCCACGCCCCCGTGTTCGCTGGGCACGGCCCGTGGTGGGCAATAGAAGCTTCTATAGGTTTGTCTTTTCTGCTGCTTCTTGGGCACGGCCCCGTGCTGGCTGAGCACGGGGCGTGTTCAGTCTTCTGCCTTCTCTATTTTGCTTGGGAAGATGCCGTTGAGGGGTCGGGCAGTCCACTTATGTTCCTTTTCTTGTATTTATGTTGGATTTAGCTGTCTTTTTGCTTCTTTTGTGTTTTTGAGCTCATTTAATCCTGAAAATACAAAAGGAAGACAAAAACACTCTTTTTCCAATATTAGTACTTAAAAAGGGTTAGTTTTATGCCTCATTTGATGTAATTTATATGTTGCATTTTACACACATCAAATACCCCCACACTTGAACTTTTGTTTGTCCTCAAGCAAAACTCTTTAATATGTGGCTTACACTCCCAAATGGAATGGGTAGAAGAGAAGGTTTTGGCTTGTCGTAGAGTGTTGGGAATCCAAGATCTTTTTGGGTTTTATTTTTATCTATTTACAATCCTATTCGTAATGATTTATTTAGAACGTTTCATAGGAGAAATTACTTATTTGGGCATAACATGCCTTTTTAAAATTCCATTTATATACAAGTTCACATACCTCACAGGAGAAATCACTCACACTCGGCCGAAGGTGTATTTTTAGTGAATCACTCGAGAGCGGCATGGAACTTATTCCTACCATAAGCTTGCCAAGCAATCAATCCTCCTCCTTTTTAACTTTTATACCTTTGTAAATATCAAGAGGACTTTGTAGGAAAAGGGTTAGGCTTGGGTTAAAGGTAGGTGGTTGGGTTAGTGGTTAGTGGTTAGTAGAAAAAAAAGTGTGAAAAAGCGTAACAAATGTCGGTTTTCGTAGGATTTTCTATTTTTGTAACTTTTTATTCTGATGAAGCTTTTATTCAAACAAAGTTATTTTTGATGAACTTGTTTGTTTATTTTCTTTTGCTTCATCATCAACACATTTTTTTTTCAATCATACGAAAAACCGAACTTGTTACTAAAACAAAGGATTAAAAATGAAAAAGGTTTTGGTGGGTAAAAAGGGTTTTTGGTTTGGGTGATGAAATGAAAAGGTTTAGGCTCAAAGGGGCTAACTAGGGGGATTTTTGGGTAGGTGGTAAAAGAAAAAGAAAAATAATGGTGTAGAAATAAAAAGGGTTAGTCCTAATGCCTCCATCATTTACTTACTCGGGTTTAAGTTGATAAGGACCGGGAATGTATCGTCATGGCAAGTTCTAGAGTCGTAAGAACCAAGCGGCTATTCACACAAGAAACGAAAAATGAGCATTTAGTTTAATGATATGTAATTGTATGCTCAATAAAGGCTCAAAACTCACTTTTGTGGGAATGGGTTTTTATGTGATCAAGTATATATAATCAAATTTTAACTAAGTTTGCCATGCCTTTTCATAATTTTCTTATGTTGGTTCTTTTTATCACTACGCTATCGGTTGTAAATTCGTAAAAATATAACCTTTTTGAGAACTTGAATTTCCCGAGTTAAACCTAGACAAGTAAAAAAAATTGAAATTTTTGAAAAAATTTGGGGTGATTAGCGGTTCCAATAGAGTTTTGTGTAAGGCTTGTATTTAGGACTTGCAAAATTTCAAGGTTTTAGCATCCCCCCACACTTAAATTACACATTGTCCTCAATGTGTCCCAAAAATAAGTTTTTCGGTTGATTAAAATGTGTAAAAGTGGGTTAAAAACAAGATTTTATGGTACTGGGTAGCTGAACACGGGGTGGTGTTGGCTGAGCACGGCCCAGTGTCCAGACTGCCAGTACCAAAAGTAAACAGAAGGCTGGGCACGGGGGCGTGTCCAGTGAGCACGGCCACGTGTCCAGGTACCTGAACTGGGCATTTTCTACAGAACCTTGGGCACGGGGCGTGTTGGGGTGAGCCGGCCCTGTGCTGAACTTCCTGTAATGAAGAAAACTTATCAGGAGGCTCTGTTTTTGTGTCTGGGGTGTTGGTTCAAGCTTCCCTTATCATCCTTCACCATCCCGAGTGTGTTTTATTCCTGAAAATTAAAAACTAAACTAGAAAACATAAAGGTTAATCTAAACTAAACTACGGATAGTTCCGCGGAATGCCTCCGTGGTGCGCCACGTTTATAAGGGTCCTTGGCTAGACCCACTTTATCAGGTGGTTCTGGCTAATCTTCAATTAGGGGGTCGTCATTGCCGAATGGATATTTCATTGATCGCTCAAGATCGACACTCTTTTTAAATGCCCCTAATTGAAGAGGTAGATTGTTGAACTTCCGGTTTTTCAAAGCCTCGTGAGTTTTTACAAATGGTCGTCCCAACACTAGAGGAGCGTCATCGAGGATGACAAAGTCGGTCGGGATTACCATCTGATTTGTTTGAACTAATACATCCTCAACTATACCGATTGATTTTATTACTTTCCAATTGGATAGAAAAATGGGTATTTGAAGTGGAGAAAAATCACTAATACTTAATTTTTCGAAAATGTAGTTAGGCATTATGTTAACACAAAGATCTTTATCGATTGTGACATTACTAATAAACGAATTTTGAAAGAAACATGGAACCGGTGTAATGTTAATTTCAAATGGGTCTTCTTTTATTAGTGAGGTTTGATCATCAGTTAACTTAACACTTACCGTTTCGTCAATTTTAGTGTTAGTCTTTAACTCTTTTAAAAACTTAGCATGAGTGGGTACTAAACAATGATTTTCAAAAGAAGGTGACAAGAGATTAATTTCTTCAAAATTAGACTCTTGTTGAATTTTAACGTTGTCGGACTCACCTTTTTCGTTGTTTAACTCATGTGTCGGTTTTTCACTTATTTGTTCTTCCATTTTTACACTTTCGGTTATCTCTTCCTTTTTTAATTCTTCTCTTGCGCGGGACTCCTCTTCCCTTGCGCGAGATTCTTTTATACATCGATTGATAACTCTAATGTGTTCTAATATCCTCTCGGTCACTTCGGTTATAGAAAAAGAATCGGGATTTTCTAAGCTTGAATCCGGTTGTTCGATCCTTTGTTCCTCATAATACCCATATGAAGTAGATGGTTCACACCATTGTTGTTCATTGTAAGCATATGATGGATAAGGGTCATAATTTTGTTCTTCATAATACTCATATGAGGTGGGTTGTTCACGCCATGGTTCCTCATAATAAGCATACGAAGGTGGTGGCTCATATCTTGGTTCCTCAAAGTATGAGTATGAAGGCTCATACCTTGGTTCATCAAAATATGAGTATGAGGGAGGAGGTTCATACCTTTGGTCTTCATATGATGTGTATGAAGTTGATGGCTCGTACCTGGGTTCCTCATAGTAGGTGTATGAATTGGATGGTTTATATGAGTGACTATTTTGAACCGAGCGTGTGTTACGACAATTAGTGAAATAATTACCCCTATAATCATCCTCCTCATAGGTGTAGTTGTAACCTCCTGAGTATTGATCCATAAGAATCACTCAGCAGACCACAACTGAGTCTCGAGATCAGAAAACAAAAATAAAAACGGAAACAGAGTCTGGGCACGGCCCCGTGTTCAGTGGACACGGCCCCGTGTTCAGGATCTGTATCTGGGCGTTTTAATTAAATTTACTGATTTCGTTGAGCACGGGGCGTGTTCAGTGAGCACGGCCCGTGTTCAAGCTACTGTTACTGGGTGTTTATGAAAAATCTGCAGCACGGCCCCGTGTTCAGCGAACACGGCCCCGTGTACAGGTTACTGTAAATGCAAAACTAAACTAAACTAAAATGCAGAAAAAATGTGGGCCCGTTTTGAAAAGGTTTTGAAAAACTGATTAGGCCGTCGATTTTAAGCTTTCCTAAAATCCTTGTGTCCCCGGCAGCGGCGCCAAAAACTTGATGCGTGTGAAGTGTTATATATATTAGGTGTATATTTTAAGCCCCTTTAACACTTATTTTAGCCAAGTTTTAAATTTATAAAACACGATATTTTACTAATACTAAACACACATATGGGCAAGTGCACCCATCGTGAGTGTAGTATAGTGTTGGCAAGATACCGAGGTCGTCCAAGGACACAAGAGCTTTTAGTACCGGTTTATCCTCAACGTCTAATCAAAATAAAAAGTTTAGAAAAATGTTTTTAACTAAGAAAAATAAAAACTAACTAAAATGCTGAAAAGTAAAATAAAAAGAAAAACAGATAGACAAGATGAATCACTTGGTTCCGACTCGTATCTAGTGTAACCTTTGATTATTTCCGCACTTTTGCACATAATTAAGAGATTATCTTAGTTATTGTAGTAGGCCCCTCTTTTGAAGGTGACGTTACCCTCACCCCAGTAGTTTGAGTCAGCAAGGATACAATCCTAAAAGGGTGGATTATTGGAAGATAATGAATTAAGTTATTAATGCAATATTATGGTAGGCCCCTCTTTTGGAGGTGACGTTACCCTCGACTAAGTAGTCTGAGTCAGCAGGGATACAGTCCTAAATAGCCGGGTTATAGTATTAATAGTAGTTAACTTATGAGGGGATCAAAGAGTTTGGACCCCCGCCATCCAATACCGTGAAGTATTGAAGGAGGCCCTACTAAATTTGACCCAGGTCCATTGCAGGACCTCTAAACGCTGAACAATAGCAAGACCTTTACCAAACCGTTCCCTTAACCCCCGACCAGGTAGCCAACATACCTCCATATAGACCGTGGAGATATGAATGGTGAAAATCCTTTATTTTATATAGACAGTAAAATAATGCCAAGACACCTCGGACAAACGATAAGGAAATATCACCTTCAACATAAGTAACTAGTTATTAAAGTCATTAATACGAAACCAAATAAAAAGTGCAAAAGATTAGAAATAAAAAGTATTACACTAGACACTTTGTCTTCACCAAGTGATGTAAGAGACTTAGGCAAACATGGCCTTGATTGTCAAGAACTCTTACGATCAATCTTGGATCCCGAGACGACTCACACACTCTATGATGGACAATGGATGATGGTGGTGGATGATGGTGTTATGGTGGTGGTGGGTGGTGGGTGAAGTGTGAGAGAGGTGGTGTGCCAAGGGATGAGTTGAAATGAAACCAAGCACTCCTATTTATAGGCTGAACAGAAGGCTGGGCACGGCCCCGTGCCTGTCTGACACTCTCTCTCTTCATTAATTGTAATTCGCAATTACAATTAATGCGCCTGCTGTACTTTTGCCACGCCCCCGTGTTCGCTGGGCACGGCCCGTGGTGGGCAATAGAAGCTTCTATAGGTTTGTCTTTTCTGCTGCTTCTTGGGCACGGCCCCGTGCTGGCTGAGCACGGGGCGTGTTCAGTCTTCTGCCTTCTCTATTTTGCTTGGGAAGATGCCGTTGAGGGGTCGGGCAGTCCACTTATGTTCCTTTTCTTGTATTTATGTTGGATTTAGCTGTCTTTTTGCTTCTTTTATGTTTTTGAGCTCATTTAATCCTGAAAATACAAAATGAAGACAAAAACACTCTTTTTCCAATATTAGTACTTAAAAAGGGTTAGTTTTATGCCTCATTTGATGTAATTTATATGTTGCATTTTACACACATCATGAACCTTCCCCTATATATATATATATATATATATATATATATATATATATATATAGGATAAGGATCATGTGAGAAGTAGTAGGCTAAATGAGAAACTTAAGAAGCATTCTGAACCACACATTTTCCCTAAGCAAAAAAATGAAAAAAATAGGTGAAAAAAATGCATTTTTTTTTTTTGTAAAAATCGCAGCTTTTTCTTTAAGAATTAAATTTTTTATTTATTTTTTTTTAATTTTTTTTGGATTTATACATATGTGTATATTGTTAATCTTTTTAACTATACATATATGTATATTGTCAATTATACATATATGTATATACATGTTTAAAATTGAAAAATAAGTGTTATTTAGGGTTTAGTATTAGTATTTAGGGTTTAGCATTAGGGTTTAGGGTTTAGCTTTATGGTTTAGGGTTTAGCTATAGGGTTTAGCATTAGGGATTAGCTTTTGGGTTTAACATTAGGGTTTAGCTTTAACTTTTGGGTTTAGCTTTATCTTTAGGGTTTGCATTAGGATCAGCATTAAAGGGTTTAGCTTTAGGGTTTAGTTTTAGCTTTAGGGTTTAGCATTAGGGTTTAGCTTTAGGGTTAAGAATTAGGGTTTAGCTTTAGGGTTTAGCATTAGGGTTTAGCTTTATGGTTTAGCATTAGCATTTAGGGTTTAGCATTAGGGTTTAGGGTTTAGTTTTATGGTTTAGGGTTTAGCTTTATGGTTTAGGGTTTAGCTTTAGGGTTTAGGATTAGGGTTTAGCAATAGTATTTAGGGTTTAGCTTTTGGGTTTAGCATTAGGGTTTAGCTTTAGTTTTAGCTTTAGGGTTTAGCATTAGGGTTTAGCTTTAGGGTTTAGAATTAGGGTTTAGCTTTAGGGTTTAGCATTAGGGTTTAGCATTAGGGTTTAGAGTTTAGGGTTTAGCATTAAGGTTTAGCTTTAGTGTTTATGGTTTAAGGTTTAGGATTTCTAACACATATTTTTTCAATTTTAAACACGTATATACATATATGTATAATAGACAATATACATATATGTATAGTTAAAAGATTAACAATATACACATGTGTATAAATCCAATTTTTTTTTAAATTAAAAATTTAATTCTTAAAGAAAAAGCTGCAATTTTTCCAAAAAAAAATGTGCATTTTTTTCACAATTTTTTGGCATTTTTTGCTTAGGGAAAATGTGTGGTCCAGATTGCTAAACCCTAATGCTAAACCCTAAATACTATTACTAAACCCTAATGCTAAACCCTAAACCATAAAGCTAAACCCTAAACCCTAATGCTAAACCCTAAATACTAATGCTAAACCCTAAATAACACTTATTTTTCAATTTTAAACATGTATATACATATATGTATAGTTAGAAGATTAACAATATACACATGTGTATAATTCCCCAAAAAAAATTTTTTTTTTTTTAAATAAAAAATTAAATCATTAAAGAAAAAAGCTGCGATTTTTTCAAAAAAAAAAATTGCATTTTTTTACACTTTTTTTTGAATTTTTTTGCTTAGGGAAAATGTGTGGTCCAGAATGCTTCTCAAGTTTCTCAAATAGCCTACTACTTCTCACATGATCCTTATCCTATATATATATATATATATATATATAAAATAAGAACGGATCAAAACCAACTCAAAATCCACCGATCAATGAAAAGTTGTCACCTCACCACAACAATTGCCCCCACGCCAGTGAAGATCTCCCTGTCCTTGCCACCACGCCACCCCATAGGGCGGTGTTCCCGACATGGAAGTGTTGCCATGTCACTACAACGCCCACCACTTTGTGTGATCTAGTTACTAAATCTTAAATTGTTATAAATCTAATTATGAATCATTTTCAGAGTTTTAAGGATTTCATATTTTTATTTATATCACATTTATCCATTATAAATTATCAACATGTTGATGCATAGAGTAGTTGTACTCTATGTTTAGGGAGATTTTCAAAAAAAATTAATATAATTACACTTTTAACATAAAACTATTTTGGTTTTTACTTTTAACCCCAAAGCTTTTTATCTTTATAAATTTAACCTAAGAATTTTTTTACTTTCAACTTTGGTACTCTATACTTTTTATATTTCGCAAAAATTTGTTTTACGTTTTGTTCTAAATTTTGCGAGTTGACACGACGCAACGTTCATGTGTGGTTCAACGTTTTTACGTCTTGTTTTACGCTTCGTTCTAAATTTTGCGAATTAACATTACGCAACATGCGTGTGTGGTTCAACGTTTTTATGGTCGTCTATTTGTTCCCGTTTGATAGGTTCATCGTGATGCACGAGTCCTAAATCGACTTAGTTATTATTTTCTATTTTTTATGTTTCGAACTAATTTCTCCGCATTAACACATCACAACTTCAGTGTCGGTGGTCGCTAGCGGTGTTGTGGCCTTGATGCTATTTGTCACGGTTTTATGCCCCCACCACAACACGGAGGGCTTAATACTAGTTTATACCTCATTATAAACAAAACAGAAATATATATATTATATATTATTTTAGTTAGTTGGGTGGGGTTCGGCTACAAAGTCCATTTTTCCTACAAAGTGTACAAAGTCATAAAATACCACAATTTTAGCCATAAAACACACTCAAAACCCACAAATAACTTAGTACAGGTCACTAAAACACAATATCCAAACCCTAACAGTCCTTAAAAACTTCAAAAACACCATCCTACAACTATGAATATAAAACACAACATGATAATCAACATAAAACACACTAATAATAGTCATTCGATAATCAAAGCCTTATCATCCAAAACACAACACAAAACCCACAAATATGGTGTTTTAGTAATCTTCACTTTGTTATTTGTGGGTTTTGAGTGTGTTTTATGGCTGACATTGTGGTGTTTTTTTTGACTTTGTACACTTTGTAGAAAAAATAGACTTTGTAGCCAACTCCCACCCTTAGTTATTATTAATTAATATGTTGTTAGAGTAAAAAGGTTTGATACCTCTTTTTATGGTAGCGTACTCCCCGTCCCCCACCATCTCTCTATTTATAAGTTTCTAGTTTTCTTCTTTTTCTTTTCTTTTTCTTTTTTCTTTTTTTCTTTTTTTTTTGAACGCCAACGAATCTTTCAAATAAGTTACTGATGAAATTCATCACATCGGGATACACTCGCCTCCGCTCCGGGAAAAAACCATCACCTAGGGCCGAAGCATGTGAACACTCGCCTAAAGGCACCACGGTACGGTGAGGTAAAATCTGCTCAGTTCAAGGATCGAATTAGCGATCTTCACCTATTCGCCTAGTCTCCCATCATCACCAGGTACCGCAGAAAATAATGGAGAGGGCGGGAATCAAACCTGGATCCTTCAGAACGCTAAGTCTCTCCCTTACCACTCCACCACCACCTCATTGGCAGTTTTCTTCTATTTTCAAACCTCTTTTAATACACACCAAATTATTCACATCATCATCATCGTTGTGTTTGGAACACAATTCCAACCAACCTATGAAAGTCGTCCCTACCAAACTACCAAAGTACACACACGCCACAAGCCGGATTCATGCCTTTGTGTAAATTTTGACTATATATCATTTTAAGACCTGACATACGGAAATATACAAAACTTTACTAATATCTTTGTTTGATAAACTTGTTATTTTTAGGGGTGTTTGTTTTTTCTTCTAACATCTTCAAGAAGTTGATGTCTGCAGGAGCGCAGACGTTACTTTTGAAGACTGTTTTTTTTTTAACTCTGAAAATGGCTTCTTTAATCTTTAAAAAAAAAGCTATGGAACCTTTTCTTCAAACATCTTCACAAAACTCATATACCCTTAAAACAGATCAGAACTCAACAAATCTCCAAATCCCCACTTTAACTTCTTCCTCCACCACCGCCACCACAACTAGCACCACCATGGCCACCGCCGCCGCAAGCGGTGGTCGGCCCTTCCCCTCTCTCGCCCGAAACAACCACCCGACACCACCCCCACAGCGTCGTCGTCTGTGTGGTTTTGCCACGGCCGCAGTGCGCCGCCACCGTCGGTGGTGGCCGGCCGCTTTCTCTCTCCTGCTGCTCTCTCTCTTTCCCCGATCTTTCTCACTCTCTCATCAATCTCTCTCTCTCTCTCTTTCTCTACAGGTCTCAGATAGGTGCGTGTATAAGGTGGTACAAGACGGGGGTGTGTGGTTGGCTTGGCGGAAAAAGAAAACAGCTGGAAGCCGGCTTTTGGCTGGAAAAACGGCTCCGACGGCTGGTGTTTAGAGAGAATGCAGAGAGTTTGGCTGGAAACCGGCTTTTGGCTGGAAAAACGGCTCCCAGGCTCCTCTCTTCCGCCACCAAACGGCTGGAGTAGTTGCTCATGAATGTATGATGATTTAGTTTGTGCGGACATTATCTTTTAAAAAAACAATCTTATATTTTCAGCTTGTAGAGCTTCAGACCACATCTTCAGTTGCAGACATGAAAACAAATGAAATCAGCTTGCAGACAGTTTATGTCTGCAAAAACAAACAGTACCTTAGTATGTTTGTTGACCATTTTTAAGCAAACTATGTTTTTTACTATCTTCACTATAAGTTTATTGCTGGTGTTTAAAAGGTATAAAACAAGCTAGGAAGGGTGATTCGTGTCCAATTTTAACACAAATTTACGTTTATTTAGTGATGTTTAATAAATTTCAGATTAAGTTTACAAACGTATCTTCACTGATGGATTACAGGATTACGAGGATCCTTATCTTCATCAATAGATTGCCAATGAATCATTACTCTATTAATGAAAGTCATTTGTTTTGTAGTTCACAATATAACAACTAAGAGTAAACTGCAGTTTTACACCCTGAGGTTTGGAAGCGCTAACACTCTTACTCCCTGTTTTCAAACTTTTAAACCCAAGTCAACGGGTTTATAAATGATTGGGCTAAGTCAACAATGTTAAGTGACAGAGTCCAAGATTGATCTAATTGGGACTAGATCGACGGGGGGTAAGGCAACAAAATTTTGAAATTAGGGGTAAGAGTGTCGGCACTCCTAAAATGCAGGGGGTAAAACTGCCCTTTACTCAACGATTAATGTATTATATGGGCAAATTTAGTGCACAAAACTCCGGTGAGCGCAATGTCTGAAGGTTGCAGACCAACTTAGGCCAGATGTAAACATCTTTATCATGCAAGAGACTATTTCCACAACTTGAACCTTAAGGTAACGTGACAATCAGGGGCGGACCTATGTACATACAAGGGGCAACGTCCGCTACCGCTTGGCGTTCCGGCGGTAGTGTAAAATTAGTGTAAATTTTTGAAAAATTTGACGTTTTTCGATTTCGTTACCGCTTATTTATAAAACGTTACCGCTACGAACGAATTCTAGATCCGCCACTGATGACAATAACCTTGACATTAATTATTACACTTATAAAATCAGTGTATTATCTATATTATTGAAGTTATGCACTAAACTTGAAAAGATAGTCGAGATTTATAATGGGTTCTATCTTAAAATATGTGGCTTCAAACTTAGAACTCACGATTACCAGAATGATTGCATTACGTTCTAGAATTTATCACTTGTCCAATTCTATCATGCAACCACTCTTGGTTTTATGGTACAAAAGTATTTGACCAATCAAATATCGAATATGTATCCATTTCTAAGATGGTATAAGATCAGATTAGTCGAGTCATATTATTTTAAATCGTTAACTAAATTTATAGACATAAATATTTCTTTTACAACAAATACATCAAATCTATTCATTAAATGTAAATGTAATGTATTATTTCCAAATATCATTTTTATTAAATTTAATATTTGTGTACAACTAAAAAATTTGCAATGAATTGGTTGCGTATAGAGGAGGCAATCTTGACCCAAAGGCTTCTAACTGGGTTAGTTTGGGTTGTTTTTAAAATTAAATAGGTTAGTTTGGGTAAAATATTTTAACTAAATGGGTCACAATAGGTCAATTGAAATTCCATCTTGTTATTTTCGGGTCAAAGTGGGTCATCAACTTTAAAGAAATGGGTCGATGTGGGTTAGTGTCTTAAAGAAACGGGAGAGGTTTCGGATCGGAATGGGTTTCAGGCCGACACAAGTATCCGGACAAGACGGGTTACAACACGAAACGGGTTTTGGATCGGAACGGTTTGAGTTCGAAATGAGTTTCGGACAAAGACGGGTTTTGGCACGGGGCGGGTTTTGGATTGGAACGGGTCGGTTTGGATTGGGTTTCAGGCCGACACGGGTTTCCGCACGGAACGGGTTTCGGATCGCAACGGATTTTAGGCCGACACGAGTTTCTGCATGGGACGAGTTTCGGTTCTGTTTTGTTTTTTTGTTTCGGTTTGGTCGATTTTTTCGGTTTCGTTTCGGATTGGTTTCAATCCTTTCAGTTTTTTTTGTTTCGTTTCGGTTCAGTTTCGTTTTTTTTTTCGGTTTACTCGGTTCCGTTTCGTGTTTTTGTCAGTTTTTTCGGTTTTGTTTCAGATCACAAGCTAGATCACAAGCTGAAGCAAAAGATATACTGGTTCTTGAATTAAGTTCTATGCAAGTACAGTTTTTACCATGAGCCATTACACAAGTAGCTAAATAGCCACACCACACAACAAGTCTACTACTTTTCCAATTATGGAATCCTGACTCTTCTCCCCCTATCAAATAACTTATGAATTTGATATTTTACGTATCCAAAACCTTTTGTACCTAAGAAGGTTTAATTGATTATCTACCAAGTCCAAATTAATGACCTTGGAGATTTTCACAAACTATTTTTGGATTTTACAATAAAAATCTCAAGTCTCAAATTAATGAACTTATTTATACTCAGACACATGCTCAGCATACTCAGAATTTGAAACTTAGCTTCCAGACATCGGTTGTCGAAAATAAAATAGAAACAAAATATTTTTATCTTTTTCAAAATTTATACTAAAACACTCCAAAAATCTTTTTGTAATTTTTCTGTAAAGCAAAGCAGTAAAGAAATATTTACAAACATATTTTTGTTTGAGTTCGTGATCAGAGGATCACATCAGTTTACGACAAATCACTAGCATCGTTGAGCTATAAACACATTAAGTTTTAAATGATTAACTTAGATTGTCAGTATACTGATCCACTTAAATTCTCACACAAAGTTCAACTGTTCCGAGATACGAGATTTAGTGTTTTAAGAACTTAACTTATTCGCGTGTCCCACCTCAGAATATACTCCCGTATCAAGATTCCCTAGATCCAGTCTTACATGTGAATATACTATATCAATATCTGTACTCTGGGTTAGTGCGAGACCTTGAGAGCTCAGGTATGAACTACCGCTCAGTCAAAGAGATGAAGGCTCGACTTTAGGTGTGTCCCACTTAGAGATCTTCTTTACAACTGCAATTGATTTACATCTTTCGATATTTTCTCAATTTTTATGCAGAGGGAAAGCTTTTAAAGCGCATAAAGTATTATACGAGGTCTAGGCCATTGCTGACGCAAAATCAGAAGACCTGGTATAATACCCCAGATATCAAACAGTATAAAGACCTAGTATCTCAGAATCTGGCAACCTCTCAAACGAGATTTCGGGGATTACCCATATATCCGAGTGATGTTCCCTCCGAGATAAGAAAATTATTGATTTTATGTTAATATCTCGAAATCAATCTACTAAATGTGTAAAAACCTACTGGCATATCATCAGTGAGACCGTTTATCACATTTGACTTTCCATTTCTTTAGCGTACTGTGACTGTCTACTGATTTACTATCATTTCCTCTTTTTACACAAAACTCTTTTTCATTTTCTATTGTTTTTGGCTTTTTCAAATTTTCAAATGTTTTTGTATTTTCTGAAAATTTTTACTCCCCCTAAAATCCAAAACATTTAAAGAAAATTTGACAACCTGATGCAGATAGCTTTGTCTCGCCACCCATTTTCTGCTTCACATGCTATGTTTTTGATAAAATACCCCCATGATTTACAACACATTGATTCTTAACAATGTTAAAACCATTAATCATTTGTGAAATAATCATGTTTGTTCAGCCGTGAGGGTTTCGAAATATTCAATCAAAACATCTTTTTATAAATTTTTTGATTTTTGACAAATTTAAAAACAAACATATTTTTCATTTTTCAATTTTTGACAAAATAAAAACATATTTTGATTTTTTAAAATTTTCTATTTTTTAGGGTTTTTTTAATATGATTTATTTATGTACAAAAACAAACAAACTCCCTGTTTTCAGTTGCAGGGTTCAACCCCTTCTCGTGCCAGGCTGCTCCTATCCTTGTCTTGACAATCAACCCTCATCTGGACCACCTGCACATTCACCCAACTCAATTACTTGAACAAAGCAACCCAAACCTGTTTTGACTCAAGTAGCTGAACATGTATCTTTCCTGGTAAAACTGGATAATTTCTTTCATTCTTCTTAAAAACATTTTCTTTAGTTTTCTCATTTACAGAAGTCTTTTTCTTGACTACCCAAATTTAACCTGTTGAATTCTTTTGTTGATAAAATCGTGAATACATTTTTGGTCTCCAGATTTGTTTTGGTTCAAACTTGGATGTTTTTGGTTTCCAAGTTTGTTTTGGCTTTTGAAACACAACCTTTTGTTTCCAAATCTATTTAGGTTCAACTTTGGGTGTCTTTGGTTTCAGTTTCCAAGTTTGTTTTGACTCAAACTTGGTTGACTTGTATTTAACAGCTTCAGTTTGTTGTCTTTTTTGTTCAACATCAACAGGTTCAGATTCGGACATTTGCGACCAACATGTCCAGTTTGATCACACATGTTCTTTTGGAAACATCTTTAACCTGTTGTTATTTCTTTTGAGCATAGAACTTTTCATTAGATTGTCGCCTAAATTGGAGTTCTTTCTCTTCCTCTGAACTTGTTCCGTGAACAAAGTTCATCTTTTTCTGAAATTTTTGCTTTTCACCCCTTTTCTTTTGGTATTGTTTCTTTTTATAACCCAACCCAGCTTTCATGTTTTTCTTTTTGTAACTAGGTTTCTTATAAATAGTTTTCTTGCTCGCTTTTCTAGAAAATTTGTTAATTTCAGACTTTTCAATTTCTACCAGTTTGAAAACTTTATCAATCTTTTCCAAAATCACATTCTAAATCGGGACTTAAATATCTGAAAATAATTTGTCCGGTCCAAACATGGTATAGCCAATCCTATCGGATCATCATTCGCATTTTTCTCAGATTTTTAATTTTTAAGATAACTCTCATGAAAACTTCGCTCATTTTCATCCTGTGACTCGGACTTATCTGTTTTGGAAGACTCATCTTGCAAAACACTTTCAACAACCTTACCTACCACCTCTGAATCATCGGTATCATCAGATTTGGAATAGGTTACATCAATATTTTTTGGCAATTGATCAACCATGTTGAAAGCTTTTTCCACCTTCTCGTCATCATAGAACGTGAACTTTTTCTCAAACGGTGGTGGAACCTGATGATATTCTGAGCAAATTCTTTTCTTGTTTTTCTCAGAATCTTTATCATCCGGTTTTATGTTGAAAATACGTTCAAGAACATATGATGAAGCCTGATAGCTATGTAACTTATTATTATCTTGTTCTAACTCAGCCATTTTACGTTTAAGTTCAGCAACCTCTTCAATATACGAATTTACAACTTTTTGCTTTATTGAATATTGTCGTTTAAGCGTTTCAAACGTTTCAGAACATTGTGTAAGTCTAGATTGAACAAGTTTCATTTGACTTTTCACAGCTTCATATGACTCTTTTGTAATATGATATGCAAGTTTTATTGAATCATACTCTTTTTTCATTTCTTGAACCACATTTTCTTTTTGCAAACATTCTTCAATCGTTGCTAAACACTTTTGTTTCAAAATCTCATTTTCTTTTTCAAAAGTTTTACATTTTTGTGTCAGCTTTTCATCATTATCTTTTAAAACCTTTTCATTTTCAAACATTTCTTTGCATTTTTCTTTGAAAACTCTTTCAATTTTAGTAAATTCCATGTCTCTTGTTCTGAATTTTTCATTTTTTTAGTACAAGCCCTGCACGTTTCCATGCATTTCTTGCACTATTCAACAGTTTTATTTACTATTTCAGAGGATCCAGGTTGAGTAATTACCTCAATAGTTGGCACCTCGACTTTTCTGCCGTCTACTTCTGATCTGTTTCCTTCTCCTGTTGTTCCTCAGCAACAGCTTTAGCAACTAGCTTTTTCAGCTTCTCATCAACTTTCTCCTGTTTCTCTTCATCAACTTCTTCTTTCTTTACCTCTTCATCTTTCTCTTCACCACTGCCTTCTTCTGCAACCTTCTTCAATTCATCTACCAAATTCTCAACACTCTTCTTCATTCTTTCTTCATCTCTTTGTCTCAAACTTGTTGTCATCACCCCCTGATTATCCTGTCCAGCTTCTTTAGATAATCTTTATCTGTTGCTTTCATTGAATATTATATTCGCCAGACAGAGGAATGACTGCAAGTACATCATCATAAACCACCTTGGATTTATCAACAGCCGGATCTCCTTTTCGATTGATATAACATTCTCTTTTCTTGTCCCATCTTCTATAGCTTCTAGCTTCCTCATACTCTTTCTGCATCTCTTCTATTCTGCAATATGCAAAATGTCTTTCTCTGTACGTTTTCTCTTGCAGAATTTCTTCTTTTGTTCTCTCTTTCACCTCAGCAACCAACGCTCTTTTATCTTCTTTTAGGTTTTTACCCCAGTTAAACCCTTCGTCATCATGGAATGTACTGGGACTATTACCTCGAACCACTAAAGCTTGTGTTTTTTTCTTTTGATGAACCTCCAGCAATTTGCTTTAGACTTTCTCTAGACGTATGCTCACCGGTTTTATGATAAATGGCCTTTTGTAATAATCGTCATGGAATGGATTACCATGATCAGCTACTTCTCGGTTAACACACTCCCTTTTGAAATGAACCTTTTGTTTACATCGAAAACATGTAACTTTTGACTTGTCAAACCCTAGCTTGGTTATTATCAAACCTCCAAGATCATTTCTGCCTGTTATCTCCATAAAGCGTTGTGCTCTTCCCATGCCACTAGCCAAACACCATCTAATATCAATGAGTTCTATCTCCTCCGGATCTATCTGGTCATAATCTTCTTTTGTTAATTCGGGATTACCAATTTTTTCTGCTACCAGACTCCCGTATGATTCCAGAATCGATGCTAAGAAACTCATTTGTTGTTTAGCAGCATTGATACCCATTGTTGGAGAATTTTTCAACTTTAAAGCAATGTTGCAATGAATCTCATCAGGTTCTTCTGCATTTGATGCTGTTGAGGAAGAATGATAACCTGGATTGTAACTTGATGAGCTTTTCTGTGAATCTTTTGACTTTTTGACACTGAAGTTGTACAAGTCTTTGGTGACTAATTAGTTGAAGGTAAGCTTCCCTTATTGTAACACCTCAAAAAATCATGTCCAATATAGTATCGACACGTCTCATGAATTTTAAACGTGTAACGAATTGATTACGAGGGACTAAAGTTGACAAACGAAGAAGGTATGTGTGTAAGAGGATCCAAAGTGTCAACATTTGAAATTTTGCCTTTCAAAGACCCCACACGATGTTTATACCCTTAAACGAATAAATCATGAATCGTATGAAACCGTTTGAGGAAGAAAGTGAAAGTTTACTAGACGCGAGGGTTAAATGTGTCTACATGTTAAAGTAATACCTCTGAGTGACCTTTTAACGAACCCGGATCCTTGTAACGATTAATTATGCTTCCAAGAATAAGTGACAAAAATCTCACAAGGTTTCGATACCGTATGAGATAAATACGTTAACTTTCGTAATTAAGGGGTTTAAAACGTCAACGAGGAAAAACTTGTGTTTTCGGTTATCGTTTAACAAAACTGGACCTAAGGATGTTTGGTTATACTCTAAGGATCATAGAAATATAAATTATGTGGGTTAAATGTGCTTGAAATGAAAGATATTACGTTCTAAAAGGTTCAGGGGGTGAAAGTGTCAAGTTTGAAACTTGCTGAGCTGGTTAACACACTGGTGGCATCATGCCACTCCTGAGCCTCTCTGTCGTGACGCGACGCGATGGCTTAAAATGAACAGCCAGCATGCACAGGTGCAGGTTCTCCACTCTTCTTCACCATTGCATGCTTAATTCGATTCTATGGGCTGTTGTTGGTATTGTAAAACCCCCTAAACACATGTATGCTTCGGATTAAACTTGGGGACACCTGTAGCAATCCAAGATCCATCCAAAAACCTATATAAAGGGGTAGATTTGGAGCTCATAACTTGCAAGTTCAATTTTTCATACTTTCAACTCACTCTGAAGCTTTGGAGCTTTTTAAATCATTCTCTGGAGCATCCTACCTTGGAAGGAAGCTCTCTTAGTCTTAATCTTCGTGCTAAGGACTCTTGTAAGTGTACTTAGCCTCTTTAATTAAGTTTTCATTAGTGTAATGACCGAAAGTCAAAGTTGACGTAATTCTGCTTTGACTTTGTGATTAATCACAAACGGTCCAGCCATTATTCGAATTGAAAGTGGCTATGTGCTAGTAATTATGTAGGTGTTAAACCCTAAAAAGGGAACCTCCTAATTATCACATTATCTCAGTCAACTGTCGGGTTAATCTACTTAACAGAAAAGTTAAACAGGACTCTTTTTGCAAATTAACTCATAACTGATAATGCTGAAGTTATGAAACATGTTTTAACACTTAAATAACTTGGTAAATAATATAAGAACATGTTTAGGCATGTTCAACCCGACAATTCTGAGTTTAGGCTCGGTTCGCAACCGAAAGTCGCAAAAGTAGACTTTTGCTTTAACTTTCAGTTCTGACCCGAATTAGCTTAGTTTTAGTCATGCCTTAGGGTTCCTTTAGGACCATATTACATGTTAGTATAACCCTCTGAGATTATGCTATATGGTTCCTTTAAAATCTGATTCATATGCATGTTTCCGTTAAATGCTTAATTGTTGACCATTATGCCCTTTTGATATAAAAACGAAATTTTTGAAAATTTGAGAGGACAAAAACCTTTATTACTGATATTTAAGCATGTTCTAAAAGTTTGACATCAGTTCTTGGTCCAAGATAGGAGTTATGCAAGATATCGTAAATAAAAGCCTTTTTATTAATTAAATGGCATTTTCCGCATAAATCACGTTTAAACCCAATTTTGTCACCAAACTTTATACCTACTGTTAAGATATAATCTTTATGGATTTTTGGGAATTTTGTTGAATTTTAAACTGGTCAAAACATAGAGTTCTAGTGTAAATTCGGTATTGATGAAATTGCCCTGTTCATTGATAAAAAGAGTTTTATGTACTATTTTGATACCAAACCTTTTCCTACTGATTTCATATGATAAATAAAATATTTTAAGCTTTAGAAACTGACCAGGACTTCAAAATTTTATAAACATTTCAAATACCGACTTTTACGCCTATTAAGCGAATAGTATGGTTTAAAACCATATCTAATGCCAAAAACTTGTTACCTACTGATGTTATAAATAAATTTATAAATTTTAACAGTAAGCTTAAGTCTTGAACTCAGATTTCCAAATTTGACCCTTAAAACATATGTGAAATGACCAAAATGCCCCTACGGTGCACAGTTTGGCCATAAACAATTAAGTACACATATGTATGATATCTTGCTGTTATAACCACATAAAATAAATATTTTCACAGAAGGTTTTGGACCAGATCTTCAGTTTATAGTTAAACCTCTTTTATAAACTTTAAAATGACCAAAATACCCCTACGGGGCTTAAATTGATTTTAAATTCATTTTGGGCATAATGGAAGGTATCCTACTGATATCACAACATATTAAAAGCATATTAACTTGTGGAACTTGTTCATGACTCATTTGGTTACCCGTTATGCATTTTTCGCATTCGGTACGATTTATGTAACTAGTATGCATAAATTAACCGAAACGGGTTAAACCGTATCATTTTTACTTCAAAATCCAAAATGTATTTAGTTTACCCATTTTATACAAGTCCTCATACTTGTTGGTTCTAAATCACATTTTAATCCGGTCTTCGATAAATCTTGCGTTTTGAACCGTATACCTTTCTTTAAAACTAACCGGTCTAAGTTATAACTTAAATAAGACTCGTTAGGAATCTAATAGGTTATTAAAACCTTCATTCCAGATTAGGAGCCCGGTAAAAGCTACTTGCACTTGCTAATTTGACATACGGCTGGGATTAAAATTTTATTTTAGCTCAGGTAAATACTTTTAACTTATTTTCCGTTATACGGGCTTGGGATACGGTATTATAATAATACCGCTTGGTCGGGTATGTAGTTATTTAAATCGGATTGTGATTAATACATTTACATAACCCGTTTTAATCTGTTTTGTTTGATGCAATGCCTTTGGGGGGTTAATGACCATGTCCTGGATATACTCGGCTCATTTAATAGAATTGGCCACGGCTTAAGCACGAGTTGTAGCCATACACCTGACAGTTGCGTATGTATAAACGGTATCTCACATCTCTTGTGGGCATATACTTGTGGTGTGTCAATTAATCTAATCCGGCTCTTCTAACCGGGTCCCGAATGGACGACAAACATATAAAACTGTATACAATATTATTTTAAATAATTGTCCAAAGTTATAAAATAATTTTATGCCTTGTGCATTTAAATCAATTTTATAAACACTTTTAAAAAATAGTCGGTTAATTGTATTTACCAGTGTAAACTGACGTATTTTTTCAAAAAGGTTAAAGTGCAGGTACTACGCGAAATGGGATGGTTACTCCTAGTATCAAATAAAGAGTCTTGCAAGCTTTTGATGCTTAAATCTGTTGAACAATATTTCTTTTTATTTTAGATCCGCCTGTGGATCCACTACATTCCATTGTGTAATATTTTATGTTACTTTAAACTCAGTTTGTATAAATTACTTTAGACTTCCGCTGTGCATTTAAACTATGATTATTTACTATGATTATATCAACTACGTCACGATACTCCCCACCGGGCCCACCAGTAATACGTGGAAAAATATCGGGGTGTGACAGGTTGGTATCAGAGCCAACATTGAGTGAATTAAACACTAGCCTTTTGTGTTTAATATCAATGACACAGTTTGCACATTCCTTGACTTCTGAGTCTAGTCAAATGACTTAGGACTAATCCTAATCTTATTGCTTTCTTTTGTTGGTTTCTTTTGTTTATTTTGGCAGGAACGAAAAACAATGCCGCCACGATTTAGAGGAAGAGGTGGAAGAGGCAAGGCACCGATAACTGCTCCAAATGATCACGAGGCCGGACCATCACACCGGCGAACTCCTTCAGCAACTTTCAGCTCAAGTCCCCAGGAGGATTGGAGGACTTATCTAGAGCCAGCGAGACGTTCAGTCTCCCTCAGCTCCTCCCCGTCTTATCATCACTCTTTTGGACCACACCAAGGCGAAGAGCACAGTGACTCTCACCACTCCTTCATTCCACTGCAGCGGTCAAGTTCACACCGGGCTTTCCAGGACCCGACCCCGTACTTTCAAAGCAGGTTCAATCCGATGAACCAAATTCAAGAACCCGAGGGTCCAAACCCTTTGGGGCCAGATGACCACTATCCTGAGATGCAGGATATGGAAATGGATGAAGATCCAGACCCGGAGATGTTACCAACTGGGATGCCCACGCATCCCATTGAGATTTCTGACGGATCATCTTTTCATAGTTTGCCATATCAGGGCCCAGACAGTTTTGCAGAAAGGTGGGCCACATACCACTGGGAGTTCACTCCCCCTTTTAACCCACCTCAACAGCAGCAGCAGGATCCCTCTGAGGATTCGCGTTTCCAGGCGGTTACGCCACCGCCGCCACCACCACCGCCAGAGCAGCAACCGCCTCCAGAACCACCGAGGCGAAGAAAATTAGGTGCACGGATGTCCGTGCGAGGGGGTTTCCACTTCAGCACCCCCCAACACAACACAACACAACACAACACAACACAACACAACACAACACAACACAACACAACACAACACAGCAGCAACAGCCACTACCCGCCGTTGTACGAAGACCCGCAAATGGGTGGGCCTTCGAACCCAGTTTCCGAGGTCGACTCTCCGCCAGTCACACCACCACCACCGCACATGGGTTATGATAACCCAATTCCTTCTTACGCCGGTGCAGCGGCGTATAACCCTTTTGAGCAGCCAGCTTATCCTGGCTACAACTACTACAATGCCCCTAATGTTGACCCGTACCTCGAGGCGGTGAACTACAATGCTCTCCATCCTGAAGGACCTTATTTAGCTTCGTACCAATCTGGGTACCCAGCTTATGGGTATCAATATCCACCACCTCCTCAACCTCCGCAGCAGCAGCCACCGCAGCCACCACAGATCCAACCACCGCAGCAGCAGGAAATCCTTCAGAGGTTGAACCAGGTGGAACGAGAGGTTCGGGAGGAGCGTAGAAGCCGCTAGGGTCTACTTAAGGGCTTGGCAGACCTGATCAAGGGGAAGAAGAAGAAGAGGGATTATTGAAATTCCTTATTTATTTTGTTTTGTAATTTTAATTTTCAATTAAGTACCTGTGTGGAAATCTATTTATGTATCCAGTCCCTGCGAGGATTTGTATTTCTTTTTAGTCCCTGTGTGGACAATGTTATTTCTTTAACATCCCGATTAGGGCAATTATGTACTTCTTTTAAAATTTATTGCAATGTTTTAATTTAAAATTTCATTTGTCATTATATGTATGAATATTATATGAAATAAATTAAAATAACATTCCTTTTTAATTAATCTGCCAATATATATTGAAAGAAAGTCTTAAAGGTATAACCTAACCTATATGTCATTTTAGACATGGCCCTGATGGTAAAACCTTTTTAAAGATTCAAATCCCTGTTAACATCTGAAAACATGTTAGCACTCCTGACAAATGTGATTCGATAAAATCACACAAGTCATCCTTATATTGAATTCTTCCAATTCCTTTTTGTTATTTAATCAAAACATCCATTAGTGATGAAGTGCCTGCGGGCCATACTTATTGTCCTTTGAGACAAAAGACAGTTGTAGTCGATGACTCCCTGTCAAGAAAAGGTGATGAACTATGTTCAAGCCTTAATGCCTCGATCCTATAAGATCATGGTATATACTTTAAAATTGTCCTTGTGATTAGGCCTTTTGTGCCACTCTAATATTTTAATGAATTGCAAACTAAGGATAAATTATCATAAAAATCCTAAATAAATATGACTAACAAATTAATCGATATGGTTTATTGTTACCATGGTTAATGAGTCGTCAAAAATGACAATTCCATAATAAGATCTCTGAATGAATTATTGTCATCATTTTATTTGTAGCAATCAAGCTACATGGCCGAATCAGATGAGGTTAACAGTCACCCGCGGGGGAATAATGATACCACCAGGATTAATGTGGCTGGTGCAGATCTGCAAGCCATGATTGACAATGTTGTTACTAAAGCCATGGACAGGCAGTTTAAAGAATCAAGTGGTACTCGTAGCAAGACCCTATCAGTAGCTCATTCAAAGCCACCATCTAAATCACACGCATCACACAGAGACGATTCCCATCACTCATCAAATCAATGGAGTGTCCCGTCTAAGAAGATTGTGCTCAGTCAAGAGCCACGTGTTAAGACATGTTCTTATAAGTATTTTGTCTCCTGCAAGCCCAGGGACTTCACAGGGGAGAAAGGAGCCGTTGATTGCATGACATGGCTAGATGAGATGGATACAGTGGTTGATATTAGTGGTTGTACCGAACAGGACATTGTGAAGTTTGTTTCACAATCTTTTAAAGGCGAAGCTTTAGCTTGGTGGAGGTCCCTAATCCAAGCTACAAGAAAGATCCCACTTTACAGCATGTCATGGGATCAGTTTGTTGCGTTGATTAAAGATAATTTATGTCCTCAACATGAAGTGGAAAGGATTGAAACTGACTTCTTGACATTGGTCATGAAGAACTTGGATTGTCAGGCATACCTTACCAGTTTCAACACCATGTCTCGATTGGTTCCCTACTTGGTCACACCGGAACCAAAACGTATAGCTCGTTTTATTGGAGGTCAAGCTCCAGAAATTAAAGCAAGTGTGAAAGCATCTAGACCTACCACATTCAGGTCAGTGGCTGATTTGTCGTTATCTCTTACTCTCAATGCGGTCAGGCAGAGATCGCTTAAGAATTCCGATGAAGGAAAGAGGAAACGTGAGGAGGAGAACTCACGCCATTTTGATAAGAAACATAAAGGGAACTTGGATCATAAGAAGAGTTCCGGGTTTAAAAAGGATAGCCAGCAGTCGGGTGAGAAACCCAAATGTAAAACATGTCAAAAGCATCACTTTGGGAAGTGTAGGTTGGAATCGAAGTCACAATCACAATCAAAGACTTTTAGATGTGGGATCTGCAAGTCCAAGGAACACAAGACCTTGGATTGCAAGAAGTTGAAAGATGCAACCTGTTATGGTTGTAACGAAAAGGGACACATCAAGACCAACTGCCCAAAGTTTGCAAAGAAACCTGAAGAGGCTAAGAAGACCAATGCTCGGGTCTTCTAGATGAATGCACAGGAAGCGGTCCAGAACGACAATGTGATAACAGGTACCTTTCTTATCAATGATGTTTATGCTCGAGTGTTGTTTGATTCAGGTGCAGACAAGTCTTTTGTAGACAATAAGTTTTGAAAATTATTAAATCTGCCTGTTAAAACACTAAGCATAAAATATGAAGTAGAATTGGCTGATGGTACCATAGAGACTGCCTCAACTGTATTAAATGGATGTTTTATATCCATTAGGAACCACTATTTTCCTCTGTCTTTGCTTCCATTGAAATTAGCAGGATTCGACATAGTTATAGGCATGGATTGGTTATCTCATAACCAAGCTTAAATTGTATGTGATAAGAAGCAAGTGGTTATCAAGACTCCTTATGGTGAGCCATTAACAATACAAGGAGATACTCAATACGGGTTACCTAAGCAAGTGTCCATGCTTAAGGCGTCAAAGTGTTTGAAGAAAGGTTGTGTCATTTACATGGCACAGGTAACCATTGATGAACCAAAGCCCAAGATCGAAGACATCCATATTATTTCTGAATATCCAGATGTATTCCCTGAAGAACTACCTGGTTTACCTCCAGATAGGCAAGTGGAGTTTAGAATCGATATCATTCCTGGAGCAGCACCAGTTGCAAGAGCACCATATCGGTTGGCACCGACTGAGATGAAAGAGTTAAGGACTCAGTTAGATGATTTGTTGGCAAAGGGTTTTATTCGACCTAGCTCGTCCCCTTGGGGAGCACCGATTTTGTTTGTGAAGAAGAAGGATGGCTCGATGCGTCTATGCATCGATTATCATGAACTGAACAAGGTTACGATCAAGAACAGATATCCGCTACCCAGGATTGATGATCTATTCAATTAGCGTCAAGGAGCGAGTTATTTTTCCAAGATTGATTTAAGGTCAGGTTACCATCAACTGAAGGTCAGAGATAAAGATGTGCATAAGACTGCATTCAGAACTCGTTATGGTCACTATGAGTTCTTAGTGATGCCTTTTGGGCTCACTAATGCGCCTGCAACATTCATGGATCTCATGAATTGCGTTTGCAAGCCATATTTAAACAAGTTTGTCATTGTTTTCATTGATGAAATTCTTATTTACTTGACGAATCAAGCTGATCATGAAAGACATCTCAGGAGTATCCTTAAGCTACTAAAACAAGAAAAACTCTACGCCAAGTTTTCAAAATGCAAGTTTTGGCTTCGTGAAGTCCAATTTCTTGGACATGTGGTGAGTGAGCGTGGTATCCAGGTGGATCCCGCTAAGATTGAAGCGATTATGTATTGGCAAGAGCCTAAGACTCCTACAGAGATACGCAGCTTCTTGGGTCTAGCAGGATACTATCGACGTTTCATCGAGAACTTTTCAAGGATTGCTGCACCCTTAACATCATTAACTCGCAAGAATGTCAAGTTTGACTGGGGTCCCAAGCAGCAAGAATCCTTCGATATTCTTAAACAGAAGTTAAGCAATGCTCCCGTGTTAACATTGCCAGAAGGAATTGAAGAATTTGTGGTTTATTGTGACGCATCACACACCAGCATGGGTTGTGTGCTTATGCAGAAGGGCAAGGTTATTGTGTATGCTTCACATCAATTAAAGGTGCACGAGAAGAATTACACCACCCATGATTTGGAATTGGGTGCCGTTGTATTTGCACTAAAGCTTTGGAGGCATTATTTATATGGAACCAAGTGTGTGATCTATTCTGATCATGTAACACCCCGAAAATATAAGTATAATAGCCAAGATAATATAACTAGGAATAAATAACCTAGTTAGTCTGTGTCTTGACACAATAGAACAAACATGATTAAAACACCCTTTAAATAACTTGTGTAAAGTGGAGGGACTAAACATGGATAAATGAAATGAAGTTTTAATTAAACAAATAAATAAACAAAACACACAAACGTGTGTATGTTCCTGCGATTTTTACCAGAGCCAAGAGAGCTCTCAAGTTCCAACCCTAAAACTCAAAAATTCTCCAGATTGAAGGGGCAAATCAAGCCCAAATCGAAATCCAAGCACGAAATAGTGATCACCTCAGTGAAGGGATCATAAGGTATGTAAAATTTCATGGTTTGATTCCATCTTGAATTTTAGATGAACACATGAGAATAAAAAATTTGAGTTTGCATGATAGTTGTTTGGATGAATTTGGGATGAAATCATGTCTAGGAGTAAACCCTAGACATTAGTTGGTTGAATTAGTACTTAAACTATGAAATTCATGATCATCCATTATGTGTGTGTAGTGGGTTTTGCAAAAACATGATGAACACTAGAATCATGATTAGTAAACTAGTGTTATTTGAACTCTATGAAGTTAATCTTGATGTTGAACTATAAAATTTGATGATTTACTTGTAAAAGATGTTAAAATCTTGGCTAAATAAGTAGCCATGAACTTGATTGTTGATTTAGTAAAATTATGCCTTTTAGGTGTTTGTTGAAATGCCTAAGAGAAAGCTAGATATGGTGATTTCGAATGAAACGCATATTTGAATGATAAGATGAATTATGCGTTATAAGACATGAATAGAGTTCTAAACGAAGTGTTGATTGAACCCTATAGGCAAAAGAGCCGAGACTTCAAGCGAACAAGCCGGAGCGGACACACGCTTGAAAGGAACACTCTTAAGGTACGTAACTTTCGGTTTCGTTACAGTATGTATAAACAATAGTCTTAGAAATGTTGATGAGATTGTAGTGTCAAGTGTGAGTTTGGTATGTCATAGAAGTGACGAAGTTCACTTGACAAATCAAACGGGTCAAAAAGTTAGTTAGATATGTGGATTGACGATATGGTTAATTAGCCATTTTGGGAATGTAAATAAAGTGATATAACTCACTAGATAAAGACACGGGTTAAAATAATTGTGGTAAGTAGTTTGGTATGTTGATGAAAATGGTGAATTCCATTAGACAACCAAACGGATTAAATAACGGTTGAAATGTTAGTGCTCGGAGTGACTTAAACGTCACTAATTAAATTTGAATTATAAGAACGTAAATCGTGGAATGGATGTGATATGCATAAGGTTGACAAGTCCGGGAATGGGTAATTATGGTTAAATACCAATGTTGAAAAATTATGCAAGTATGTAACTTGATCCGTTACATTCGATGAAATGTTGTTAAACTATGCGTTATTGATAAAATTATGTGGAATGTAGCAATCTTGTATGTTACTTAAATTCGTAGGATAAGAATTAATTAGTGGTTGTTTGGTAGTCATCAAAATGGAGGATTTTCCATAGATGGACCAAACGGATCGAATAATGATACTTGTAAGTATTAAATTTGTAAGTAGAAAGAATTGGCAGAAATGGTCACAAGAGCACAAAGCCATAAGTTTGGTAATGAAGTGCCAGTGATAATAAGCCCCGGAGTTGGGAAATAAACGCCTTAGGTTTACTAGTTAAATGGTAATGAAATGTTTAAGTTAGAGTGGGTCGAATAATTGCAAATGGACATATAATATTTTGGTCCGTAAACAAATTGTTCGGTATGAAATTTTGTGATAGGCATGTCGGTAATGAATTTACAGACGCATAGGAAAAAGAATCACCTAAAACGGACTTACGAGTCAAAAGTTATGGCCAAACAAAGTTGAAAATCCGAATTTTCGGAGCTGGCAGCAAATGCATATCACAAACCTGCACTTGCTGGAAAAGCGAATCTCCCGCGCCACGCGGCAGGATCCTTTAGATCCCCCGCGACACGCGACAGCTGCCGCGATACGCGGCATAATGAATAGAACCTGCCACGACACGCGGCAGGGTAACTTTTGAAATTTTATTTTATTTCTCATGTTTCGATGTCGAAACTTGTTTACATGTACTATATCAATGTCAAAACTAACTTTCTTAGTGGTTTTGACCCTAGGTGACAATGGGGATCTTACGGATGGCGATCAAGCGAGTTTTTGAAGAACCGAACACACTTTTGAAGCTTCCGCAATTATCTAGTTTTGTTTTGTAAAAAGTGGAATATGTAAACATTTTAAACCATGTTTTAGAATGTTGTAAACCTGTTTAAATACTCACGATGTAAAAGTTTTTGATAAGTGGCATTTTCTTATAAAATGCTTACTTTAATTATATATATATATATTAATTAACGGAGAAAAAGTATGGGTGTTACAAGTTGGTATCAGAGCTTAAGGTTGTCAACAAAGTGTTCGGTTCAAGCTTGATCGATCGTCCGGTAAGAATTAATTGCTTTATTAGACTTACTAGAATACTAGAAAAAGAAAATTTGAATTGATATGCACGGGAAGTGCGTGTTTACACACCCAAACCCGGAAAAGTGCACTAAGCATAAATGGTTTAAGCAAGTGGTGAACTTGACTAGATCAAAATGAATGATGCATATGTCACAAATGAAATGTTTAACAAGTAGTGTAAACATTTCAATTTCAAGATGACGAAAAGATGGGAGGAGTGTATGAATACGCTCGAACCCGGGAAAATACACTAAGTAAGAAAGGTAAGGCAAGATATATACTTGACCAAACCGAAAAAGAATAACACATTATTTATGATTGAGTGAGAGTGATATAAATTTCCGTATAAGAAGATGGAAATGAATTAAATAATTTTGATAAATCGTGATGGATGTTTCAGTTAAAGAAATGTCTGGAGTAACCAGAGATGATTCGACATCTCAATTGACTGAACAAATGAAAGCTAAGATTTCCGAGGAGGTCGGAAAAGCTCTAGAAAGTAGTCTATCACAGTATATTGATAGATTACAAACCACAATCGTGCCGGTGGTGAACGATATGATGGCTGAATTGAAAGACAACATACTACAAGAAACAGAAGAAAGGAGGGTGTTGGATATAAATCCAAGATCCGTAAAGAAGTCCAAGTCTAATAAAGCTCCCAAGAAGGGAGTTACAAAAAGTGTGTTACATCAGTGTGGATTTTGTGGAAAAATTCATAAGGGCACATGTGGTAAGCCAAGACATAAAAAGTCTAAATGTCCAGAGAGGCTTGGAACCAAGGACACAACCGACACAAAGTCTGATGCCCAGAAATCAAGGACAAAGTTGTTTTATATAACAGCCAAGGAGGCTAAAGCTGAACCTGATGTCGTTTCAGGTATACTCTTGAAAATTTAATTTCAGCATAAATTTTTAATTATTACGAGTGCAAATAAATCGTTTGTTTTATATCGACTTATTTAACATTCTACATTAGTGTTAACGAAATTACCAAGGCTTTGAAAAAAAATAGAAAGGGGTAATAATAAAAGTTCTAATGTTTATAAGAGGTGCTGAAACTGTACGTTGAGCATCGAGGTAAAAATAATCATGATAAATATTGCCTTGGGAAGGGGTGCGTGCACACTCGAACCCGAGGACGTAATGAAAGATAAGCGTCATAATAGGGAGGAGTGTAATAACACCCAAACCCTGGGAGTTTACAATAGTAATAGATGACAAGGATATGGCTATAGACTAAGCCAAACTAAATGAAACAGATAGAAATATCGTTTATGTCAACAAACGATGTGGATAAATTCCATACAACGATGTGAAACAATAACATGAAATGAATTGATTTTGTTATTATAACAATGGGTTAAAGTCAGGAATCAAGAGATTAAGATTTGGATAAAAATACCCTCGAAAAAGAAGCTAAATGGACAGTATGTATCATTTGTTGCTGCAAATAATGAAATACCAATAAAATTGGATTTAAAAGCTCGAGTATGAGTAGATACCCAAGTAACATGTTATTAATAAATTACTCCTGAGGAAGAACGAAAATCATCTTGATGAGGGTGAATATGTAAAAGAATTAGTAAGACAAACATTATGAAAGCGTTAGAATAAGAACGAGTAAACCCCAAAAGCCGTATAACCATAACAGTGGTTTTACCAAATAAAACTCAAGAAATGGGCTTTTGAAATATTAGTAAGAGAAATAGACCTATGGGTCGCTAACAACTGAAAGGTGGTGTTACGATCAAATAAGCAAAATGCTTAATAATAAGAGTAAACGAAATACGCTAACACTACTGAATAAATCAAGACGAGGTCTTAATACATGCCGGAGTGGATGCTTTGGTAGTGACTTTGGTAAAATACCTGAGAGATGGGTAGGAATACGGATCTATACGTAAACCAAGAGACGGTGACGCAGACTAAAGGTCAAAAGGCTCAGATTAATAGATAGGGCAAAAAGACGATAAAAATTTCACAAAATAGAAATTTCAATTGTTATGCTCGACTATTGCAATGCTGGAAGGACTGAATAAAGTATAATGCCTGATATTCCGAGTAAGCGCGAAATGAATAAAGAAAGTGTGAAATATTACTGAACCTATGTGATAGGTCGTAAAAGAATATGGAAACGAAAACTAATAAAACCGGAGTGTTAAGACCATTAAGATGAAGAACCCAAGTAACGGGTTGAGAGGAAATAGAGGCATAAACCAAAAAGGGATGAAAGCCTGAGAAATAACCTATGAGGCTAAGCAAAGGATCTTCGGGACACTCGGGGCTAAGCATGGGGATTGGTTATGATTCCCCGTGCAATATAATGACGGAAAAGAATAAATTCTTGTTGTCAATTCCCGGATATGAGTAATTGACATAAGTTACAAAGATAGACGTTAAACTAAAATTCAGTTTTAGTATGAAGTGACGTTTAACGAATAAGAACATTATAGAGAGATTAGGAAATAGTTAATGTTAAGGAATATAGGTCTCAACACCGATAGGTGATAGACGCTATGTTCAAGAGAAAATTTCGTGATAATGAAAAGTTTATAAAAAAAATATAATAATAATAAATATATATAATAATCATGTGATATAATGTAATCATGGTCACAAGAATGATATAGAAATGCAGAAAATAAACACGTTGTAATGTGAGTTACAGGATAAGAGGTCATAAACTCACGTAAGTCCGAATATAGCAAAGGGTTAAACACAAATTAACAGGGCATGAGGTGACGGTGACTAGTCAGTCTAGCTGATAGGATCACCCAAAGTCAAAATAGTGTTTTGAACTTGTCAATACAGGGTAGTATGGAATAAACACATTGACGAACTCCTACTATTGGGTAGTCAAGTGGCAATCGGGACTAATAGGCGGCAATATAAGAAATGCAAGATACAAGTTACGGTCCGTGGGGACTTACACGTGAAAGACGCATGTGTCGAGGCAAAAGATAACTTTTGACTAAAAGAAAGGATGCATTAAAAACAAAACTAAGTTAGTTTGGTCTAAACCAAATAATTATTTAAAGAAGGTTTCGGGGACGAAACCTCTTTAAGGGGGGTAGACTTCTAACACCCCGAAAATATAAGTATAATAGCCAAGATAATATAACTAGGAATAAATAACCTAGTTAGTCTGTGTCTTGACACAATAGAACAAACATGATTAAAACACCCTTTAAATAACTTGTGTAAAGTGGAGGGACTAAACATGGATAAATGAACTGAAGTTTTAATTAAACAAATAAATAAACAAAACACACAAACGTGTGTATGTTCCTGCGATTTTTACCAGAGCCAAGAGAGCTCTCAAGTTCCAACCCTAAAACTCAAAAATTCTCCAGATTGAAGGGGCAAATCAAGCCCAAATCGAAATCCAAGCACGAAATAGTGATCACCTCAGTGAAGGGATCATAAGGTATGTAAAATTTCATGGTTTGATTCCATCTTGAATTTTAGATGAACGCATGAGAATCGAAAATTTGAGTTTGCATGATAGTTGTTTGGATGAATTTGGGATGAAATCATGTCTAGGAGTAAACCCTAGACATTAGTTGGTTGAATTAGTACTTAAACTATGAAATTCATGATCATCCATTATGTGTGTGTAGTGGGTTTTGCAAAAACATGATGAACACTAGAATCATGATTAGTAAACTAGTGTTATTTGAACTCTATGAAGTTAATCTTGATGTTGAACTATAAAATTTGATGATTTACTTGTAAAAGATGTTAAAATCTTGGCTAAATAAGTAGCCATGAACTTGATTGTTGATTTAGTAAAATTATGCCTTTTAGGTGTTTGTTGAAATGCCTAAGAGAAAGCTAGATATGGTGATTTCGAATGAAACGCATATTTGAATGATAAGATGAATTATGCGTTATAAGACATGAATAGAGTTCTAAACGAAGTGTTGATTGAACCCTATAGGCAAAAGAGCCGAGACTTCAAGCGAACAAGCCGGAGCGGACACGCGCTTGAAAGGAACACTCTTAAGGTACGTAACTTTCGGTTTCGTTACAGTATGTATAAACAATAGTCTTAGAAATGTTGATGAGATTGTAGTGTCAAGTGTGAGTTTGGTATGTCATAGAAGTGACGAAGTTCACTTGACAAATCAAACGGGTCAAAAAGTTAGTTAGATATGTGGATTGACGATATGGTTAATTAGTCATTTTGGGAATGTAAATAAAGTGATATAACTCACTAGATAAAGAAACGGGTTAAAATAATTGTGGTAAGTAGTTTGGTATATTGATGAAAATGGTGAATTCCATTAGACAACCAAACGGATTAAATAACGGTTGAAATGTTAGTGCTCGAAGTGACTTAAACGTCACTAATTAAATTTGAATTATAAGAACGTAAATCGTGGAATGGATGTGATATGCATAAGGTTGACAAGTCCGGGAATGGGTAATTATGGTTAAATACCAATGTTGAAAAATTATGCAAGTATGTAACTTGATCCGTTACATTCGATGAAATGTTGTTAAACTATGCGTTATTGATAAAATTATGTGGAATGTAGCAATCTTGTATGTTACTTAAATTCGTAGGATAAGAATTAATTAGTGGTTGTTTGGTAGTCATCAAAATGGAGGATTTTCCATAGATGGACCAAACGGATCGAATAATGATACTTGTAAGTATTAAATTTGTAAGTAGAAAGAATTGGCAGAAATGGTCACAAGAGCACGAAGCCATAAGTTTGGTAATGAAGTGCCAGTGATAATAAGCCCCGGAGTTGGGAAATAAACGCCTTAGGTTTCCTAGTTAAATGGTAATGAGATGTTTAACTTAGAGTGGGTCGAATAATTGCAAATGGACATATAATATTTTGGTCCGTAAACAAATTGTTCGGTATGAAATTTTGTGATAGGCATGTCGGTAATGAATTTACAGACGCATAGGAAAAAGAATCACCTAAAACGGACTTACGAGTCAAAAGTTATGGCCAAACGAAGTTGAAAATCCGAATTTTCGGAGCTGGCAGCAAATGCAGGTCACAAACCTGCACTTGCTGGAAAAGCGAATCTCCCGCGCCACGCGGCAGGATCCTTTAGATCCCCCGCGACACGCGACAGCTTCCGCGATACGCGGCATAATGAATAGAACCTGCCGCGACACGCGGCAGGGTAACTTTTGAAATTTTATTTTATTTCTCATGTTTCGATGTCGGAACTTGTTTACATGTACTATATCAATGTCAAAACTAACTTTCTTAGTGGTTTTGACCCTAGGTGACAATGGGGATCTTACGGATGGCAATCAAGCGAGTTTTTGAAGAACCGAACACACTTTTGAAGCTTCCGCAATTATCTAGTTTTGTTTTGTAAAAAGTGGAATATGTAAACATTTTAAACCATGTTTTAGAATGTTGTAAACCTGTTTAAATACTCACGATGTAAAAGTTTTTGATAAGTGGCATTTTCTTATAAAATGCTTACTTTAATTATATATATATATATATATATATATATATATATATATTAATTAACGGAGAAAAAGTATGGGTGTTACAGATCACAAGAGCCTTCAGTATCTATTTAATCAAAAAGATCTTAACATGAGGCAGCGTCGATGGGTGGAGACACTAAACGATTATGATTGTGAAATCCGATATCATCCACGCAAAGCGAATGTAGTCGCTGATGCTTTGAGCAGAAAGGAAAGGGGTAAGCCCATTAGGATCAATGCCAAGAGCATTGAATTGAAGAACATCTTGAATGAAAGGTTGTTAGCCGCTCAAAAGGAAGCCGTATTAGAAGCTAACTATCCGAATGAAAAGTTGGGCGTAACTGCTGAACAGTTATCGTATGGCAAGGATGGAATCTTAAGATTGAATGGACGAATATGGGTTCCAATTTATGGAGGACTTCGAGAAGTGATTCTTCAAGAAGCTCAAAGCTCCAAATATTCTGTTCATCCTGGCAGTGATAAGATGTACCAGGATTTAAAGGCAAATTATTGGTGGATAGGTTTGAAGAAATCTATAGCCACTTATGTGGAAAAATGTCTGACGTGCGCGCAAGTTAAAGCAGAGCATCAGAAGCCGTCAGGTTCGCTTCAACCGCCTGAACTTCCCAGATGGAAGTGGGAAATGGTAACCGTGGATTTTATCACTAAGTTACCAAAGACAAAGCGAGGAAATGATACTATTTGGGTTATAGTCAACATGTTGACTAAGTCAGCCCACTTCTTGCCGATTAAAAAAACTCACGGCTCCGACAAGTTAGCTCAGCTGTACGTTGATGAGATTGTATCGCTTCACGGAGTGCCAGTATCTATCATCTCTGATAGGGATACGAGATACACATCGGATTTTTGGAAAAGCTTTCAGCAATCTTTAGGCACTCGACTAAATTTTAGCACTGCTTATCATCCTCAAACGGATGGTCAAAGCGAGCGTACAATCCAAACGCTTGAGGATATGTTACGGGCTTGTGTTATAGATTTGGGTGGAAGTTGGGATGATCATCTTCCTTTAATTGAATTCTCGTACAATAATAGTTATCATTCGAGTATTCAAGCAGCACCTTTAGAAGCTTTGTACGGAAGAAAGTGTAGAACACCAGTTTGTTGGGCGGAAGTTGGAGATGTCCAACTATCAGGACCTGATATAGTCCTGGAGACGACAGACAAGATTGTTCAGATCCATGATCGTCTCAAGGCTGCCAGGGATAGGCAGAAAAGTTATGCGGATATGAGGCGCAAACCTTTAAAGTTTGAAGTTGGCGATAAAGTGCTACTTAAGGTATCACCCTGGAAAGGGGTGATGTGTTTTGGCAAAAAGGGCAAGCTTAGCCCAAGATACATAGGACCATTCGAAATTATCGAATGTGTCGGAACTGTGGCTTACAAGTTAAATCTGCCAGAAGAGCTCAGTGGAATACATAATGTGTTCCACATCTACAACTTAAAGAAATGTCTAGCCGATGAGTCGCTAGCAATGTCGCACAAGGACGTGCAGATTGATGAAAGCTTGAAGATCGTTGAAAAACCTTTGTCAATTGAGGATCGACGGGTTAAGAAGCTTCGAAGAAAGCATGTGCCGATTGTAAAGGTAAAATGGGATGCCCATAGAGGCCTCGAATACACGTGGGAGGTGGAATCCACAATGAAACAGAAGTACCCTCATTTATTTCAGTAAATCTCGAGATCGAGATTTCTTTTAACGGGGTGAAGATGTAACACCTCGAAAAATCATGTCCAATATAGTATCGACACGTGTCATGAATTTTAAACGTGTAACAAATTGATTACGAGGGACTAAAGTTGACAAACGAAGAAAGTATGTGTGTAAGAGGATCCAAAGTGTCAACATTTGAAAATTTTTCCTTTCAACGACCCAACACGATGTTTATACCCTTAAACGAATAAATCATGAATCGTATGAAACCGTTTGAGGAAGAAAGTGAAAGTTTACAAGACGCGAGGGTTAAATGTGTCAACATGTTAAAGTAATACCTCTGAGTGACCTTTTAACGAACCCGGAGCCTTTTAACGATTAATTATGCTCCCAATAAAAAGTGACAAAAATTTCACAAGGTTTCGATATCGTATGAGATAAATACGTTAACTTTCGTAATTAAGCGGTTTAAAACGTCAACGAGGCAAAACTTGTGTTTTCGGTTATCATTTAACAAAACCTTACCTAATGATGTTTGTTTATACTCTAAGGATCATAGAAATATAAATTATGTGGGTTAAATGTGCTTGAAATGAAAGATATTACGTTCTAAAAGGTTCAGGGGGTGAAAGTGTCAAGTTTGAAACTTGCTGAGCTGGTTACCACACTGGTGGCGTCACGAAACACCTAAGCCTCTCTGCCGTCGCCGTCGCGCGACGCGACGGCTTAAAATGAATAGCCAGCATGCACAGGTGCAGGTTCTGCACTCTTCTTCACCATTGCATGCTTAATTCGATTCTATGGGTTGTTGTTGGTATTGTAAAACCCCCTAAACACATGTATGCTTCAGATTAAACTTGGGGACACCTGTAGCAATCCAAGATCCATCCAAAAACCTATATAAAGGGGCAGATTTGGAGCTCATAACTTGCAAGTTCAATTTTTCATACTTTCAACTCACTCTGAAGCTTTGGAGCTTTTTAAATCATTCTCTGGAGCATCCTACCTTGGAAGGAAGCTCTCTTAGTCTTAATCTGCGTGCTAAGGACTCTTGTAAGTGTACTTGGCCTCTGTAATTAAGTTTTCATTAGTGTAATGACTGAAAGTCAAAGTTGACGTAATTCTGCTTTGACTTTGTGATTAATCACAAACGGTCCAGCCATTATTCGAATTGAAAGTGGCTATGTGTTGGTAATTATGTAGGTGTTAAACCCTTAAAAGGGCACTTCCTAATTATCACATTATCTCAGTCAATTGTCGGGTCAAACTACTTAACAGAAAAGTCAAACGGGACTGTTTTTGAAAATTAACTCATAACTGATAATGCTGAAGTTATGAAACATGTTTTAACACTTAAATAACTTGGTAAATAATATAAGAACATATTTAGGCATGTTCAACCCAACAATTCTGAGTTTAGGCTCGGTTCGCAACCGAAAGTCGCAAAAGTAGACTTTTTCTTTGACTTTCAGTTCTGGCCCGAATTAGCTTAGTTTTAGTCATGCCTTAGGGTTCCTTTAGGACCATATTACATGTTAGTATAACCCTCTGAGATTATGCTATATGGTTCCTTTAAAATCTGATTCATATGCATGTTTTCGTTAAATGCTTAATTGTTGACCATTATGCCCTTTTGATATAAAAATGAAATTTTTGAAAATATGAGAGGACAAAAACCTTTATTACTGATATTTAAGCATGTTCTAAAAGTTTGACATCAGTTCTTGCTCCAAGATAGGAGTTATGCAAGATATCGTAAATTAAAGCTTTTTTTATTAATTAAATGGCATTTTCCGCATAAATCATGTTTAAACCCAATTTTGTCACCAAACTTTATACCTACTGTTAAGATATAATATTTAGGGATTTTCGGGAATTTTGTTGAATTTTAAACTGATCAAAACATAGAGTTCTATTGTAAATTCGGTATTGACGAAATTGCCCTTTTCATTGATAAAATGAGTTTTATGTACTATTTTGATACCAAACCTTTTCCTACTGATTTCATATGATAAATAAAATATTTTAAGCTTTAGAAACTGATCAGGACTTCAAAATTTTATAAACATTTCAAATATCGTTAAATACCGACTTTTACGCCTAATAAGCGCATAGTATGGTTTAAAACCATATCTAATGCCAAAAAATTGTTACCTACTGATGTTATAAATAAATTTATAAATTTTAACAGTAAGCTTAAGTCTTGAACTCAGATTTCCAAATTTGACCCTTAAAACATATGTGAAATGACCAAAATGCCCATACGGTGCATAGTTTGGCCATAAACAATTAAGTACACATATGTATGATATCTTGTTGTTATAACCACATAAAATAAATATTTTCATAGAAGGTTTTGGACCAGATCTTCAGTTTATAGTTAAACCTCTTTTATAAACTTTAAAATGACAAAAATACCCCTACGGGGCTTAAATTGATTTTAAATTCATTTTGGGCATAATGGAAGGTATCCTACTAATATCACAACATATTAAAAGCATATTAACTTGTGGAACTTGTTCATGACTCATTTGGTTACCCGTTATGCATTTTTCGCATTCGGTACGATTTATGTAACTAGTATGCATAAATTAACCGAACCGAGTTAAACCTTATCATTTTTACTTCAAAATCCAGAATGTGTTTAGTTTACCCATTTTATACAAGTCCTCATACTTGTTGGGTCTAAATCACATTTTAATCCGGTCTTCGCTAAATCTTGCGTTTTGAACCGTATACCTTTCTTTAAAACTAACCGGTCTAAGTTATAACTTAAATAAGACTCGTTAGGAATCTAATAGGTTATTAAAACCTTCGTTCCAGATTAGGAGCCCGGTAAAAGCTACTTGCACTTGCTAATTTGACATACGGCTGGGATTAAAATTTTATTTTAGCACAGGTAAATACTTTTAACTTATTTTCCGTTATACGGGCTTGGGATACGGTATTATAATAATACCGCTTGGTCGGGTATGTAGTTATTTAAATCGGATTGTGATTAATACATTTACATAACCCGTTTTAATCTGTTTTGTTTGATGCAATGCCTTTGGGGGGTTAATGACCATGTCCTGGATATCCTCAGCTCATTTATTAGAAATGGCCACGGCTTAAGCACGGGGTGTAGGCATACACCTGACAGTTGCGTATGTATAAACGGTATCTCACATCTCTTGTGGGAATATACTTGTGGTGTGTCAATTAATCTAATTCGGCTCTTCTACCGAATGGACGACAAACATATAAAACTGTATACAAGATTATTTTAAATAATTGTCCCAAGTTATAAAAGAATTTTGTGCCTTGTGCATTTAAATTAATTTTATAAACACTTTTCAAAAAGTGTCGGTTAATTGTATTTACCAATGTAAACTGACGTATTTTTCCAAAAAGGTTTAAAGTGCAGGTACTACGCGAAATGTGCTGGCTACTCCTAGTATCAAATAAAGAGTCTTGCAAGCTTTTGATGCTTAAATCTGTTGAATAATATTTCTTTTTATTTTAGATCCGTATGTGGATCCACTACATTCCGTTGTGTAATATTTTATGTTACTTTAAACTCGGTTTGTATAAATTACTTTAGACTTCCGCTGTGCGTTTAAACTGTGATTATTTACTATGATGATATCAACTACGTCACGATACTCCCCACCGGGCCCACCGGTAATACGTGGAAATATCGGGGTGTGACACTTATAGTAAAGACCCACATTTTGTTGATAAGTAGAGCTGCTCATTTTGTTATGTTTTTGCAACTCGAGCTCATGACTTTCAATCTTTTCTATCAATGTATCCAAAGTAATCTCATCAAACAATACATCATTTTTCAATATGAAGACAAATGTTTGCCATTGATCTGCACGTGGTAAGGCATCGATAACTTTGTCAATAATTTCTTCTCGAGTTTTTGTTATCCCAAACCTGTCAAGTTTAATTTTTAAATGACAAAATCTCTCAATCATTTGTCTCACTGTTTCACCTTTTATACTATCAAACAAATCAAAATTCTTTTTTAAACAATGAAATTTTGTTCTTTTTAATTTGCTGTCCTCCCTCAGCTTTCACTTGCAATGCTTCCCAGACAGACTTTGAAGAACCATCATGATTAAGTAATGCAAAAATATTATCTCTGATCGATTGTTGAATTAACGCGATCATCCTTTGTTCATGAAAAAATACTTTTATGTCTTCAGTATCTAAATCTCCAAGTTCAAGTTCTTCACCTTTATCATTTCTTAGCTTTTTATACCTGAATTCCATACAAAAACCTCTCTTTCCACCAAGTATAATCTTCAATGTTATCAAGTTTCGGTGGTTTAGAATGAGTTCCATAAAAATTTTCATGTTTTAAATTATCATTTATAGCTTTAGAAATGCTTTTTGGTGCAACAGTTGTTGTTTCAGAAGATTCGAAAGTGAACGTGTTATAGAATTCGTTGTAAAATTCTTCAGCGATGATTTCCTGCAGACACACAATCAAACACTTGATTAAATTTGAAAATCAAATAATACTGTCTCGGTTCGTACGAAGGTGAACTGCTGGATTCGTACGAAGTCACAAACGCTGGGTTCGTACAAAGCTATATGTGTGGCTTCGTACGAAGCTATGCTGCGAAGAAGCAAGTCGTGTTTTTCATAGTTTTTCACTGATTTGAGTATGATTTTGTTTGAATTTTGATCTGAAACTTTGTATAATTATAAAAACTAGTTTGCGCACATTATACTGAAAAATTAGCCAATTTTAACTGTGGAAACTGTGTAGATCTGAGTTTTAAGTTTGAAAATAAAGTGTAGAAGATAAGTAGAAGAAGATGTGAGTAGAAAATGATGATTTCAGCTCTAAATCTGATGAAGAAGCTTGAATCTTCGTGTCTTCGATCCGTGCAAACAATCACCCGCTCTGATACCACTTGTGAATTCGAATCTTGGATCGAGTCCTTGATCGTTGAATGCGTACGAACATGTAAGTTGTGCGGAATCCAATCACGTGTGTGGATCAGACACAAATAAGTAATTAACGTTGATTTCTATTAATACTTTGACAGTACAAAACCACGAAATCAGTCGATCAGAGCTTCGCCTCAAAGTTGCTCAAGAGTTACAAATGAACAAGACCTACACATCTATATATACTAGTGTTGCCTTCGTACGAAGCCATATCTCCCTTCGTACGAAGCTGGCTTCTCATCTATGATCTTTCTGATTTCTTCTGTTCAGCGCCAGGCTTGTCTCATTTGTATAAGCTACAATGAGTGATTGACGGAAGTGATAGACATTATATACTCACAATAATGATCCATTAGAACTACCCGTTATTGCGAGAACCACGAGAACAAGTGTGAACACAACTAAAACTACTTAAAAAAGTTTCAAAAACACATAATTTTTTTTTTAAATTTCCATTAAAAATCGCAAGATTTTATTTATAAAACTTTTTTTTTGAAATTTTTTTAATCCAAAAAAAAAACAATTAATGATGCACATGTGCATATTTCATGTTTCTTGACAACACATATACAATTCCCTTTCCATATACACTATCATCCATAATGCATTACCAATATTATACAATTTCACTTCCATCTACACTACAATCCGTAATACATTGCCAATATATATAATATTTCAAACTATGCACATGTATATTACCAACCTTCATACCATACACAACAATATATTACATCATAAACAAACAAATATAACCAAACTATCAACCACCAGATAAAATTAACCAAAATAAGCATACATGCATACAAATCACAACATCATAGAGTTGTCAGGATTTGTTTTGCATATGAAATCCACTTTGGTCGTATGTGGGAGAGTAATTGGATAGAGCTGGAGAAAATAGAAGAAGAGAAAGAGAAGAAGAGATTAGAGAAGATTACTGTAAAAACGAATAAAGCATCTATCTCAAGGAACAAGTTCATGAAACCGCCGATAACTTAGCAGAAGCCAAAGAAGAGCTTTGAAGAGCATAGGAGAGAATATTGGAAGCGGTTTTTTGGTATGAACGAGTGAAGAGCAACAAAGACAAGACTGCAACAATATCCAAGCGGAGTCTAATAGTGCTTTTATGTCTAATGCTTGCGTCTTTGTATGTGTCTATATGTATACGTAGTGACGTGCGTGGGTGAGTTGTATTTTTAGTTATATTTTTAGCTCTTTTTACTCGCCGAATTCAAGTTTTAAATTTATAAAACACGATATTCCACTATCACTCTACACACACGCTAGGGCAAGTATACCCATCGCGGACGTAGTATAGTGATGGCAAGATACCGAGGTCGTCGAGGACACAAGAGCTTTTAGTACCGGCTTATCGTCAACGTCTAATCGAACCAACTTTTGAGAAAATATTTTTAAGCTAATAAAAAGATAAAAACAAAAAATAAAATAAAATAAAAATGATAGACAAGAAAGAATCACTTGGATCCAAGTTATCTTTCATGTACCCTTTTGATGATTTCCGCACTTTGGGCATTTTAAGAGATTATCTTATTTATAGTAGTAGGCCACTCATTTGGAGGCGACGTTACCCTCAACCTAGTGGTTTGAGTCAGCAAGGATACAATCCCACTAGATCGGAATATTGAAAGATAAATAAGTAAGTTATTAATGCAAAATGTGGCGGACCCCCCTTACGAGGCGGCGCTCACCCTCAACCCGTTGGTCTGAGTCAGCAAGGATACAGTCCTCGCGGGGTTGGTTTAAAGTTTTAATAGTAGTTTAAGAATAAGGGATTCAAGCTTTTTGCACCTCTCCCATGGTGGGTAATTCCCGCTCCGACTCGTGAGGTGTTGCTAGGCTTGAACCAGGTTCTCGTAGGATCTATACACTGAACGAGACATAGAATTACCCAAACCACCCTTCTAATCTCCCTTTTGAGTTAATTAACATGCTTTATATAGACCGTAAAGACATGAACATATTGAGTAAACGAACATATGAAGAGTGTTTGAATTAATTTGCCTTCAATATAAAAAAAAACTAATTGTTAAAGTCATTAATACATATCCAATTAAAAAGTAGCCAAAGATTGAAAATCATAAAAGAAATACATAAAAGATATGTCTTCACCAAGTGATGTAAGAATTTAGCCAAGCATGGCCTTTGTTTGACAAAGATTCTTACGATCAATCTTGGATCCCGAGACTACACACACTCTAAAGATGAAAAAAATGGATGATGTTGGTGGATGATGGTGTTGTAGTGGTGGTGGAGTGGTGGTAAGTGAGAGAGAAGTGGTTTGCTAGGGATGAGTTGAAGTGGAACCAATCACTTCTATTTATATTGTCTTCAGAAGCTTCAGCACGGCCCATGCTCGGCTGGCACGGCCCCGTGCCCATCTCTCTCTTTCTTCCTCATTAACTGCTTGTCAGATGCTGTACTAACACAACCCCGTGTGTCAACGGCATGGCCCGTGGCCAAAGTACTTGTTGTACTATCGTAGATTATGAAAATATTTTAGTTGAGCACGCCCCGTGTTGGCTTAGCACGGCCCCGTGTTGGCTGCTATTTTTGTCTTCTGCAGTTGTCTTTTTCTCCTGCCCAGTATCCATCTTCGGACACGGCCCGTGTCTGGTGGACACGGCCCCGTGTCAGCCTTCTGTTCTTGTTATTTTGATGTTTGGATGTGAATTGGGGCCTGGCGAGCTGCGGCAATTCCCTCTTCTTTACGTTTATGTTGGATTTTGCTGTATTTTTGCTCCTTTTGCAACTTAAAGCTCTTTTATCCCTAAAAATCTAAAAGGAACGAAAACACGAGCTTTTTCCAACATTAGTACTAAAAAAGGGTTGCTTTCATGCCGTATCTGACATATTTATATGTTGTATTTTAATCACATCAGTAGCATTTCATATTTGATTGTATAGGTTTGAGTTTTGTTTTGATTGTAAAAGGGACTCATACGTGCGCAAGAGTCCTACGCACGTATGAGTATCCACACGCAGGAGTCCTGCGCACGGACGAGTATTGCCTATATAAAGGCTAGTCCGTGCGCATGACACCATAACTCACATTTTTTTGCTTATCAAAAGGACGTAACGTGTAACGAATTAGTGTCGAAAATCTAATAGAAAATATATTATGTAATCCTTATGTTCACTAGTTCAATATATGGATTCCACACATATATTAGATTCATATATTTCCGTGCATGTGCTAATCAAGTCTAATTAAGAATTCTACACGTCAAAACCTATCCTACAATAAGAATACAAAATAATCAAAGTATCATATCCTAAACTTGTAATCTGATTTTCAATATATAATGGCTGATTCTAAACACACCCCCACCCCCTACTGATTATACCTCCCCTTGTGAGAGGAAAACTGCCGGTCCCACGCGGGCCCCACCTGTAAGTATGTGAGAGGAGGGAGGTGTAAAAAGTAATTAGGGGGGTGTAGAAAGTAGCACCCTATATAATCTAGACGTGGAATTTTTATAACAATTATCATATTTTATTTCGTAACTGTACATTAAATAGAGAATAAATAATTTAAAAAAATAGTTATATATATATTTTTAAAATATAATTAATTTTATTTCAAAAATAATCAAAGTGACTAAAATAATATTCCATTTAAGTTGCTATAATATCCTAGTTAATAGAAATTAATAGGTGGATTAATTACAATTAAACCTCATAAAAATATAGTAACTCATATATATAAATTATATCATTTATTCTTATAGAATTTCATGATATTATTTTTTAATAATATCTTCAATCAAAATTCATATTTATTTAGTTATGGACTTACAGAATTGTTAAGTATTTGTTTAGGAATCTGTTTAGCTGTTTATTAGTTTGGTTGGAAATCTAGTTATCAAAATTCAAGGTTTATAATATATATGACAAACATAATTAATTTTATGTCTTGAAATAATAAGGCTGGAGGGTGTGGGGGCGCCACCCTCGCCAGCTCACCATGTTTAGCGCTCCATAAGGCTCCATCACCACACCCTACATTTTAAGAGGGGGCGCCATGGTTGAGACGCTAGCATGGTAACGAGAAGATTAATGTGTTCAGGTGGGGCCCACAACATGTAATCTAATCAAATTTCTTTTTTTTTTATTTTGTTTAATAGGGGGCACCATCCACACCCTGCATTTTAAAGAGGGGCTCCATGGCTGACGTGGATCCTACGTGGCCTGATAGCCCCTAGGGGGCTCCAACCACACCCTCCATCCTAGTCCTAATCAAGTCGCATTTATTTACAGAATCATTTAAGTCCATTTATATGTTTGGTTTTATATATATCAAATTATAGTTTATACAAAAAGTTCCCAAATCCAAGAACCCGAATCATTAGTCTCATTCTATCATGCCGTTTGTTTAGATATTTATTTATATATTTTTAGGGTCATCTTTGTCGTTGGATTGTATTTGGAATTGTTCATTTTTCTCAGACAGTTTCATTTCCATGGATCATACTTCGCAAACTGTGAGTAGATCTCTACTCCCCTTTTTATCATTAAACTTTTTGGAGTGTATCATGCGTCATGCAAATTCTCATGTTTATTCAATTTAATTATCAACATGCAATATCATTATGAAGTTTATGTGTTATGTGGTTTACTTGTTTATTTAATTTGTGTGCACTGGTTACTCAATTCGTAAGTGCCTCACTTATTCATAGGCACTGAGTAAGTGCCTCACTTATTCATAGGCACACTTACACCTGCTTGACCTTCCCTCATAATTTATGAGATGTGGGTATCGCATCATTTATTCATAGGACGACCCTTTCCTCATGACATGGGATGTAGTTATCATGTCACTTATTCATAGACTGGTCATTTCCTCATGACTATGGGATGAAGGTACCGTCATCATATAGTCACGCCCTTTGGGGTTCGAGACTCAAGTATTGATTGTTTTATTTGTTGTTGATTGTTTACTTGTTATTTGGTATATTTGAATATGATATGAGTTACATGTTTACTTTTAAAAATAAAATAAATTTTTAAATAAATTGTTTAATTTAACTTTTGATTTACTAACCAGCTTCTTTTAGTTGATCGAAAAATGTTTTACGCATGGTACATGAAATTAGGTCTGATGAAGACATGTCGGATTTCCATAGACAAAATAACGGGATTATTTGTGTGTTTCATGTTAGAGTTTTATTGAAATTATTTGAAATTTGTTATGTTTAATGTGACATTTTAAACTGTGACATGAATAAATATTTGAATATTATGAAAATATATTTTTTATCAATAAATTAGATTGTTTTATACGTGTCAAAAAATGTCATTACTAATATTTCACACTTAGTGAAATGTTAAATCAAATATACAAAACTCAATATGTGTAAACTTTGTATAGAAAAGTTATGGTTAATACCACACCGTCTAAACAAATAAAAGTTCTTAGTAGAATCCAGAATTTTTCTTACGACCATTTCATCACCGGGGATGAACCTCCAAATTGCATTTCCAATGCTTCTATAATCTACCATGACACCCTACGGTCGTCTAATTTATATTCATCACTTAACTTGTAGAAGTTAACGTCAATGTTGCCATTTCATTGTGTTCGACATTATCATTTAAAATTATTATCGTTTTCATTTCATTCTACTGTCTTCTCGTACTACTAACTTTTCCTACTATTGTTATTTCACATTATTGTTATTAGGGATGAGCATTTGGTACTTGGTAACGGTACCGAATTTCCCGTACCGAATTTTTTTGGTACTGGTACCCATTTTTTGGCATTTTCGGTATTGGTACTTTCGGTATTGGTATCGGTTCAGTACGGTACCAGTAAAATACCTAATTTTACCTTCAAATACCGGTACCATACCGTACCGAATATTTCGGTACTGGTACCGGTACCCAGTTTTGACAAATTTCGGTACCGGTACCACGCTCATCCCTAATTGTTATTATTATCATTTCACGTTATTACAATTTCACGGTTTGACCCGCAAGGGACAAGGCGGTACTATTATTTCACTGTCATTTCATGATTATTATCATTAATGTCTTATTTAAGGCAATTACACAACTTGACCCGCAAGGGACAAGGACGTTGTCACGGCCTAACATATAAAAATTAAGGACGTAATAATTACTCTATTATGCAATGGTTGTTTGTGGTTTTGATTATGTTTACTTAGTATGTAGGTTTTAGGTCGAGTCGTCACATAGAATCATAATGACTCGATAACGAAGCCGATGAAATTTGATAAGGACATGGTGACTCGATAACGAAGCCGACCAATCATGAGTCATCACATAGAATCAATCATGACTTGATATTTAGGTTTGATGAAACGAGGATGAAGACATGTAGAATTGCCTTAGATAAAATAAACGAGATTATTTTTATGTTTCATGTTATGAGTTTTGTTTGAATTATTTAATGTGAAATAATAATTTGTTTGAATTATTTGAAATTTGTAAGATTTAATGTGAAATAATAATGTTTTAAGTTTTGTTTGAATCATTTGAAATTTATTATATTTAATGTGAAATAATAACACACCCCACCTCTAATATCTCTCTCTCTCTCTCTCTTTATAAAACCAACCCATAGAAATTGTCGAACAACACTATTTCAAGCTACACCCTCATCAACACTTGGTCACAATACACAAACTCATCAAACAAAAAAACCATCCTTAACCATTACATGCATCAACACATCACCAACCAAAATGATGGTTTTGCATACATTCAATGAACCAACCCCATACAAGAACACATTTCCGGCAATAGTCCGGTGGAGTTTCGGTTTAAAAGCATTAGCACTCATGGTATTATTCACCCTCTCATTAGTGGTTCTTCCCTTAGTTTTGCCGCCACTTCCGCCACCTCCGCCGCTCCTCCTCCTTGTCCCGGTGGTCATCATGTCCGTACTCGTGTTTTTAGCCTTGGCACCGTCGGAGTTGCCACCGGACGACGTCGTTTACTGCGGTTGAAATGTTGAATGTTGTGCAATGAATCTGGCTGACAAGTAAACTTTAATGAATTAATGTTTAAGTTGAAAAAAAGTTTATATTTTTTTTTTTTATGAATACATGCATTCTATGTATCTATCCATGTTTATTAATTTTAGTAATCTTGATTAAATGGGAATGTATTAAATTTAGTAATTAGTGTAGCCATCGGTTTCAATGTTCAAATCAGTTTAAATGTGTGTGGTTTTAGTAGTTTCAAATTGCAAGGGTTCTAATCTCGTCCACTAGTTAAACGACTTTATTCTGAATAGACAAATGACCGGTAATCTTTCTTTGATTATATATTTAGTGGTTCCCATTGGGTATGTTGGGCCGGCTCCTCCTTTGGGAGGTCACCGGTTCGACTCCCACTCGTGGTCTTAGGGGGGGGGCGTCCCAATGATAGACCGTATCCTACCGAGGCATGGTGCGGTCTTGAGGGCAACCCGGTTTTACCCAGCTGTTACCCCAGCGAGTCTCTCGTGTGGGGGCAGTATGGTTTCCGGGCGAAAGTCAGCTTGCGCGGCGGCCGGGGCCCAATCGAACATCGCGACGGAGTGCGGGGCTGACGGGGGATTGTCTTCGACATGAACCCGGTGACCATTAAGGTCCAGTACATGAAAGTCACCTTTCAAAAAAAAATTTAATGGTTGAGCTATTAAATTTAAGAGTAAACTTTCGTTTTGCTCCATGTGGTTTGGTCACTTTAACGGTTTTGCCTCGAATCTTTAAAAATAATCATTTTTCTCCAATAGTTTGCTATGGTTTTTCCATTTTGCTTCGTGCGAGGAGCAAAAAGGAAAAACAAACAATTTGGATGGAGTTAGAGGCGGGAAGCAAAATGGAAAAACCATAGCAAACTATTGGAGGAAAATGGTTATTTTTAAAAGTTTGGGGCTAAACCGTTTAAGTGAACAAACCATAGGGAGCAAAACGGAAGTTTACTCTAAATTTAAAGAAATAAGTTTTTGGTAATTGTAACTTTTATTTGTTTCTAGAGTTATTAAAACCGGCCGGTTACACCAGAAACCAGCTATATAACTAGTTTAATTGAGTGCATTTGATTCTTTTTATTTAAATCGGTCAGTTACTTGTTGAACCAGCAAACCGGACCAAAATGTTGAATAGGTTTCAAAGATCTAAGTATTCTCTTTTTTTATTACTTTAGGCTTAATGTTATACTTTGTGATATTGCAAATCTAAAAAAAAGGTTTAAATTTTGTATTAATTTAGTTATGTATATACTTTGTTATTAATATTAATTAATATAAACGTCATCCGGTTTATTAAATTGGGTTAACTTGCCATTCAAAAAAAAAAAAACCTTGTCGATACGTTTATGAAAGCACAATTTTTTAATGTATAACAACCATTATAATTCTAGAAGTACGCATAAATCATGTCAAATAACATGTTCGGAGGATTAGAATTTAAGAAATTACAAAGTTCATAAGGCTACACGGTATGGGTATGGGGGTCGTCCCCCTACCGTCCCGGTCCGTCGCCGGTTTGAACACCGTGCCGCCACCCCCGTCGCCGTCCAGTCATCGTCCTCTCCGTCGGTATTCCGACGTTCAGGACGGAGCAAAACAATGGGTCCCCCCTCCGTCGCCGGTTTGAACACCGTGCCACCCCCTCCGTCTTCATCCCGTCGCCGGTTTCAGCTCCGTCACCATAACCACAAGCCTAAAGTCCTTTTGTTCCTTTTCTAGGATTCATCATGATTACAATGATTGATTTTTAATGAAATGAAAATCACAATCAATTATCTTTTATTTTAATTCAATAGAAATTGTTTCATTGTGAAAATTCGCAACTATTTTATAGGTAATATATTAGCATATCAAAGCAAAGTTATCATAATCATTTTGAACAAAACAACTCAACTCAGTTTTGATATATGATAATTTCTCAATTTATTATTTTTTTTGTATATATAAAATTTATGGTAAACGTAGATAAATAGCATATAGAAAAAATTACACCGTTGTTCTTGTGGTTTCTGCAAAATTTCAACGTAGGGTACTAATAGTTTTTTTGTTGCAAAATCAGGTATTAACTTTCTAATCTTTCACAATGTTTAGTAAGGCCAAACCTTATTAACTTTTTTTTGTCAAGTCTTAATAAAATGACTAAAATGCCCTTTAATAAATAGAGAGTTTATTTTTAATTAATTATATTTGACTGTTTTATATTTAAAGTTTTGTTTATATTTATATTTATATTTATATTTATATTTATATTTAGGTTTTTTATATTTTTCTGTTTTATTTATATTTTTTATAAAATTATATGGATTTGAAGTTTATTATTTATAAACTTTGAGTTTATATATAATATTATTTAAGTTTATAAAAAAATATAAATAAAACAAAAAAATATAAAAATATAAATATAAATAAAACTTTACATTTATTTTAGTCAAATATAATTAATTGAAAAATAGACTCTCTAGATATTAAAGGACATTTTAGTCATTTTAGTAATACTTAACAAAAAAGTTAACAAGGGTTTGGCTTTAGTACTTAATATTGTGACAATATTTAGCCTTAGTACTCAACATTGTAACAAATTAGAACATTAATACCTGATTTTGTAAAAAAAAAAAAAAACTATTAATACTCGACATTAAAATTTGGCATAAAACACAAGGACCTAGTGTGTCATTTTTTCTAGCATATATACACATATGTAGATTACACTTTATAATTTCTTTTATGAAATATGAGCTAGACGTGACATAAAAGCTGGCTGACAATTGTTTTGATGTTAGTGCTATATAATATACTTTATTTTAAGTTCAAGAATTGTAATATGTCAAGATTTAATTGAGGGACTTTTCACTGAAGAATATGAGATGATATGTTTAGGAAATCAGAGGGATTTAATTTTTAAGGGGTGAGGAACAACGAAATTTCTTTTGGTTGTGCATCTTAAGAAAACTTGTTTAGAAGAAAAGATTATGATGATAAACCCAAAATCATGAGCGCCTCCGATTCAGACTCTAACGATCAAGTCAGTCTTTTAAGAGATTAATGCGTAAGGATTGTCTTTTAGATAATGAAAGGTATCTTATCTATAGATGTAAGTAGTTGTTACCAATATTGTCCTTGCATTGCAAGCACAACTTTTTAGTTTGTTGATGATGTGAGAGTGAGGTTTGATGATGGTGGTGTGAAGGTAGTTTGGTGGTGGTAGCTATGCTAATGACGGGAGGGTGGGTGTGTTAACCATTATTAATTCATGGTTTAAATAGTAACAAAATTATATTATCATTATTGTTGTTACAAAAACTTGAATTGCAGACAAGAAAATAGCAAGTATTCATTGAACAGCAAACAATCAACTTCATTCCTCACCAAACAAATGTACAAAGGATTGACAGTTAGTAAGGTACTAATACACTAGGCTGGTGGGTGTGGAGGAGGGTAGTTCTTTGAGGATGATCCGCTACGTCATCGAGTGTGGGGGATGAGCCCCAAGGGATGGACCAAGGGTGTGGTGATGAGTCCCTTTGTATGTGTGTGTGTGTGTGTTGGATAAGAAAGCAATGGGCCCGTCACGAGCGGCCATAGAGGGACGATGGTGACGGGGACGGACCAAAGAGGGTGGTATGGACGACCCTCGACAGGCCTCGGCGACCCTGGAACGTCCCCTACACCCTTTAGTCTTATATACACAATGACCGTTCAAATAAGTTAAAGATAAAAACACGTATGATAAGACAATGTTTATATAAGGGTTACTGGATTTTATCACCCCCAACTATTAGCTATTGGCCGCTACCACCCCCATCTATCACTTTGACGCCCGTCACCCCTAAGTTAACACTTGATATGTTCTGTCACCACTTTGTTAACTGATCACTAACTTTCGATCCTGTTACTATACTTTTGGGGGTGTCGTAGTGATCTTAGAAAGGTTTTAGGGATCTTAGGACACCCTCAAAAGTATAGTAACATGATCAAAAGTTAGTGATCGGTTAACAACATGATGACAGAACACAATAAATGTTAAGTTGGAGGTGGCGCCCGTCAAAGTGATAGTTGTGAGTGGCAGCGGCCAATAGCCAATAGTTTGGAGTGATAAAATCCAATAACCCTTTATATAAAAGTTAAAAAATGATATTAATAAAATAATTTAAAAATAAACCATTCAATGATGATTAATGAGTAAACTTTATAAAAAATAATAATTTTACATAGAAAAGTCACCTAATCATGAGTTTATATATGAAGGTAATTAAGGCCGTGGGGTATGGGGCGGGGGTTTGGGCGTGGGTTGGGCTAAAACGCCCAAGCCACCACCCCGGGTGGGCTTGGGTTGGGGCGTGGCGTGGCCCCTTGGGGCTTGGGTTTCAAGCCGGGCGTGGGGCGGGGGGACATGCTAGCTGGCTTGCTCTTATTGGCTTGCTCTTTTTGTATTATTATTTTTTTTAACAAAAAGCCAAGGGGGCACATAGATTCTGTCATTATGGTTTTGACACCTAATTTGTTCTGAAATAATAAAATAAACTACGTTTACTTTAGCTTCTAGTTATAGTGATTTAACTTTAATCCGTTATATTTAATATCCTCTTGTATATTGAAAGGATTTCTAAAACAGGTAACTGGTAATCTTATTTAATTTAGTGGACTTTTTAGATACACACCCTGTAAGGTTGTACTGACATGACGAAGATCTATCCAGATTCATATAATTAAAAAACAAGTTTTGTATAAACTTTACAAGTATCCTTTGTCTATTTATAATTTTGTTTTGAGTTAATTACATAGTTAGTCCCTGTGGTTTACACAATTTATAATTTTGTTTTGAGTTAATTACATAGTTAGTCCCTGTTGTTTACACAAAATAATAAACTAAGGTACTAATAGTTTAAAATCACATCCTGGGGTATTAACTTTCCATTTTTTAACATGTGAGGGTATTAACGTTAATTCCCTGTTAACTATTGGTACCTTAGATTGTTAGTTTGTGTAAACCACAGGGACTAACTATGTAATTAATACCCTCACATGTTAAAAAATTGAAAGTTAGTACTCCAGAATGTGATTTTAAACTATTAGTACCTTAGATTGTTACTTTGTGTAAACCACAGGGACTAACTATGTAATTAACTCTTTTGTTTTCCTTTCATAATTTTCATATAACATGGTTTTATATAATTTTGAATACACCCTTGAGATTGTTTTTATCCATCTTTCCACATAGATTTTATCACATATATTTAGAGGGTGTTTGGGATTGCTTATTTATATTTAAAGGTTTTTTTTTTTCAAAAGTGCTTATTAACTTATTAATTTTTTTTCCCAAAAGGAGTTTTTAAAATTGTTTGAATTAGCTTTTGTGGTGGGAAATAGTAAAATGACCAAAAAAAGATATGATAAATTTTCATGTTTAGTTGCTATTTTAAAGAGTGAAGTTGGATTTTTTAATTTTATATTTAAAAAGTCAAAAAACCATTTAAAAAGCCAGGTTTAAATGACTAACAAACACCGCATCTAAAATCTATTAAAAAACCATCTGCTACTCACTCTATGAAACCTGAACTCGCACCCTTTAGTATAAATAAACACCTAGGATATATTTAATGGTTGAGCTATTAAATGTAAAGAATCAAACCAGTGCTATATAATATAATAATAAGTTATAATTTATATGATGCAAATGAAAATGAAAAGTTATTCTTAAATTTAATGTGTTGAGGAGACCATAGATTAGTGAGGGAAAACCTGCTCCTGTTTTGAGTCGAGTTATATCCATAGGACCACTTGTACCCCATTCACGCAATCACACGTCCAGGTTACAAGTTACATCTCCCGAGCATACATAGAGTTTTGCACACATAGATACAAGAATAGCATAAACAAATGTTTCTATTTTTTTTTAACCATCACTAGTGCTATAGTGGTGGTCACGGGTATTTAAGTTCCACTTATGGTGGGCCCGGGTGAGTTTCCCCTCAAGGTCTCAAGTTCGAGTCTTGGTGATAGGGGTTTCTCATTGAGGGGTTTAAATTGGGGATCTATTGTGCGAGGGGGCTCTCTAGCGCGGACCCAGTTAAGACAACGTATGCTAGACCTCCCGACATTCGCGAATAATTCACACCTTTCAAAAAAAAAAAATGTTTCTATTTTTTTTAAAATATACAGGGGTTATGTTTCTCTTTCTCACCACATGAGACTTCCATCTATATTGGATATTTCAAACACATTTAGGGGGTGTTTGGGGTTGAGTTTTGAAAATAGATTATACGTTTTGAATAATCAGAATCAGATAATTAGCTGTAACAAAACGTGCTGCAGAAAGATAGTGTTTGGATTTGATTATGTTGTTTGATATCACAATAATCAGATAATTAACATTGTTTGGATTTGATTATGTTGTTTGATATCACAATAATCAGATAATCAACTATTTGAGTGTTTGGCAAGTATATATATTTTAAAAAAATAAATAAATAAGTGAAAACGTAAAAAATCAGTTTTTGGATTATCACGTTTTCCTGCAGCAAGGGGTGACCTACTTATGGATTATCACGTTTTGAACTCTACAAAACGTAAAAAATCACTTTTTATTAATTTTTTACCAAACACTTAAAATAGATTTTTTGCGATTTCAAAACACAATAATCAAATAATCAGGTTGAAAACGCAATCCCAAACACCCCCTTACTTCCTTCTCACTATTACGCCCCCTTTCAACACATGTCTTAAGTAACTAATAATATATATGTTATTTATCGAGGCAGAATTTGGAGAAAACGTCATAAAGTGTAAAAACAGTGAGAACGGTTCAGGCCATGGGACGTGGCTGATTTTGTGACGGGTGTTGGAGAAGTGGCCGGTATGTACATCGCTAGAAAAAAGGATAAAGAGGGCAGAAAGTTTGGTTTTTTGAGCCTTAGAAATGTCAAAGACGCCTTAGCTACTGAGAAAGTTCTTAACGGTTTGAAGTTGGGGGGATATAAGCTCCGGGTTAATATAGCAAAGTGTGCTGTGGAGAACTCGACGCGGTGGGGTGAGGAAGATCGTAGTAGGAAGGAAGAGAAGAAGCCAATAGAGAATGTTCAGGCTCACACTGGAGGTGATAATCGGAACACGTGGAATTATGGGTATAGAGGCCGGTTGAAAGAGGGGTTATCCTTCAAAGATATTTTGCAGCAGGGAAGTGGTAGTAGTGGTGGGGAGGTGCTGGAAAAAGTTTTAGAGGTTCGTAGTGAAACGAGTGCGTTTTTTGACCTCCAAGGGAAAGCGGTGGTTGGCAGGGTTGTAGACATTCAGTCTATATCGAAGATGAGGAGTCTGCTTACAGGGGCCGGTATATCCGGTTTCAATATTCATTATCTAGGTGGTCTAAGTTTGTTGGTCTCGTTCGAAGACGATATTGATGCCGCGGATTTCCTCTTGAATGTTAACGTTTGGAGTCGTTGGTTTTCAAATGTGGATATGTGGGCTGGGCAATCTATGCAGTATGAAAGAATCGCGTGGCTTAAGTTCCATGGCATGCCGCTCCATCTTGCGGAAAATAAGGTTTTCGACGAGATGGCAGGCATGTTTGGTAAAGTGGTTCATAAGTCGCAATTGTCCTTGGAAGATAAGGATCTTTCGGTGAATTATGTGGGAATCCTGGTCGATCATGGTAACAGGATAACAGATACAGTGACGGTTTTGTGGAAAAATAAAAAGTTTAAAGTTTGGATCCTGGAAGAAAGGGATGAATGGGTGCCTGATTGCCTGTCGGAGTCGGGATGGTCGGAAGACTCTGTCGGAGTTGGTGATCCGCTGAGTTCTCCGATGGTGGATACTGAAGAGGTAGTAAGTCCAGGGGTTGAAGATGAAAAGACTATTTCACAGAATCAAGGGGGGCGGTTTTCGAGGAGAACGGTATTATTAACGAAAAGTCTGACAATGCGGCTGGTAATGTGTCTTCCCAAGTTAATGCTGTCAAGAATGTTCCTTTTGCTTCAGTTCCCGGGGTTAACGACGTATGCAAAAAAAAAAGCCTTTTAATATTTTAAGAGATAAACACAAATCCATGCCCAAGCCCAAGGCTTCTAGCCCAGACTTGACTTCTAGGCCCAAAAAAAGGTCTCGTTTGGATTTAGAGGAATCTTTCGAAAATTTTGGTGTGCTGGGCCGGCCCATTGGGAATTACTTTCAGGGAGAGAATCTAGAAGAGAGGGATCGTGTTGACGGCCCCAGCAGAAACTTCGACCTGAACGCTTCTGGAGATAGCTCCGGAGGGAGCGAGGTTAGGGGGCGATTGTCATTGAAGGTAATAATGCTGGTTTTAAATGAACTTTTTGTCTATCAATGCTTGCGGGTTGGGGGGGGTTTGAAAGACGGGTGGATTAGGGGTTTGAGACAAGAGCACGGAATTGATTGTTTGTTAATTCAAGAATCTAAGAAAGAGGACCTTGAAGGTGTAAATATTGGTAGTTTTTGGGGGAAAGGGGATTTCGGTGTGGATTATGTCAGCTCTGTGGGGATGTCTGGTGGAATTATAAGCATTTGGGATTCTGGGGTGTTCGAAGCTATTTCGGCTGTTAAGAACAGGCATTTCTTAATTATGGCTGGGAAATTGAAAGGCAGCGGTTTAGCCCTAAACGTGGTTAACGTTTATGCTCCGCAAACGGTTAGTGCTAAGCAGGCCGTTTGGAATGAGCTGGGGGAGGTTATGGAGAACTTGCCAGGTATGTGGATCGTGGGTGGTGATTTCAACACAGTCAGGAACTCTTATGAAAGAAGGAATTCCAGGTTCAACAGCTCTTGTGCTAATAACTTTAACAATTTTATCCTCACCTCGGGTTTAATTGAATACGATATGAAAGGTTGCAGATATACTTGTGTCAGAGGTAATGGTAAAAAACTGAGCAAGCTTGACAGATTCCTGGTTTGTTCGGAGTTTTTTAACCGGTGGCCCGACGCAACCTTCAGGGCTCTGCCGGTTAACTATTCGGATCATGGCCCTATTATGTTAGTGTCTAAATTGAGGAATTATGGAGCAAAACCTTTTAGGGTTTTTAATTCGTGGTTGGAAAAAGAGGGGTACAAGGAAGCGGTTGAAAAGTCTGTGATGGATTTTGATTATGAAGGGCCGCCAGATATCGCTTTGACTCAGAAGATGGCTATTATTAGAAAAGGCATAAAAGAATGGAGGAACAAGATGAAAAAGAAAGAAGGGGAAGAGGTTAGTAGGGTTTTAGAAGAAATGGAAGAGTTGGAAAGTTTAATGGAAACCAGAGTTTTGTCTGAAGAGGAAGAATGGTCTTTCTTGGAAAACAAGAAGGTTCTCTTGGAAATTGAGAGAAGCAAGTTGCTAGATTTAAGACAAAGATCTAGAACGAAGTGGGCTTTGGACGGAGATGAAAACTCTAAGTTCTTCCAAGCTCATGTTAATGCCCGGAAAGCCACTAATGCCATCCCGGGCCTAAATATTGGGTCATCTTGGGTCGATAAACCAAAACTTGTGAAGCTCGAAGTGTTGAAATTTTTTAGGAGCAAATTTTCGGAAGAGGTGGGGGATAGGCCGACCCTGGAGTGTCATGGTGTTCGGCGGTTGGTTGAAGCGGCCAAGGTTAGTCTGGTGGCGCCTTTCTCCTTAACTGAAATTAAGAGTGCTTTAAATGATTGTGGGGATGATAAGGCTCCCGGTCCGGACGGCCTAAACTTTAAGTTTTTGAAAGTCTTTTGGCACTTATTTGAGGTAGATTTCGTGAAGATGTTCGATTGGTTCTTTGAGTATGGTACTTTTAGTATAGGGAGTACTTCGTCCTTTATTACGCTTATTCCTAAGATTAAAGACCCGGTGGACCTCAAGAACTACAGACCAATAAATCTGATTGGGATTGTCAGTAAGTTGGTTTCGAAGGTGCTTGCAAATAGATTAAAAAGTGTTTTGTGTTCGGTGATTTCGGAGTCTCAATCGGCTTTTCTAAAAGGTAACTACATTCTGGATGGTCCGTTGATGGTTAATGAGTTATTTAATTGGAGTAAGAAATGTAAGAAAAAAGTTTTTTTCCTCAAAATTGATTTCGAGAAGGCTTTTGATAACGTGAATTGGAAGTTTCTGTCGTCTGTTCTGGAGCAGATGGGTTTCCCGTCTAGATGGTGTACATGGGTCAAAGGGTGTGTTGAATCGGCTAGGTTATCCGTGCTTGTTAATGGCTCTCCGACCTTTGAATTCAAATGTTCTAAAGGGCTTAGACAAGGCGACCCGATTTCTCCTTTTTTGTTTATCATAGTGATGGAGGCTCTTTCTCTCATGATCGATAGGGCGAAAGCGGAAGGTATATTGGCGGGCATAAAAACCCCTTTGAACGGACCGGTGGTGTCACACTTATTCTATGCCGATGACGCTATTATCATGGGGGAGTGGTCGAGGAGTAATATTTCGAATGTGGTTCGTATTCTAAGGGTATTTCACCTTTGCTCTGGTTTGAAGATAAATTTAGCTAAGTCTAATTTATTTGGGGTTGGGGTAAGCGGTGAGGAGCTGAAAAGTATGGCGGAAATTGTCGGGTGTCAAGCGGAAAGTTTCCCGTTCCGGTATTTGGGTTTGACTGTGGGAGGTAACATGAACAGGGTTTCTAGTTGGAAACCTGTGTATGATATTATAGACGCTAGGTTAGCTAGATGGAAAGCGGTGATGTTATCGATGGGAGGTAGAATTACTTTGATCAAGGCGGTTCTCGAAAGCTTACCAAACTACTATTTTTCTCTGTATAAAGCTCCCGTGCAAGTCATAAAAGATGTGGAAGCAAAAATTAGGAAGTTTCTTTGGGGCGGTAACAATTCGGTTAATAAAGTTCATTGGGCGGCTTGGGATCGGGTGGCTCTTCCTTTGAATATGGGCGGCTTGGGTCTTTGCAAATTGAAGGTGATTAATATTTCTTTGCTTTCAAAGTGGGGGTGGCGGTATAAAGAGGACAAGAATAAATTATGGGTCAAGGTGATTGATGCGGTGCATAAAAAATGTAATAAATGGGATTTTTTCCCAGCCAGGAAATCGTTGGGGGTGTTTGGGGAAATATAGTGAAGATGCTGAACAGTGTTAGGCTGGATAACAAAACGTTTAAGGATTTTTTTAAAGGGGAGGTTAGTAATGGGAGCGGATTGCAATTTTGGATCGACCCTTGGCTGGAATGTGGCCCGTTGTGTGTTCGGTTCCCAGCTCTTTTTGATCTAGAAGGCAAAAAAGATTGTTGCATAAATGAAAGGATCCTTATCGGTAATAGAAACTTAAGGAATGTCTGGCAATGGAAGAGACCTCCGGCTGTTGGGCAGGAAATAAATGATCTGATTGATATGTGTAGTCTTATTCACAGCGTGGTGTTAAAGGAGGGGAACGATTGATGGGTTTGGTCCGGGGCCGCTGACAATCGGTTCTCTGTGAGTTCGGTGAAGGCTTTGTTGGTTCAGAATGCAAATGTCCCGGTGGAGTATATCCCTAGTAGATGCAGGTGGATTCCTCGGAAGTGCGGCGTTTTTATATGGAGACTTGGCCTGAACAAGCTGGCAACTATGGAGGCCCTCAAGAAAAGAAACATCGTTAGTGGAGATTGCTCGTGTGTGCTTTGCGGAGAACAAGAAGAAACAGTGGAACATATTTTTACTTCGTGCAGGATTGCGTCAACGATTTGGTCTATGGTGAGTGTTTGGTGTAAAATCCCTCACATCCTCGCTTTTTTGGTCAAAGACCTGTTGGAATCTCACGACAGTGGCGGGCTGAAAGGGAGGAAAAAAGATATGATCCAAGGCATAGTTAGAGTGGGGTGTTGGTGTATTTGGAAGGCGAGAAACAATTTCAATTTCAACAACAAAGAGGTGAAAGTAGAAGATATTTTTCGGGATTTAAAGTCGATTGGTTTTTTCTGGTATAACTCTAGATCTAAAGATAGAGAGGTTAGTTGGTTAGATTGGTGTAATTTTCTTAATATGTAATGTTGTTTTTGTTCTTGCCGCCTCGCCTTGAGGTCGGTGTGTTTCGTTAATGAAGTTCTCCTTTAAAAAAAAAACTACATAATTCTGTTTCATTCGATTATCCTCTCAAATTCACTTGTTCCAATCCGACATCGATTCCTCAAGAGCCCAACGTTCTCAAACCTGCATTCCATTTCATTCTCAATAAAATACGATAAGCAACACGTAATCTCAACATATTGAAAACCCACATCTTCATATAAACACGTACCACTGGTTTACATTCATTCAACTACAGCACGTGTATACACTTTCATATTCATATAACCAATTACACGCATACGTGTCCCATACATAAATCATACATATAAATTCACATTACTTAAGCCCTCTATGATTACATATCTTCAAACATACATGCAAGTCACGTTCACTTATTCACATTCGATTACCATACTTATTCATGCATACAAGTATCCACCTACAACATACCTATGAATAGTGATGAGCATGGTACCCGTTTGGTACCGAAAGTACCGGTACCGAAAAACGAGAAAAGTGGGTACCGGTACCGGTACCGGTGTTTTACCCATAAATACCGGTACCGAAAAACGGGGAAAGTGGGTACCGGTACCGAGTATACACGGTATGGTTCGGTACCGGTACCCGGTACCAAATGCTCATCCCTACCTATGAACAAGTTCTATCCCTTTGTGCGTGTAATACATACTAGCACATTAGTTCAACAAGTTTTAAATCACACATTCACATATAACCCACGCATACATGCTCACATTCATTATTCTTTTCCCATTCGTACTCGCATTCTAGTTTTATGCTTACCCGCACCTCGATGCGAGATTGAGGACCGGTGTTTAATCATTTATAAAGTTTATGCTTTTACATGAACTTGAGTTCCAAAATTTCATACTCAGATAATATTGGTGTTTCAGATGTCTGACAAAGCTTAAGAAGCTTCTCGGGAACTTTAAGGATCGTCGGGACGAAACTGGGATCGACCGGACAGGCGAAACGAAGAAAACAGAGAAATCAGGATTAGGTATCGCATCGGCGACGCCCAATCCCAGCGTCGGCAGAAAAGTGCTTAGACAGCTAAGTAACGTGTCAGCATCAAAACAACCACGGGCAACGCGTCGGCAACGCCTAGATTGGTCGTCCGCGACGCCCTCTCCATGTTCTTGACGCTGAGAATTGTGTTTTGACTTGTTTGATCAAACCAAGTGTTTTCAACCAGTATTAACCTACATACCACCCAATACAAACTTACTTATTATCGTTCTATCATTACTTACCCATCCTATCATGATTTCCATCCTTCTTGTAAATCAAAACTCATTACATAATAATAAATTTAATTCGGGAAATCACTTACCTTAAGCATTCGTATTCGCGTTCGCTTCCTTGCACCCTCTTGACCTATTAGCCTTCCATGTTTGAGTCCATGTTAAATGTGGTTCCTATCCATTCAAGCCATCATGCCCATATTATAGTTAGTATGCATGTTCATTCATATCACATTCACTCCCAACTCTTAGCTACATAGACTTTCATGAGTTAGACTTCAACACGCATAAGACATGAATTGACAACCATGTTGTTCAACATTCACGAAATCAAATTTGGAATCTACAACTTACCAAATGATTGTTAGGGCTAATTGATGTTAATTCTTCATTCATGGGGTCCATGTGACATCTTTTAACGTTTAAAATTAACTTGGTTAGTGCTAAAGGACCTAGGGTGTAATGAGTTTTACAAAAAAAAAAAAAGGACTGTGACTGTAATTATTGAAGTTAAAGGTCATTCATTGCAATCCAATACAAACATAAAGGACGAAAAGTGTAATTTACCCTTAATACTATGTAAGACATCAATATATAAAAACGTGTAATAACAATTTAATCCATGGTCAAACTTGCTTTTGAGATATTAGATGTAAATTCACAAGTAGTCGGCCTGCTATAACCTTCAAAAAATAATCAAAACCTCCATAACCGATCAATTATGATTATGGTTTTTAGTACGGGTGTTCAAAACAGGATATTGTAACACCCCAAATTTCGTATGACATGTTATAATGTTTTAATCGCAATATTTTGGTGAAAAGAAATGGTAAACATAGATTTTTACCATTATTAAAGTTTTATAAATATTAGTAAATCTAAAATTCTTATGTATGCATGAAGTATTATTAGGTTAGTATGTAGAAAAGGAAAAAAAGTGACATGTTATGAAAAGATGAGGGGTTAAAAAATGAAAATGTGTAATTAAAACACTTAATAAAAATGCCCAGTGTTTCAATTGTGGGTGTGTGCGATCGTGAGAAGAGATCAGGGGAGTTCTTCCCCTCAAAACCCTAACATTCTAAAATCCATCAAATTAAGAAGGAAATAGAAGGCTAAGTGAATGCATGAACTAGGAATGATGATCCCTTAAGTGTTCTTGACATCAAGTTAGTCTAATTTCATGATTTGGTAATGTTTGATTAAGGGGGTTATGTGAAAATTGTGATTTTTATGGAATTAAACATGAATGCAAGATGATATGAACATGTAGGAGTTGAAATTATGCTTGAAATTCTCTATGATGATGAATTAGGGTAAAACCCACTTGTATGTCAAAAGATGATTAAGAACTTGTGAAATTCTTCATGTTAATTAGATTAATGTTGATGATACTTTGATGATTAAATGATTTAAAACAACATGTATGTAATTAGGGTGGCAAATTGTGAAGTTGGGAATGCTTATGTGAGTCAATGGATGAATTATGGAAAAACATGCTTTAAGTACTTGTACTTTATGCTTCATAGTTAGTATGCACGCCATGTGTTAGATGAAATGCCTAAGAATGATTTAGTTGAAATTTGACATGAATTCTTGATTTAATGATGATGTAAGTGAAAATAGATGTATGTGTAATTATGAAGTTATGATGAATAAACCAAATGCATATGTGAAGTAATGTTTATGAACGCTAAAAGAATGAAGTTATAATGTATAGGCGCAAAGAAAGACGAAGGCACGAGTCACTTGAAGTCGCAAGCATCGCAAGACCACGGTAAGTTCATATGAACTTAACTCTCCTTTTATGTAGTTTCACGGATGATAGCTTAGTAATTAAACCTTAGTGTTGAGTTGTATGTTCATTTATGGTAAAATTTTGATATGATGTATGTTGGAAAACGGATAAGTAGCACAATAGTTTCGGATGTATAATGACCACTCAAGTGAGTCAAAATCGTTGGAAAGAAGGATGTGAAATGGTTAAGTAATGACGTGTTGTAAACGGGTCAAAAATGATGAAATTGTTTCAAGTATGTATGATAAAATTTACCCGTTGTAAATGGGTTAATTAGGACATGTATGACGAATAGCGACGATGTTGAGTATGGGCTCATTATTAATGGGTCGAATGGAATGTATGCATGAATGTTATCAAGATGTTGGAATGAAAGAAAGTTAACGGAAATATTGTCATACGGGAAGAATGGTTCAAACAAGATTTGTGAACAAAAATGGTAAATTGCTAATGGGTCGAATAATTATAAGTGAATGAAAGCCTTGAATTTTATTTAGTATTTGAACTAACAAATGTTTTGGTGTTATGTATGGTAGGTAAATCTCACGCTTGATGTTGGCGAGCTCGGACCGAACACACTATATCGCCCTTATGCGCTTCCGGTTCAAGTTATCTTTTGTAATGGGTCAAAAATCATCTTGTAATGTAAATGTTAAACTTTTATTTAGGATGGTCGTAGTAGTTTAAAGTTTTAAATATTACATTGGGTAGTTTGGACAAAAATGCTTTTGATGAAACTTTGTATCTTTTGAAAAGTGTTTTTAGAACATGTTTCGAATGTTGATGTTAAAAGCAGGGAATCATTTATATTACGAATGGGTCATGCCCAAATTTTATAAAAATTAGTATGAAGTTTATGTTATTTATTGAATGTCAAAAAGTGGGCGCTACAAGTTGGTATCAGAGCCGAGGTTTGAGGGATTCAAGTATTAGAGTTAAAATGCTTGAACTCAAACCGAAAGCTCGTATGAAGGTGTGTTCGTTCCGAAGCGCTATGCAAGTAAGTAAATCGTAAATTTGATTATATTTACAGTTAGAATTAAGAAGCAATTTATAGGTTATTTGTTTATAAACCGAGTTTTAAGGCAAAAGATGATGTTAAACGGGACCGTGTTTAAATTACGGACACGTAGGAAAAAGAATCGAGTGAAACGGGCTAGTAGAACTATAAATATGAGGTTTTAAGGTTAGGATTTTAGAAAAGGTTGGAGCTGGGCAAATGCAGCAACACAGAGCTAGACTTTCTGTAAAAAATGGGGAGTCGTGCTGCGCGACACCCGGCTTGAATTACCGTCGCGTCACACGACAGCAGTCGCGGCCCACGACAGCCTGAGGGTAATCCCTCGCGGCCCGCGAGGGCTTCAAATGCTGGCAATTTTTTTTTTTAATTTGTTTGTTTTGAATACGGGACTTGTTTCAAACGATTTCTAAGGCCTCGTAACCAACGTTTAAGGTGATTTTGATGTTAAGAATAATGAGGAAAGGTATATATATGAATGGTGAGAAGGAAAATCGTTACGATCAAGGATTATGATCTACATGATACGGCATGATCGTCAAAGACGATAATGTAAAAAGTATGCATTGTAAATTGAATGTAATATGCTAACATGAGTTTAAATACGATGAAGAGATGTATGAAAAAAAAATTAATGAATGAAATGAATGTTTTATGTAGATGGCGGACAATGTAAACGTGAATGATAATGAAACCAAGAATATAAGTTGACTAACACGAAGGCAATTAGCTAAAGAACGAAGGAATAAGAAGTAAGTGTAAGAATGAATGTATGTTTTGATTAACATGTCTAGAATGTTCGTAATGAAGGATAGTATGGTTTTATGACCTGCGGAAATGAATTATTGAAAGCGAAATAATGCATGAATGATAAAGAAATGAATGATGAACGGTATGCGGTGAGGTCACGAAGTGACCGTTAACACCAAGAATGATGAATAGTATGTGGTGTGGGCACGAAGTAGCCGTTAACACCGAGGATGATGAAAATGTATGCGGTGTGGTCCCAAAGTGACCGTTAACACCGAGAATGATGAATGGTATGCTGTGTGGGCACGAAGTAGCCGTTAACACCGAGGATGATGAAAGGAATGTGTTATGGTCACTAAGTGGCTAATAACACCCGGAATTATGAAATAAAAGCATGATAACCATAATTAAAAGGACAAAGGTCAATGAGACGTAAGCATGATGGCATGAAGAAACATATAATGAAGTGAAAAGTGTATGAAATTAACGAATGTGTAATAAGTAAGAGAATGAAAGTCATTGAAATATGTTAGGCATATTGACATATTTCCTATACTATGTTGTAGAATATTTCTTAAGGCAAATCCGATAGTTTCGTTAAGATTCTGAAAATGCCACCTATACTATATGATTGGAAGGTTGTGAATGAAGTTCCCGTTGGGTTTATCAACCCTATAATGAGAGATATGTGGTGTGGTCGTAAAGGACCGTAAACACCTAGCATGAAAGAAAGGAAAGTATAAAAATTTAAAATGTTAGAATAAAATGAACATGACCAAGAATAAATTTTAATAATGATCTCGAATGATATAATAGATAGCTGATGAGAACGAAGAAATTGTTAAGAAAATATGTTCCGAGTAGCGGATGGTGCGAGAAAGTAAGTGTAACAACTCTCATCAAAATTACTATTTCGTATTTTATTACGTCCAATAGGAAACCCTAATTGAGACCCCCAAGTAATATTGCATAACCCCTAAAATTTTCAGAACAATCGAAATCAGGATCAGGGCCCCTAAAACTCAGGGGGGGTATTCCCCATTGATGATTATAATCACAGTTCGCTGTAGAAACTGAATTTTATCGAACCGTCGACTCACCCAGGCTACAAACAGATGTGGCTACCCTATGCTAGAGGGGGTTCCCACGCGCCAGGACCTCGCACCACGCGAGGGAGCCGTTTTTCCAGTATAAATACAGGGCATTGGCACTTGAATTTTGGCGTTGGTTCGACCTAAAAACTCGTTTCGTACATTGAGATATCGTCTGTTTACTCCAAAAACACACACAGCATGAAATTCTGCCGTGAAAACAGGGTAATAACTCGATCACTGCTACGATTTAATGTTCGATCGATAAAAACCAATCCGATGGATGTTTAAGTACTGCCCGTATTTGGGCTATACTTTGTCATTCATCGTGAAGGTTTTGGATCTCGTGAGTTGTCGTAAAAGTTGTATTAAGTTACTGACCTAGTTTTCGTGTGCATTGTTATTTGAATTAGGTTAACCAGGCTAAAATCAGTAGGCAAAACGATGCCCGTCTAAACTTGCAATGTGAGTCATTCTCTTTTTATCAAATCTGTTTCCAAAACCCTATTTGTTTTCAAAGTTATAATTACAGGGATTAAGTCTTTGTAATCTTCAATTACTGCCGGTATGTGGGGTTTTGTATACATTACTTGATACCCGTCACCATTGGACAACGAGTTAGCCAATGGGTGATCTGACCATAGTCACAGATACAGTCGAGTGACAAATACCGATTTGGGGTAATTGGTTGATAGAAACAATGTAATCACCCTTAATACTGTATATTATAACAATGTGTCATTTTGTTCAACTTGAGTGACTCGCCAGTATTTCCCTGCTGATAAAACCTTTTTAAAACATGTTTCAGGTGATCTGCTGTGATCCAGGAAAAAGTGCCGTGTAGCACTACAAGCTTGAGGAAGTGGCTCAATAAAATAAAGAAACATGTTTTTGTAAAAACAGGGATTTCTCAGTGAAATCACCTTTATTGTAAATTATGGGTGTTATTCCCAATTTGTGAAATAAAATAAATTGGGTATTTTCAAGTTTTAAAAGATCCTGTTAAAATTCCGCTGCCAGCATAATAATTACCACGGGTTTCTGTCCCGCGGCTCCTGAAACGGGTAAAATCGGGTCGGGGGCCGTGACAGAAAAAGGTGGTATCAGAGCCACTGATTTAAGCCTAATTAAGTATTTAGAAATACTTAATTTTTCTGATTGCTATTCTGTGATTATGTGAAAATTCAATTTACAAAATTTTAACTTAGAATTTTGTGTGTTTCTTCGTGTATGCCAACAACATGAATGAACTATCCAAAACATTTCAAAACTTTACTATCCATACCACAGATATGGATACCACCGATACCTTCACTGACTACCAGGCTGATACTGAAGAGCCAATGGTATTCCAAGCCCAATCTCAGGAGAAACCAAAACCGAAAAAGAGAAGAAGACTCGTAGGCTGGAAGCGTATGCGTAGGAAGAAACCAGCAACACGGAAAGTTATAAAGACTGAGGATCCGATGGATAAAGGCAAGGGAATAGAAATCGGGGAGAGTTCTAGGCAAGCCCAAGAGATGCCACCCTGGGAGGAGCTGGACCGCCAACTAGCAAATAGCGACCTCATCGGACCTGCCGATGAGACTCTCTTCAATTACCCAGCTGAAGCCCAACTTCCAGTCAATCTGGAACCTGCTATTCCAGATCCCCTTGTTAACTCCTGACCTCTAGGAGAGCTGGAAGAATGGTGGACCACTAACTGGCAATTTCAGAACCTTTTGAATAACCCTAATACCTTTTTCCCTCAATTTGACCCTGAGCCTCCACTAGACCCACCTATGAGCACAGAAAACTTGGCTGAACTTCGCCACTATGGCGAGGAGCTGGTGGACGCCGGGAATAGAATCCGAGATGTGGGGGAGAGGATATCATGGAAATACGACGAGAGGGAACGTCGTTTCTGAGATGCCAGCTGAGGGGGATAGTGTGACTGTGTGGTTGTGGTTGTATAATAACAAAATGATAAAAATAGTAATAAAAATATAATCCTGTAAAATAACTTAAAAATAAAACTCTTGTAATATAACGGGTGTGTACGGACGCATAGTAATATATAAAACATGGAAGTCGAAAAATCGACAATTTTGGCTATACATGTTGGCATGATTACGTGCAATTATTTTATTGTGTGATTGTTATTTATTTTATGGTAATAACTTATATATATATATTAATTACCAGATGGAACACACTGGTAATGAACCAGTTAATGAAGGTAACCAATCCGCGCAAAACCATGAAGATCAATTTCTAAATAGACAAGATATAAAGAATATCATTGCTCATGGAATAGCCAATGCTATTCCAGCAATCATTGCTGCTGTGCGAAATCCAGTTGACCCTCAACCAATTATTCCCAGCAAACGTACTCATGAAAACAACTTCAGTAATAGCGTAAATGGAGGCGGCAACATTAATAATAATGATAATGATGGGATGCAAGCCCCATTCCTTAAAAGAATGAAAGCTGCAACGCCTGGTTGCACTTACAAGGAATTTCATGCCTGTAAACCTGTTGAATTTGCAGGCAATGAAGGGGCGACTGCTGCACTGCGTTGGTTGGAGAAAACTGAGACAGTAATTAAAATAAGCAAATGTGCCAAGGAGGATAAAGTCATGTATGCTTCTCACCTTTTTAAGGAAGAAGCATTAGAATGGTGGAATACGGTATTACAAGCTAAGGGAAGTGACATGGCCTATGCCATGAGTTGGGAAGAATTTAAGCGTTTGGTGGCAAGGAAATTCTGCCCTGAATATGAAAAAGAACAAATGAGGAACAAATTCCTGAGCCACCGAATGGTGGATGTTGACTGCCGAGGGTATACTTTGAAGTTTTTCGAATATGCTCGAATTGTGCCTACTCTGGCTTCGCCAGAACCGATACTTATTTCTCGCTACATTTGGGGTTTAATTAGCGAGATCTGTGATATTATCAAAGCTGCGAGACCCCGCACGATCGATGATGCGGTGGAATTAGCCAACACTTTGACTGACGGACTGGTGCGTACGCGAGAAGAAAATAGGAAGAAGGAATTGTGATGTGTGCAAAATGCAACATATAAATTACATCAATTGTGGCATAAAACTAACCCTTTTTTAGTACTAATGTTGGAAAAAGTGTTCTTTTGTCTTCCTTTTGTATTTTCAGGATTAAATGAGCTCAAATTAACAAAAGAAGCAAAAAGACATCAAAATCTAACATAAATACAAGAAAAGGAACAAATGTGACATGCCCAACCCCACGACAGCATCTTCCCAAGCAAAACAAGAAGACAAAAGACTGAACACGCCCCGTGCTCAACCAGCACGGGGGCGTGCCCAAGTGTCAGCAGAAAAGACAAAGTGGTAGAAGCTTCTATTGCCCACCACGGGGCCGTGCTCAGCGGATACGGGGCCGTGGTCAACTATAAGATTCGCACAATATTCCAGGCAAATCTTCATAGTACAAAGATTCTTCTGCACACGGGGTCGTGCTCAGCGGACACGGGGGCGTGGTCAACTAATAAGACAAGCTGCATTAAATGAAGAAAGAGAAGGATGTGGACACGGGGCCGTGCCCACTGGACACGGGGCTGTGCCCGAGCTTCTGTTCAGCCTATAAATAGGAGTGCTTGGCTCAAGCTCAAACCATCCCTTGGCACACCACCTCTCTCACACTTCACCCACCACCCACCACCACCATAACACCATCATCCACCACCATCATCCATTGTCCATCATAGAGTGTGTGAGTCGTCTCGGGATCCAAGATTGATCGTAAGAGTTCTTGACAATCAAGGCCATGTTTGTCTAAGTCTCTTACATCACTTGGTGAAGACAAGTGTCTAGTGTAATACTTTTTATTTCTAATCTTTTCGCACTTTTTATTTGGTTTTGTATTAATGACTTTAATAACTAGTTTCTTATGTTGAAGGTGATTCTTCCTTATCGTTTGTCCGTGGTGTCTTGACATTATTTTACTGTCTATATAAAATAAAAGATTTTCACCATTCATATCTCCACGGTCTATATGGAGGTATGTTGGCTACCTGGTCGGGGGTTAAGGGAACAGTTTGGTAAAGGTCTTGCCATTGTTCAGCGTTTAGAGGTCCTGCAATGGACCTGGGTCAAATTTAGTAGGGCCTCCTTCAATACTTCACGGTATTGGATGGCGGGGGTCCAAACTCTTTGATCCCCTCATAAGTTAAACTACTATTAATACTATAACCCGGCTATTTAGGACTGTATCCCTGCTGACTCAGACTACTTAGTCGAGGGTAACGTCACCTCCAAAAGAGGGGCCTACCATAATTTGCATTAATAACTTAATTAATTATCTTTCAATAATCCGACCCTTTAGGATTGTATCCTTGCTGACTCAAACTACTGGGTTGAGGGTAACGTCACCTTCAAAAGAGGGGCCTACTACAATAACTAAGACAATCTCTTAAATAAGTGCAAAAGTGCAGAAATAATCAAAGGTTACACTATACACGAGTCGGAACCAAGTGATTCATCTTGTCTATCTGTTTTTACTTTTATTTTTATTTTTCAGCATTTTAATTAGTTTTTATTTTTCTTAGCTTAAAACCATTTTTCTAAACTTTTTGATTTGATTAGACGTTGAGGATAAACCGGTACTAAAAGCTCTTGTGTCCTTGGACGACCTCGGTATCTTACCAACACTATACTACGCCCACAATGGGTGCACTTGCCCATATGTGTGTTTAGTGTTAGTAAATATCGTGTTTTATAAATTTAAAACTTGGCTAAAAAAGTGTTAAAGGGCTTAAAATATACACCTAATATATATAACACTTCACACGCATCAAGTTTTTGGCGCCGTTGCCGGGGACACAAGGATTTTAAGAAAGCTTAAAATCAACGGCCTAATCAGTTTTTCAAAACCTTTTTAAAACGCGCGCACATTTTTCTGCATTTTAGTTTAGTTTTGCATTTACAGTAACCTGTACACGGGGCCGTGTTCACTGAACACGGGGCCGTGCTGCACATTTTCATAAAAACACCCAGTAACAGTAGTTTGAACACGGGCCGTGCTCACTAAACACGCCCCGTGCTCAACGAATTCAGTAAATTTAATTAAAACGCCTAGATACAGATTCTGTACACGGGGCCGTGTCCACTGAACACGGGGCCGTGTACAGCCTCTGTTTCCGTTTTTATTTCTGTTTTCTGATCTCGAGACTTGGTTGTGGTCTGCTGAGTGATTCTTATGGATCAATACTCAGGAGGTTACAACTACACTTATGAGGAGGATGATTATAGGGGTAACTATTGCACTAATTGTAGAAATCCGCACTCGGTTCAATATAATCACTCATATCAACCATCCAATTCATACACCTACTATGAGGAGCCCAGGTACGAGCCATCAACTTCATACACATCCTATGAAGACCAAAGGTATGAACCTCCTCCCTCATACTCATATTTTGATGAACCAAGGTATGAGCCTTCATACTCATACTTTGAGGAACCAAGATATGAGCCACCACCTTCATATGCTTATTATGAGGAACCATGGCGTGAACAACCCACCTCATACGAGTATTATGAAGAACAAAATTACGACCCTTATCCATCATATGCTTACAATGAAGAACAATGGTGTGAACCATCTACTTCATATGGGTATTATGAGGAACAAAGGATCGAACAACCGGATTCAAGCTTTGAAAATCCCGATACTTTTTCTATAACCGAAGTGACCGATAGGATATTAGAACACCTTAGAGTTATCGATCGCTATATAAAAGAATCTCGCGCAAGGGAAGAGGAGTCCCGCGCAAGAGAAGAATTAAATAAAGAAGAGATAACCGAAAGTGTAAAAATGGAAGAACAAATAAGTGAAGAACCGACACATGAGTTAAACAACGAAAAAGGTTTCGTCCAACAACGTTAGAATTCAAAAAGAGTCTAATTTTGAAGAAATTAATCTCTTGTCACCTTCATTTGAAAATCATTGTTTAGTTCCCACTCATGCTAAGTTTTTAAAAGAGTTAAACACTAACACTAAAATTGATGAAACGGTAAGTGTTAAGTTAACTATTGATCAAACCTCGCTAATAAAAGAAGACCCATTTGAAATTAACATTACACCGGTTCCATGTTTCTTTCAAAATTCGTTTATTAGTAAGGTCACAATCGATAAAGATCTTTATGTTAACATAATGCCTAACTACATTTTCGAAAAATTAAGTATTAGTGATTTCTCTCCACTTCAAATACCCATTTTCCTATCCAATCGAAAAGTAATAAAATCAATCGGTGTAGTTGAGGATGTCTTGGTTCAAACAAATCAAATGGTAATCCCAACCGACTTTGTCATCCTTGATGACGCTCCTCTAGTGTTGGGACGACCCTTTGTAAAAACCCACGAAGCTTTGAAAAACCGGAAGTACAACAATCTACCTCTTCAATTAGGGGCATTTAAAAAGAGTGTCGATCTTGAGCGATCAATGAAATATCCAATCGGCAATGACGACACCCTAATTGAAGATGAGCCAGAACCACCCGATAAGGTGGGTCTAGCCAAGGACCCTTATAAACGTGGCGCACCACGGAGGCATTCCGCGGAACTATCCTTAGTTTAGTTTAGATTAATTTTCATGTTTTCTAGTTAGTTTTAATTTTCAGGAATAAAACGCACTTGAGATGGATAAGGTACAAGGGAAGCTTGAACCAGCACCCCATGCAGAAAAACAGGACCATCCGACAAAATTCTTCATTTACAGTAAGTTCGGCAGGGGCCGTGTCCGCCAAACACGGACCCGTGCTGCACAGTCTGCAGAAATACCCAGTTCAGGTAAACTGGACACGGGCCGTGCTCACCCAACACGCCCCGTGTCCAGGCTTCTGTTTCTCTTGATTTAATTTTATTACTGGCACTTAAACACGGGGCCATGCCCGGACAACACGGGGCCGTGTTCAGCGCCCAGTAACATAAAATTTTTGCTTTTTCACACCTTTTACACATTCAATCAACCTAAAAACTTATTTTTGGGACACATTGAGGACAATGTTTTAAGTGTGGGGGGGATGCTAAAACCTTGAATCTTGCAAGTCCTAAATACAAGCCTTACACAGAACTCTATTGGAACCGCTAATCACCCCAAATTTTTTTCAAAAATTTTCATTTCTTACTTGTCTAGGTTTAACTCGGGAATTTCAAGTTCTAAAAAAAGGTTATATTTTTACGAATTTACAACCGATAGCGTCGTGATAAAAAGAACCAACATAAGAAAATTATGAAAAGGCATGACAAGCTTAGTTAAAATTTAATTATATATACTTGATCACATAAAAACCCATTCCCACAAAAGTGAGTTTTGAGCCTTTATTGAGCATACAAATATATATCTTTAAACTAAATGCTCATTTTTCGTTTCTTGTGTGAATAGCCGCTTGGTTCTTACGACTCCAGAACTTGCCAAGACGATACATTCCCGGTCCTTACCAACTTAAACCCGAGTAAGTAAATGATGGAGGCATTAGGACTAACCCTTTTTATTTCTACACCATTATTTTTTCTTTTTTTTACCACCTACCCAAAAAAAATCCCCCTAGTTAGCCCCTTTGAGCCTAAACCTTTTCATTTCATAACCCAAACAAACACCCTTTTACCCACCAAAACCTTTTTCACTTTTAACCCTTTGTTTTAGTAACTAGCTCGGTTTCTCATATGACTTTCAAAAAAAAAAATAAATAAATAAATAAATAGTTGATTATGAAGCAAAAGCAAATAAACAAACAAGTTTATCAAAAAATGACTTTGTTTGAAAAATAGCTTCATAAAAATAAAAGTTGAAAAATAGAAAGTCTTACGAAAACCGATACTTGTTACGCTTTTCGCCCTTTTTTTTCTACTAACCACTAACCCAACCACCTACCTTTAACCCAAGCCTAACCCTTCACCCAAAAAGTCCTCTTGATATTTACAAAGGTATATAAGTTAAAAAGGAGGAGGATTGATTGCTTGGCAAGCCTATGGTAGAAGTAAGTTCCATGCCGCTCTCGAGTGATCCACAAAAATACATTTTTGGCCGAGTGTTGAGTGATCCCCGTGAGGTATGTGAACTTGTATATAAATAGAATTTTACAAAGGCATGTTATGCCCTAATAAGTAATTCATCTTATGAAAAGTTTTAAATAAATCATGACGAATATGATTGTAAATAAATAAAAATAAAACTAAATAAAGAATCTTGGAAATCCCGACACTCTATGACAAGCCCAAAAAAACCTTCTTTTCTACCCATTCCATTTGGGAGTGTAATAGCCACATATTAAAGAGTTTTGCTTGAGGACAAGCAAAGATTCAAGTGTTGGGGTATTTGATGTGTGCAAAATGCAACATATAAATTACATCAATTGTGGCATAAAACTAACCCTTTTTAGTACTAATGTTGGAAAAAGTGTTCTTTTGTCTTCCTTTTGTATTTTCAGGATTAAATGAGCTCAAATTAACAAAAGAAGCAAAAAGACATCAAAATCTAACATAAATACAAGAAAAGGAACAAATGTGACATGCCCAACCCCACGACAGCATCTTCCCAAGCAAAACAAGAAGACAGAAGACTGAACACGCCCCGTGCTCAGCCAGCACGGGGGCGTGCCCAAGTGTCAGCAGAAAAGACAAAGTGGTAGAAGCTTCTATTGCCCACCACGGGGCCGTGCTCAGCGGACACGGGGCCGTGGTCAACTATAAGATTCGCACAATCCAGGCAAATCTTCATAGTACAAAGATTCTTCTGCACACGGGGTCGTGCTCAGTGGACACGGGGGCGTGGTCAACTAATAAGACAAGCTGCATTAAATGAAGAAAGAGAAGGATGTGGACACGGGGCCGTGCCCGAGCTTCTGTTCAGCCTATAAATAGGAGTGCTTGGCTCAAGCTCAAACCATCCCTTGGGACACCACCTCTCTCACACTTCACCCACCACCCACCACCACCATAACACCATCATCCACCACCATCATCCATTGTCCATCATAGAGTGTGTGAGTCGTCTCGGGATCCAAGATTGATCGTAAGAGTTCTTGACAATCAAGGCCATGTTTGTCTAAGTCTCTTACATCACATGGTGAAGACAAGTGTCTAGTGTAATACTTTTTATTTCTAATCTTTTCACACTTTTTATTTGGTTTTGTATTAATGACTTTAATAACTAGTTTCTTATGTTGAAGGTGATTCTTCCTTATCGTTTGTCCGTGGTGTCTTGACATTATTTTACTGTCTATATAAAATAAAAGATTTTCACCATTCATATATCCACGGTCTATATGGAGGTATGTTGGCTACCTGGTCGGGGGTTAAGGAAACGGTTTGGTAAGAGTCTTGCCATTGTTCAGCGTTTAGAGGTCCTGCAATGGACCTGAGTCAAATTTAGTAGGACCTCCTTCAATACTTAACGGTATTGGATGGCGAGGGTCCAAACTCTTTGATCCCCTCATAAGTTAAACTACTATTAATACTATAATCTGGCTATTTAGGACTGTATCCCTGCTGACTCAGACTACTTAGTCGAGGGTAACGTCACCTCCAAAAGAGGGGCCTACCATAATTTGCATTAATAACTTAATTAATTATCTTTCAATAATCCGACCCTTTAGGATTGTATCCTTGCTGACTCAAACTACTGGGTTGAGGGTAACGTCACCTTCAAAAGAGGGGCCTACTACAATAACTAAGATAATCTCTTAAATAAGTGCAAAAGTGCAGAAATAATCAAAGGTTACACTATACACGAGTCGGAACCAAGTGATTCATCTTGTCTATCTGTTTTTTCTTTTATTTTTATTTTTCAGCATTTTAATTAGTTTTTATTTTTCTTAGCTTAAAACCATTTTTCTAAACTTTTTGATTTGATTAGACGTTGAGGATAAACCGGTACTAAAAGCTCTTGTGTCCTTGGACGACCTCGGTATCTTACCAACACTATACTACGCCCACGATGGGTGCACTTGCCTATATGAGTGTTTAGTGTTAGTAAATATCGTGTTTTATAAATTTAAAACTTGGCTAAAAAAGTGTTAAAGGGCTTAAAATATACACCTAATATATATAACACTTCACACGCATCAAATTGGCTCAGAAAATTACCCAAGGATTTCGCATGGGTAATAATAGCAAGTTCAAGAGAAAGGGAACTGGATCATCTTCCACTCCGCCGTTCTGCAGGAACTGTAAAAAGAAACATTTTGGAAAATGTAATGAAACCTGCAATTTCTGCAAAGCTATAGGACACCGTGAAGAAGATTGCAGAAGGAAAACAAAGATCTGCTACAACTGTGGAGAAGCTGGGCGTTTTAGACCAGAATGCCCTAAATTGGTCAAACCAGTAGATAACAAAGCCAAACCTGCTGAAGGGACTAATAAGAAGAACGTAAGAACCTTCCAACTGACCACTTAGGAAGCTGAAATGATTCCTGACGTAATAGCTGGTACGTTCTTAGTTCACAATGTTTATGCAAAAGTATTATTTGACTATGGTGCAAACCAAAGTTTTATCAATACTTCTTTCTGCCAAGCTCTTAAACAACCTTTAACCAAACTTAGGCAGATTCTTACAGTAGAAACGGCAGACGGGAACTCTGTTAACATAGATACGGTTTTGCAAAAAGGAAATATAGAACTTTCAGGTCATAAATTTTCTGCAAACCTATTACCCAAGAATTTAGCTGGATTCGATGTCGTATTAGGAATGGATTGGTTAGTAGCCAACCATGCTCGAATCCTCTATGATAAAAATTCCATAGAAATTCGTGCACCTACAGGAGAAGTAATTGTGATTACAGGAGATAATACGCGTAAACCAATGAAGTTCATTTCAGTAATGAAAATTGCTAGTTATGAACGAAAGCAAGGAATAGTGTATATGATTTCAGTAATCATTAGCACTAAGGGTAAAGAACTTAAGGAAATTCCTGTAGTATCAGAATACCCGGATGTATTCCCAGAAGAACTACCAGGATTACCACCAGATAGGGAGGTAGAATATAGAATTCATTTGATTCCTGGAACTACACCCGTAGCAAAGGCACCTTACCGATTAGCACCCACTGAAATGTTAGAATTGAAAAAGCAATTAGATGAATTACGAAGCAAAGGATTCATACAACCTAGTTCATCCCCGTGGGGAGCTCCAGTGTTGTTTGTGAAAAAGAAAGATGGATTGATGAGAATGTGTATCGATTATAGGGAATTGAATAAGGTTACAATCAAGAATCGATACCCTTTGCCTAGGATTGATGATCTTTTTGTTCAACTTCAGGGGGCTAGATATTTTTCTAAGATAGATTTACGCTCCGGATATCATCAGTTGAAGGTACAAGAAGAAGGCATACCTAAAACTGTTTTCAGAACTAGGTATGGTCAATACGAGTTTACAGTTATGCCTTTTGGACTAACAAATGCTCCGGCAGCATTTATGGATATGATGAATAGGATCTGTAAACCGTATTTGGATAAATTTGTAATTGTCTTCATCGACGATATACTTATTTATTCCAAAAGCCAGGAAGAGCATTGTGAGCATCTGGATGCACTCTTAACTTTGTTAAGAAAGGAAAAGCTTTACGCCAAATTCTCGAAGTGTGAATTTTGGCTACAGGAGGTGCAATTTTTAGGACACATGGTGAATCACAAATGTATTCACGTAGATCCTGCTAAAATAGAAGCAATCACCAAATGGAAAGTCCCGCAATCAGCTACGGAAATTAGAAGTTTTCTAGGATTAGCTGGATACTATAGGCGCTTTATTAAAGATTTTTCTAAGATAGTTGTGCCATTAACTAAACTAACCTGTAAAACAGTCAAGTTTGAATGGGGACCTAAGCAAGAAGAGGCTTTTAGGATTTTAAAACAAAGGTTAACCAACACCCCAATTCTTGTCTTACCAGAAGGGACAAAAGATTTTGAAGTTTACTGTGATGCTTCTAAGCTAGGATTAGGATGTGTGCTAATGCAACGCAAAAAGGTAATTGCGTATGCCTCAGGACAATTGAAGAAGCATGAAGAAAATTATACGACTCGTGACTTAGAATTAGGAGCCATAATTTTTGCCCTTAAGATTTGGAGACATTATTTGTACGGAAGTAAATTTACTGTCTATACGGATCACAAGAGTTTAAGATACATATTTGGGCAAAATGAGTTAAACATGAGGCAAAGAAGATGGATGGAAATTCTAAGTAACTACGACTGTGATATTCAATATCACGAAGGAAAAGCAAACATAGTTGCTGATGCATTAAGTCGTAAGTATCCTGAGAAACAACGACGAGTTCGTGCTCTTAGATTAAGTTTACAATTAGACTTAATGGAACAACTGGAGAATATACAGGAAACAACAATCAAGGATGATGCTGAAGGAATGAAAGGACGAATAAAAGAATTAGAGCAAGGAAGTGATGGAATTTGGAGATTCCATAAGAAAAGGATTTGGGTACCTAAGCAAGGAAATTTAAGAAATAAGATTCTAGAGGAAGCCCATAAATCTAGATATACCATGCATCCTGGAAATAACAAAATGTACCAAGATTTAAGAAATAATTTCTAGTGGATAGGAATGAAAAAGGACATAACTAGATATGTATCTAAGTGTCTAACTTGTTCACAAGTTAAGGCAGAACACCAGAAACCTTCAGGGTTACTCCAACAATTAGAAATGCCTGTTTGGAAATGGGAACTAATAATCATGGATTTTGTTACTAAGTTGCCCAAAACCAGAAAAGGTAATGATGCGATTTGGGTAATTGTGGATCGATTAACCAAATCAGCTCATTTTCTATCCATGAAAGAAACCTTTAGCATGGAAAGGTTAGCCAAGTTATACGTAGACGAAGTAGTCCCACTCTCCATTGTATCAGATAGGGATAGTCGTTTCACTTCCCATTTCTGGACAAGTTTCCAAGAAGCCATGGGGACGCGATTAAATTTAAGTACAGCTTATCATCCCCAAACAGACAGACAAAGTGAAAGTACGATTCAAACCCTGGAAGACATGCTCAGGGCATGTGTAATAGATTTTGGTGGAAACTGGGATGACCACCTACCCTTAATTGAATTCTCCTATAACAATAGTTATCATTCAAGCATCAAAGCTACCCCGTTCGAAGCACTGTATGGACGAAAGTGTAGAACTCCGGTCTGTTGGGCAGAAATAGGAGAAAGCCAATTATCAGGTCCCGAAATCGTACAAGAAACCACCGACAAGATCACTCAAATCGAGGAAAGACTGAAAACTGCTCGATATCGCCAGAAGAGTTATGCAGACAATCGACGCAAGCCACTGGAATTTCAATTCGGAGATAAGGTACTCTTGAAAGTTTCTCCTTGGAAAGGAGTAGTTCGATTTGGTAAGAAAGGGAAACTAAGTCCAAGGTACGTAGGACCATTCCCTGTAATCCAGCGAATAGGACCAGTTGCCTATCGTTTACAACTACCAGAAGAGCTAGCTGGGGTACATGACGTCATTCATGTATCCAACCTCAAGAAGTGTCTATCTGACGAATCCCCGATAGTACCTCTTCAAGATATAGAGGTAAATGAGAAGTTAAAATTTGTTGAGAAGCCACTACAGATAGAGGATAGAAAGGTCAAGTTTCTCAAGCACAAACGACTAGTGCTGGTCAAAGTCAAGTGGGATTTAAAGAGAGGACCTGAGTACACTTGGGAGCTGGAATCGGAGATAAAGCGAAAATATCCCTACTTGTTCCAGTAAATCTCGAGGACGAGATTTTTATAAGGTGGGGAGGATGTAACAACTCTCATCAAAATTACTATTTCTTATTTTATTACGTCCAATAGGAAACCCTAATTGAGACCCCCAAGTAATATTGCATAACCCCTAAAATTTTCAGAACAATCGAAATCAGGATCAGGTCCCCTAAAACTCAGGGGGGGTATTCCCCATTGACGATTATCATCACAGTTCGCTGTAGAAATTGAATTTTATCGAACCGTCGACTCACCCAGGCTACAAACAGACGTGGCTACCCTATGCTAGAGGGGGTTCCCTCGCGCCACGCGAGGGAGCCGTTTTTCCAGTATAAAGCACTTGAATTTTGGCGTTGGTTCGACGTAAAACTCGTTTCGTACATTGAGATATCGTCTGTTTACTCCAAAAACACACACAGCACGAAATTCTGCCGCGATAACAGGGTAATAACTCGATCACTGCTACGATTTAATGTTCGATCGATAAAAACCAATCCGATGGATGTTTAAGTGCTGCCCGTATTTGGGCTATACTTTGTCATTCATCGTGAAGGTTTTGGATCTCGTGAGTTGTCGTAAAAGTTGTATTAAGTTACTGACCTAGTTTTCGTGTGCATTGTTATTTGAATTAGGTTAACCAGGCTAAAATCAGTAGGCTAAACGATGCCCGTCTAAACTTGCAATGTGAGTCATTCTCTTTTTATCAAATCTGTTTCCAAAACCCTATTTGTTTTCAAAGTTATAATTACAGGGATTAAGTCTTTGTAATCTTCAATTACTGCCGGTATGTGGGGTTTTGTATACATTACTTGATACCCGTCACCATTGGACAACGAGTTAGCCAATGGGTGATCTGACCATAGTCACAGATACAGTCAAGTGACAAATACCGATTTGGGGTAATCGGTTGATAGAAACAATGTAATCACCCTTAATACTGTATATTATAACAATGTGTCATTTTGTTCAACTTGAGTGACTCGCCAGTATTTCCCTGCTGATAAAACCTTTTTAAAACATGTTTCAGGTGATCTGTTGTGATCCAGGAAAAAGTGCCGTGTAGCACTACAAGCTTGAGGAAGTGGCTCAATAAAATAAAGAAACATGTTTTTGTAAAAACAGGGATTTCCCAGTGAAATCACCATTATTGTAAATTATGGGTGTTATTCCCAATTTGTGAAATAAAATAAATTGGGTATTTTCAAGTTTTAAAAGATCCTGTTAAAATTCCGCTGCCAGCATAATAATTACCACGGGTTTCTGTCCCGCGGCTCCTGAAACGGGTAAAACCGGGCCGGGGGCCGTGACAGTAAGTAAGAAGGATGAGGGATTCTATTCCCCTATGAACGAAAGGCATGCATAATGTGGCCTATCGTGACCGATGATGATGATGATGTACACGTGGAATTAAAGTTATTGAAATATGATTATGAATACATCAATGTAACTTGAGATGACATGGAAAGTGTATGAAGTAATGAATGTAGAAAATGCCTAATGTAGATGATGGACAAAGGAAATACAAACGATAATAAATGACCTGGTAGGAAGGAATAAAAGCAATGATTACGGAAGAGGATGGTATGGTCCTAGAATATAATGAAAGGTAGGAATGATAATTACGATTAAGCTTAGTAAATATTGAACATGAAAACATGATAGAATTTCGAATGTAGTATGGTCCTAAGGATGAAAATTTGTCAAACAAAAAGTAAATGTTAGTAGAATTAAAATTTTAAGGGAAGATGTTTATGTGGTAAGTATGGATAGAGCCTTAAGAAAGGGTTGTATACGGATGAAAGTTAGAGTCGTTAGGTGGGAAGGAAAGTAAGAAAGCAAACGAGGAGATGCTTTCTCCCCACCTAACTAAAGATAAGTATAAACATAACAAGTAAGTGGCACAGATAGTTTGGTTGGTCAAGCATCATGTAGGACTAAAAGAACTTATATATATATATATATATATATAGGGTAGGGTTCTAGAGTGAACAAGAGTTAAGTTGTGAACAAAGTGAACAAATCCTAGCCATTGGTTTTGTTAGATCTTGAGATTAGATTTTATTTTAATTTATTAATTAGATATTATTGTATAATAGGTACAAATTAATGGTTGGGATATTTTGGTAAAAATACAACTTCTTTAACTATGGCAACAAGGAACGTTAGTTGGGATTTGATTCTGATGTATATTTTATGCCCGTAATCTTAGCTATCATAATCCTAACTAAATATCCTTGAAGCTTGGCACAAATCACGATATCAAACTTTCGAGAAAACCCAACATCGGCGATCAGAAAGAATAGAAATGGAGAAGAAATCCGGCGACGTTAGAGAACATAAGCTTGACGACAGTAAGATTAACCCTCAGTACAGTGATTATTGATGTACAGTAGTGTTTATTTTGATTTTTAAGATAATCGAAAAGTTAGGTTTTTGTTGAATCTCATAGTTTGTAATATTGCGATTGTGTTATAAGAATGTGTTTGTGGTTTAGGTTTCAGTTGATTAGATGTAAAGTATACACTATGACGGCAGAATGTGTGTTCGGAATGTGATTTTAGACGGTGATCTATGTTGACGGAAATCGTAATGTTAGGCATGGGTTGGGGGATGCATGTGTTGTTCACTTTTTGATGTTAACATTCTTTGGTGTACACTAGTGTAAATGTAGTTATTGTGTACATAAATGTGGAATACAAAAGTGCATATTGATGTAGTTATTGTGTACAGCCATTTGAGTTGTGTGTAAACTTGGTTTTTTTTTTTTCAATTATGATATATAAAAAAATAAACAGGGGAGGATACACAAGTGTATGTGTTGGTTGTAGTGGGGTTGTTATCTTGGTTTGATGATGTAATGTTGGTATTGTGCACTACTGAACTTGGTGTAAACATAAGTAGAAAACTAAGTTGAATGTGTAGTCAGCAACTTTTAAAGAAAAAGTGAAAAAGTTAAGTACATATGTGGATTATAATGCTGATAATGTGTACACCAATTTGATGTATGTGTAAAAGGTGGTTTTGTTAAGTACATATGTATAGGTACACAGATGGAAGTTTGGATTGAAAAGATGTACATAAGTGTAGTGTATAATGGCTTTGGATTAAAAGATTAAAAAAGAAAGTATTTACTATGCATGTTAAGTTTGTATTTTAGATACTATTGGTTTATATAGTAACACAATGTAATTATTATTTGTGCATATAGTAACACATTTTTTGTATGGAACTATGTTTAAACAGCTATTAAGATGGCTGGTGTAAAAAAAGAAGAAGGATCGAATGTGGGAGCTAATCATGACACAAAAAAGAAGCTACCAGAAGATGTTAATAATTTTCCAGGTATATTCTATGTTGAGCAGTCATTACGTTTGATAGTGATTGTGTATGCGTTGGGTTTTTTGTGTGCACGCTAATCGACTGTGTGATTGAATTAAACAGTATTGGGGAAAAGAAGGAAAAGACAGTCATGTAGGCTTCCAAGTGAGAAATCGTTTAAAGATGTTCGTGTGCCATTCACAAGTACACAGGAAGGTATACCATACAGAACCGAGCCGCAACTTTCGAGCTGTGTCTAAGTATACATGTGGGCTTCCAAGTGAAAAAACAAATGTCTAAGTACGGAAAATCTCCATTTATGTTACGAGCTGTGGAACATAGCAGAAGGTTTTGAGGTTGAAAAGGTGTTGGATGTGAATCATAAGTGAAGGAACTTAGTAGGGAAACTAATTTTGATTTAAGTTTGTTTTAATCTATGGAGTAAGTTGACAATGTTGGTAAAGCTTTTGTTTTCTGTATGCACATGGTGTTTTTTGTTGGTTAAATACATTGTTAGGAGATGGACAAATATGCATTGCATATATACTTGAAAAGGAAAATTATAATAACAATACACCAGAGTAAAAAAGTAAAATGCACATGTGTAACATACGGCATAAACACTCATGTATATGCAGTGTTAGTTTAAAGTTCGTTGTAGTTACTGATTGTAGATCAGTTATGTTTATATTTTGGTTCACAAACGTAAAAGTAAGAGGCTGAATAAAAATACGCAAGAGTATGTAGGTGTGATTGTTCGATTGAGTGTAAGAAAGTGTAAGTACATATATGTAACCTTGTTACGGATTGGATAGTAGTTATCTTTATATTAGTTAACACACCAGTATGAGTGGCAATGATTACAAGGGTAAAAGGGGTAAGTACATATATGTAACATATCATAGAACACTAATGTATATGCATGCGTAAAGAAACTGCCGTTTGATTTATGGTTTGAGAACATGTTATGGTTAGTGTATTTGCAGGCTTAATGAAACTGCCTTTGTGCACGTTAGTTATAAGATAATAACATAGACATTAGGGAATCAGTAAAAACAATGACCAATATAAGACTTTAAACAATCAAATTTAACAAAAAAAGCAGCGTAAAAATTTAGTTTATATGAATTTATTTACTAGTCATTGCTAGTTTGTGCCGTCCCGGTCCGTTTCGTCCGATTCTTACTCAATGTCTTCCTCATCCTCGTCTTCCTCGTCATCCTCATCTGTAGACGAGTCATCCTTAGTTGGGTTCCCTTTTTTTAAAGGGCAATTCCTTTTGTCGTGTTTTCGGACCCGTTTTCCGCAATAAATACACTTCCTTCTTGGCTTCTTGATAGCTTTTATTGCTTTTTCTCGCGGACCAACCGGTCTTTTGTGCTTACCACAACCCTTGTTACAAATTTTCTTTGGTGCTGTACAAGATATCTCGTCCGGTTCGGTGTGGGCAATAACTTCCTGAATTGCTACACCCTTTCTACTAATTTCTGGATCATATGGAACAAAGTCATCTAATATCACATGAGTGATCAATACATATGTAACAACTCTCATCAAAAGTCATATTTAATTTAATTAAATTATCCAATAGGAAACCCTAATTGAGAAACCCAAGTGATTCTGCATAATCCCTAAAATTTTCAGAACATTTGGAATCAGGATTAGGGCCCCTAAAACTCAAGGGGGGTAAACCCTAATTGAAGATTATCTCTAAAATGCGTTGTCTAGATTTAAAATTCTCGAACTATCAACTCAGCAGGCCTATACCAGTGACAAGCCTACCTTACTCTACCTTGACACCTCAGGCGAGTCGCGACAGAACCAGGGTCACCCTTCGCGACACGCGGGAGAAACCAATTTCAAGTATAAATAGAACAGTCTGTTTCATGCAATTGAGCGTTAATTCGACGTAAAAACTCAATACGTACGCTGAGTTATAGTATAATCACTACAAAAACACACACTGATTACGAAGTGCTGCCACAATTCAGGGTAATAACTCGATCGCTGCTACGATTCAATGTCCGATCGATTAAACTATCCAATGGATGTTTAAGTGCTGCCCACATTAGGGTTTATGCTTTGTCATTCGTCGTTAAATCGATGGATGTTTAAGTATCGCACTTTGTCATTCGTTGTGAAGGTTTTAATCTCGTGAGTTATCGTAAATGCTGTATTAAGTTACTAACCTAGTTTGTGTGCATGATTATTTAAACTAGGTTATCAAGGCTAATCAGTAGGCTAAGCTCTGTTCAAAATTAAATCTGCAATGTGAGTCATTCTCTTTTTATCAAATTACTTTACAAAAGCATGTTTATTTTCAAAGGTTATAATTACAGGGATTAAGTCTATGTAATCTGAAATTACTGCCAGTATGTGGGGGGATGTGCACATAGCTACTAATTATTTATCATTTGTGGGTGAACGGACCCAACAAGTGATATGTCCACAGTCACAAGTCCGGTCAAGTGACAACTGGGTCAGTTAATTCAAAAGATAGAAACATTGTAATCGCTCTTAATACTGTAAATTATAACAAACAGGTCGTTTTATTTAAATAAGAATGATTCACTCAGTATTTCCCGCTGACAAAACCTTTTTCAAACATGTTTCAGGTGATCTGTTGTGATCCAGGAAAAGTGTCGAGAAGCACTACAAGCTTAAGGAAGTGGCTCAGTATAAAATAAAGAAACATGTTTTGTAAAATAAAAGATTTCTGTGTGAAATCTCAAGATTGTAAATTACCAGGTTTTATTCCAAGTTGTGAAATAAAATAATCGGGAAATATTTCAGTTTTAAAAAGATCCTGAATAAACTTCCGCTGTTAATTAAATACCACGGGATTTCTGTCCCGCGGCTCCTGAAACGGGTCAAACCGGGTCGGGGGCCGTGACAGAAATAAGGTGGTATCAGAGCCACTGATTTAAGCCTATTAAGTATTTAGAAATACTTAATTTTACTGATTGCCAATTATGTGATTATGTGTTTTATTAACTGATTATTTGTTAGTTACAGTATGGGTAAACAAAAGTTGTCAAACATCTATCTTAAACTAGATAGGTCATCCAACGAGAAGGGAAGTTCATCCCAACCCAAATCCTCAAATCACTCTGTAATTCCTGAAGAAGGAATATTTGTGAGAAAGGCACATTATGAGAAACCACTTTCTCCTAATAAAAGAAGTTTGATTATTAGGAAAAGTCAGGAGGAAATAAGGAAAAACCGAGAGAAGAAGATTAAACAGGAAACCCAGGAATTAACCAGTAAAACACCTTGGGAGGACAAATTAGATGAGAAATGGGCAGATCTTTATATGCTAGCCACAGTAGCAGAAAATGCAAATCTCTAAATACTCAAAAGTTTTAGCACCTTTATTTTCCAGAAACCTTATTCAGTAAATAAATAAGTTCACAGTAAATCGTAGTATAATTTACTTGTCAGTTGTTTTATGTATGCAATAATATTTACGGGTTATCTATGAAATTTTGTTATGTTATTTTAACATTTGGTATGTATTTTGCATATATGCTAAACAGCATGAATGAGATATCTGAAGCTTTAGAAAATCTTAACCTCTATCCCGTTAAGATAGAAGTTTCCAAAGAATTCACCGGTTACTTCGCTGATAAAGAAGAACCCATGGAATTTCAATCCAAACCACTGGCAAAACCTAAACCCAAGAAAAGAAGCAGATTTGTGGGCTGGAGGCGTGTACGTAGGAAAAAGCCAGCAACAAGAAAGGTTACTGAAACTGAAGAACCAAAAGACAAAGGAAAAGGGGTAGAAATTGAGGAAAATGTTAATCAAGTAGAGATAGAAGCTGAGAAGAGTTTTAAGCAAACAGAAAGAGAAGTCGGAGAAAGTTCTAGACAGAAACAGAAAATGACTCCCTGGGAAGTTTTAGATCATAAACTAGTAATGAGTGACCTCATCGGACCTGCCGATGGAAACCTTGAACCAGCTAATCCAAACCTTATATTTACTGAAGAAGATCTTTTCAACTACCCACTAGAAGCTCCAATTCCAATCAATCTGGAACATGCTATTCCAGATCCTATTGTCCAACCTCAACCACTACCAGTAGAATTAGATGAATGGTGGACAACTGATTGGCAATACCACAATCTTTTAAACAACCCTGATACATTTTTCCCACAAGTTGACCCAGAACCTCCACTATACCCAACTATGAGCCCGGAGAATCTGGCTGAACTTCGTCTATGGGGTGAAGAGTTAATTAATGCAGGAAATAGGATTAGGGATGTTGGAGAAAGAGTTACTTGGAAGTACGACGAAAGGGAGCGTCGTTTTTAAGAAATTAGCTGACTAAATAATGGGAGTTTGCAGGAATATTTGTTTAATAAATAATCATAAGAATCAGTATGTGTAATAACTTAACAATAAAACGTTGTATGATAATTGTGTGTACAAGGCATAATATCATATATAGAAATGAAAGTTGGGAAATCGATAATTTTTGGTTATACATGTTAATGTGATTATGTGCAAACTATTTTATTATATTTGTATTTATACTAATTATTTATATAATTAATTATCAGATGGCAAACATTGGTAACGAACCAGTAAATGAGGTTAATCAGTCTGAGCAACATCCAGGAGATCAATATATGACTAGGCAAGATATCGAAAATATTGTTGCTCAAGGGATAGCCAATGCTATTCCAGCAATCGTTGCTGCTGTAAAGAATCCAATCGAACCGCAACAAATCGTTCCTAGTAAACGTATTTCTAAAGATAACTTCACTAATAGTGTAAACGGAGGCAATGATCATGTTAATCATAATGAGGAACCACATCAAGCTCCATTTCCTAAGAAAATGAAAGCCGCAACGCCTGGTTGCACTTTCAAAGAATTCCTTGCTTGTAAACCCACTGAATTTGCAGGCAATGAAGGAGCAACTGCATCACTGCGTTGGTTAGAGAAAACCGAAGCAGTAATTTCAATAAGTAAATGTGCTAAAGATGATCAGGTCATGTACGCGTCAAATCTTTTCAAAGAAGGGGCGCTAGAATGGTGGAACACGGTGTTACAAGCTAAAGGAAGAAATAGGGCTTATGCCATGAACTGGGAAGAATTTAAGAATCTTGTAGAAAGAAAATTCTGTCCCGAATATGAAAAAGATCAAATGGCAAATAAATTCCTAAACCATCGTATGACGGGTGTAGATTGTCGTGGTTATACTTCGACATTCTTTGAATATGCTAGAGTGGTACCAACACTGGCTTCGCCAGAACCGGTACTCATTTCTAGCTATATTTGGGGATTAATTGGTGAAATCCGCAATATCGTTAAAGCTGCGAGACCTCGCACTATTGACGATGCGGTAGAATTAGCTAACACCCTAACTGATGAACTGGTGCGCACAAGAGATGATAATAGGAAAAAGGAACTGGCTCAGAAAATTACCCAAGGATTTCGTACGGGAATAATAACAGTTTCAAGAGAAGAGGAACAGGGCAATCTTCGAATTTGCCGTTCTGTCAAAATTGCAAAAAGAAACATTTTGGAAAATGCAAGGTATACTGCAATTTTTGCAAAACTGTAGGACATCGTGAAGAAAATTGCAGAAATAAATCCATAATTTGTTACAATTGTGGAGAGGCAGGACATTTCAAAACAGAATATCCTAAAGTGGTCAAACCAGCAGACAACAAAACCAAGGCGACCGACGTAACTATTAAGAAGAATGTCAGGGCATTTCAGCTGACCACTCAAGAAGCAGAACTCATCCTAGATGTGATAGCGGGTACGTTCTTAGTTCACAACGTATACGCAAAAGTATTATTTGACTCTGGTGCAAACCAAAGTTTTATAAATACTTCATTCTGTCAAGCTCTTAATTTACCTTTAACCAATATTAGGCATATTTTTACAGTTGAAACGGCAGACGGAAATTCAGTTAAAATAGATAAAGTTTTGCAGGCAGAAAATATAGAACTTTTAGGACATAAATTCTTTGCAAACCTATTACCTATGAAATTATCCGAATTTGATGTTGTGTTAGGAATGGATTGGTTAGTAGCCAACCATGCTAGAATCCTTTGTGATCAGAATTCCATAGAAATTCAATCACCCACCGGAGAAGTAATTAGGATTATAGGAGATAAACCACGTAAGCCCATGAAGTTCATATCAGTAATGAAAGTTGCTAATTATGAACGAAAACAAGGAATAGTGTATATGATTTCGGTAATCATTAGCACTAAGGGTAAAGAACTTAAGGAAATTCCTGTAGTCTCAGAATACCCAGAGGTATTCCCAGAAGAATTACCAGGATTACCACCAGATAGGGAGGTAGAATTTAGGATTCATCTAATTCCAGGAACTATACCGATTGCTAAGGCACCTTATCGGTTAGCACCCACAGAAATGTTAGAACTGAAAAAGCAATTAGATGAATTACTAAGTAAAGGTTTCATACAACCTAGTTCATCCCCTTGGGGAGCACCAGTGTTGTTTGTAAAGAAGAAGGATGGTTCAATGAGATTGTGTATCGATTATAGAGAATTAAATAAGGTTACAATTAAGAATCGATACCCATTACCTAGGATTGATGATCTTTTCGATCAACTTCAAGGAGCTAGATATTTTTCTAAGATCGACTTACGTTCCGGATATCATCAATTAAAGGTACAAGAAGAAGACATACCTAAGACTGCTTTCAGAACTAGGTATGGTCATTACGAGTTTACAGTCATGCCCTTTGGATTAACAAATGCACCTGCCGCATTTATGGACATGATGAATAGGATCTGTAAACCGTATTTGGATAAATTTGTAATTGTCTTCATAGATGATATACTTATTTATTCAAAAAGTCAGGACGAACATTGTCAGCACTTGCATATACTCTTAACTTTGTTAAGAAAAGAAAAGCTTTATGCCAAATTCTCGAAGTGTGAATTTTGGTTGCAAGAAGTGCAATTCCTAGGACACATGGTGAATCACAAAGGTATTCACGTAGATCCTGCTAAGATAGAGGCAATTACCAATTGGAAGGTTCCGCAAACCGCGATGGAAATTAGAAGTTTTATAGGTTTAGCTGGATATTATCGACGGTTTATTAAGGATTTTTCCAAGATAGCCGTACCATTAACTAAGTTAACCTATAAAGCCGTTAAGTTTGAATGGGGACCTAAACAAGAAGAAGCCTTTAGGATTTTGAAACAAAAATTAACAAATGTTCCAATTTAGCCTTACCAGAAGGAACTGAAGATTTTGAAGTATATTGTGATGCTTCAAAACTAGGATTTGGATGTGTGCTTCTGCAATGCAAGAAGGTAATTGCGTATGCTTCAAGACAATTGAAAAAGCACGAAGAAAATTATACAACTCATGATTTAGAATTAGGAGCTGTAATTTTTGCCCTCAAAATATGGAGACATTATCTGTATGGAAGTAGGTTTACTGTCTATACGGATCATAAAAGTCTAAGATATATATTTGGGCAAAAAGAGTTAAATATGAGACAAAGGAGATGGATGGAAATTTTAAGTGACTACGACTGTGATATTCAATATCACGAAGGAAAGGCAAATGTAGTTGCATATGCCTTAAGTCGTAAGTATTCTGAGAAACAACGACGGGTTCGTGCTCTCAGATTAAATCTACAAATAGATTTAATGGAACAATTGAAGAATGTTCAAGCTACAGCAATCAAGGAAGATGCTGAAGGAATGAAAGGACGAATAAAGGAATTAGAACAAGGAGCAGATGGAATTTGGAGATTCCACAAAAGTAGAATTTGGGTACCTAAGCAAGGAGACTTAAGACCTAAGATTTTAGAAGAAGCCCATAAATCTAGGTATACTATGCACCCAGGCAACAATAAGATGTACCAAGATTTAAGAAAGAATTTCTGGTGGATAGGAATGAAAAAGGATATAGCGCAATATGTTTCTAAATGTCTCACTTGTTCACAAGTTAAGGCAGAACATCAGAAACCTTCAGGGTTACTACAACAATTAGAAATGCCAGTATGGAAATGGGAACTTATAAAAATGGATTTTGTTATTAAGTTACCCAAAACCAGAAAAGGTAATGATGCGATTTGGGTAATTGTGGATCGATTAACCAAATCTGCTCACTTTCTGCCTATGAAAGAAACCTTTAGCATGGAAAGATTGGCAAAGTTGTATGTGGATGAAGTCGTATCTCTACATGGAGTTCCAATCTCCATTGTTTCGGATAGGGATAGTCGTTTTACTTCTCATTTCTGGAAAAGCTTCCAGCAAGCTATGGGAACTCGACTCAATCTGAGTACTGCATATCATCCCCAAACAGACGGACAAAGTGAAAGGATGATCCAAACTCTAGAAGACATGCTCCGAGCATGTGTAATAGATTTTGGTGGAAATTGGGATGATCATTTACCATTAATTGAATTCTCCTATAACAATAGCTATCATTCAAGTATTGAAACCGCCCCATTTGAAGCACTGTACGGAAGAAAGTGCAGAACTCCAGTTTGTTGGGCAGAAATAGGAGAAAGTCAATTGTCAGGTCCTGAAATAGTGCAAGAGACGACTGATAAGATTACACAAATCAAGGAAAGGCTGAAAACGGCTTGAGATCGCCAGAAAAGTTATGCAAACAATAGATGCAAGCCGTTAGAATTCCAAGTTGGAGACAGAGTACTATTAAAAGTTTCCCCTTGGAAAGGAGTTGTTAGATTCGGTAAGAAAGGAAAGCTAAGTCCAAGGTATGTAGGACCATTTTTAGTAATCCAACGTATAGGACCAGTTGCATATCGTTTACAACTACCAGAAGAATTAGCTGGAGTACATGATGTATTTCATGTATCCAATCTCAAGAAATGTTTATCAGATGAATCACTGGTAGTACCTCTTCGAGATATAGAGGTAAACGAAAAGCTGAAATTTGTTGAGAAACCTCTTCAAATTGAGGATCGAAAGATCAAGTTTCTCAAACATAAACGACTAGTTTTAGTCAAAATCAGATGGGATTCAAAGAGAGGAGCTGACTACACTTGGGAGCTGGAATCAGAAATGAAGCGAAAGTATCCTCATTTATTCCAGTAAATCTCGAGGACGAGATTTTTATTAAGGTGGGGAGAATGTAACAACTCTCATCAAAAGTCATATTTAATTTAATTAAATTATCCAATAGGAAACCCTAATTGAGAAACCCAAGTGATTCTGCATAATCCCTAAAATTTTCAGAACATTTGGAATCAGGATTAGGGCCCCTAAAACTCAAGGGGGGTAAACCCTAATTGACGGTTATCTCTAAAATGCGTTGTCTAGATTTAAAATTCTCGAACTATCAACTCAGCAGGCCTATACCAGTGACAAGCCTACCCTACTCTACCTTGACACCTCAGGCGAATCGCGACAGAACCAGGGTCACCCTTCGCGACATGCGGGAGAAACCAATTTCAAGTATAAATAGAACAGTCTGTTTCATGCAATTGAGCGTTAATTCGACGTAAAAACTCAATACGTACGCTGAGTTATAGTATAATCACTACAAAAACACACACTGATTACGAAGTGCTGCCACAATTCAGGGTAATAACTCGATCGCTGCTACGATTCAATGTCCGATCGATTAAACTATCCAATGGATGTTTAAGTGCTGCCCACATTAGGGTTTATGCTTTGTCATTCGTCGTTAAATCGATGGATGTTTAAGTATCGCACTTTGTCATTCGTTGTGAAGGTTTTAATCTCGTGAGTTATCGTAAATGCTGTATTAAGTTACTAACCTAGTTTGTGTGCATGATTATTTAAACTAGGTTATCAAGGCTAATCAGTAGGCTAAGCTCTGTTCAAAATTAAATCTGCAATGTGAGTCATTCTCTTTTTATCAAATTACTTTACAAAAGCATGTTTATTTTCAAAGGTTATAATTACAGGGATTAAGTCTATGTAATCTGAAATTACTGCCAGTATGTGGGGGGATGTGCACATAGCTACTAATTATTTATCATTTGTGGGTGAACGGACCCAACAAGTGATATGTCCACAGTCACAAGTCCGGTCAAGTGACAACTGGGTCAGTTAATTCAAAAGATAGAAACATTGTAATCGTTCTTAATACTATAAATTATAACAAACAGGTCGTTTTATTTAAATAAGAATGATTCACTCAGTATTTCCCGCTGACAAAACCTTTTTCAAACATGTTTCAGGTGATCTGTTGTGATCCAGGAAAAGTGCCGAGAAGTACTACAAGCTTAAGGAAGTGGCTCAGTATAAAATAAAGAAACATGTTTTGTAAAATAAAAGATTTCTGTGTGAAATCTCAAGATTGTAAATTACCAGGTTTTATTCCAAGTTGTGAAATAAAATAATCAGGAAATATTTCAGTTTTATAAAGATCCTGAATAAACTTCCGCTGTTAATTAAATACCACGGGATTTCAGTCCCGCGGCTCCTGAAACGGGTCAAACCGGGTCGGGGGTCGTGACAACATATGTGTACATATTCTGTTTATCCTAACCTATAAAATTATTCAGTGACTTCACATTCTACAACCCATCCATTATACAAATATTCAGCTTTGTTAAGTACATATGTGTACATGCAACTGTTTTATTATCCTAATGTATTCAATTACTTCTGTAATATCTGTAAAAAAATCATCCAACTATCTCGTTCATGAAATCTAAAAAAACTTACTATACGTAAAAAATCTAAATAAAAATCAATATTTTCAAATACGAAACATAATGACGATCACTAAAAAAATATGTGAAATTGATGACAAAAGAACTGTGCGAAGAAGATGAACAAACTTGCAGGAGATACCCTGGATTTCATTAAATCGAATAGGTTACACTACATATCAATAAAAAGAGAAAAAAAGAAAACATGGGCGATTCATAGTAGTGTAAGAAAATGGATTGAAGTCATCTGGTTGTATTATGTCTTGTCCATTGAATCCGCTGCTATGATCATCGTCCATGGTTTCGATGATGTCGCGAGTCAAAAGGTTTATCAGGGTTTGAATATAATCCTAAAAGATCACGTAATATTTGCAGGAAAATAGGATTTGTAACTGAAAATTGTTTATGGAAAGGAATTTAAAAAAAAGTGATTATATATATATATATATATATATAAATAAATAAGTGATGCGTATGTGTACGTATGGGAGATATGTTGCCGCTGGTTGTGGGAATACGAGTAGGGATATGTTGATAGTTAATCGTCGTAGACCTAAACGGGATATACGAGTAAGAGTAAAACATATGACAAAGGTGGTAAACATGTGATGATGTAAGTAATTATATATATATACGTAAGAAGATGTTGAGGTAATAAGATTATGAAGAAAGAGGTATGCACCGAACACGTTGCGTATTAAGCATGTGATGATCGACTTACGAGGACTAAAATGAATAATGGGCTAAGACCTAGATGGATGATTTAAGCACCAGCTAGTAAAGAGATTTTTCTAAGAGATGGTAAAATGATAACAAGTATGTTTAAAATCAATAAGGAAGTACAAATGTGTGAATTAGCCCATATTTTAGGAATGGATTAACAAGCAACTAATAGTAATAGAGTTACTAAACGTTTGAGACAAGTATATGTATATGTATACATATACACACACACATGCATTAGTAGTTAAAGTTTTTACGTCACAAGAGGGGGTGACTAGGAAGAATGATGATATTAATAATAGAGGAATCAAGTAGTAGGCTCATGGTGAGTATTATTGATTCAAATGACATAGTGAAGGAACAAGTACGGTTAGTAACTTGGAAGGCAGAAGTAAATGACTCATAATGCTAGTAAGTAAATTATAATCTTCATATCAATACAGGAAATAATGGTGGCTCTAAATTCTTGTTATTGTAGAGTGCGATTATTAGATATCTTGAAATGTCATGATGGAAAGATAGTAAGAGTCGATCCGCATATCGGAAAATGGGTAGTAGAAAGGAAAGAAAAGTGAGGAACTGTTAAGAAAGTGGGGTACACACTTAGTACGCCAAATTTCGAATAATTAGAAAGAACTGTATGAAAGAGGTGAAAAGTTAACGTTGTAGGAAGCTAGAATAAAAATATAAGAATGCGTAACTGTCAGAGGTGAAATGTTGCATAAAGGGGGGTTGAATGGAATGTAAAATGTAATAATAAACATTTGAATGGATATTTGAATAAGTCTTGCCCTCTGTCGAGTTCCCCATCGTATGTGAGGAATTATCAGAAGATAAACCTCTAAAGAAATGTTCGAGAGTTAAAGTTTTATACGCATATTTTTTATACGTATTATGAAACAACCCTACGTAGTGGAGTGTAATCTCAATTATCGAATGAATGGTTGTGCCAAGTTTTGTGTAACTCATACGTAAAATGGAGGGGCATATGTAATAAACTTATAATCTCATATGTAGTGAAACCTAGGTTGATAAGAATTAACCCTTTGAGATACAGTGTTAGGTAGTTGCCTTAGTATTACAATTGCTAGAAGGAATGACGTATGTATGACAGCTATGAAATGTGATGACAAGTATAGCTGAGTATGACACCTCGAGTGTAATATGAGTTGCTCAAATGTAAGTATTGATTACACGATCATATTGATAGCATGATTAAAGACTTATGTTGGCCCTAGTAACCTAGGGATATACGATAAAAGATTAGAGCAAGATAATATGTACATGATTTGTATAACCGTATACATTATGTTGTGGTTAACCATGCAGTTATGAGAGATCATCAGTGAAAGAAATATTGGTCTCGGGTGAAGATTATACTTAGGTATTCCAAGAAAAATATGAAAAGAACTATCAAGCAAGTGACATGAAAGAAATTTTGCTTAATATTGGCCCCGAAAGGATGGGGAATATGTAGAAGCTAAATAGTTGGGAACTATTGAATGATGTTTGAATTGTGATTTTATATGAATAACTAGGAATGAACAAGTATGAATATTATGATAATTATTTTCCCCTAAGTAGATGTTAGAGGTATGCGGGAATGAATAATCTGACAGATAAGTTTTAAGAATCAGCTTGAACAATTGAACGATAATCATGAAACAATGTAATAGGATCGCTTTGATTCATACAAGATTGAATTACCAAATGTATTAGACAAGTTTAAAATAGTAACGACCGATTCACCACGAGGGATGATCGAATGAAAGCATGCTATCGAAGTTCGAGGTATGATATTACGAAAGGATAAAGATAAACTCGTCAGAATGTATGTATTCAGGTTTCGGGGACGAAACCTACTTCAAGGGGGGTAGACTTGTAACACCTCAAATTTCGTATGACATATTATAATGTTTTAATCGCAATATTTTGACGAAAAGAAATGGTAAACATAGATTTTTACCATTATTAAAGTTTTATAAATATTAGTAAATCTAAAATTCTTATGTATGCATGAAGTATTATTAGGTTAGTATGTAGAAAAGGAAAAAAAGTGACATGTTATGAAAAGATGAGGGGTTAAAAATGAAAATGTGTAATTAAAACACTTAACAAAAATGCCCAGTGTTTCAATTGTGGGTGTGTGCGATCGTGAGAAAAGAACAGGGGAGTTCTTCCCCTCAAAACCCTAACATTCTAAAATCCATCAAATTAAGAAGGAAATTGAAGGCTAAGTGAATGCATGAACTAGGAATGATGATCCCTTGAGTGTTCTTGACATCAAGTAAGTCTAATTTCATGATTTGGTAATGTTTGATTAAGTGGGTTATGTGAAAATTGTGATTTTTATGGAATTAAACATGAATGCAAGATGATATGAACATGTAGGAGTTGAAATTATGCTTGAAATTCTCTATGATGATGAATTAGGGTAAAACCCACTTGTATGTCAAAAGATGATTAAGAACTTGTGAAATTCTTCATGCTAATTAGATTAATTTTGATGATTAAATGATTTAAAACAACATGTATGTGGTTAGGGTGGCAAATTGTGAAGTTGGAAATGCTTATGTGAGTCAATGGATGAATTATGGAAAAACATGCTTTAAGTACTTGTACTTTATGCTTCATAGTTAGTATGCACGCCATGTGTTCGATGAAATGCCTAAGAATGATTTAGTTGAAATTTGACATGAATTCTTGATTTAATGATGATGTAAGTGAAAATAGATGTATGTGTAATTATGAAGTTATGATGAATAAACCAAATGCATATGTGAAGTAATGTTTATGAACGCTAAAAGAATGAAGTTATAATGTATAGGCGCAAAGAAAGAAGAAGGCACGAGTCACTTGAAGTCGCAAGCATCGCAAGACCACGGTAAGTTCATATGAACTTAACTCTCCTTTTATGTAGTTTCACGGATGATAGCTTAGTAATTAAACCTTAGTGTTGAGTTGTATGTTCGTTTATGGTAAATTTTTGATATGATGTATGTTGGAAAACGGATAAGTAGCACAATAGTTTCGGATGTATAATGACCACTCAAGTGAGTCAAAATCGTTGGAAAGAAGGATGTGAAATGGTTAAGTAATGACTTGTTGTAAACGGGTCAAAAATGATGAAATTGTTTCAAGTATGTATGATAAAATTTACCCGTTGTAAATGGGTTAATTAGGACATGTATGACGAACAGCGACGATGTTGAGTATGGGCTCATTATTAATGGGTCGAATGGAATGTATGCATGAATGTTATCAAGATGTTGGAATGAAAGAAAGTTAACGGAAATATTGTCATACGGGAAGAATGGTTCAAACAAGATTTGTGAACAAAAATGGTAAATTGCTAATGGGTCGAATAATGATAAGTAAATGAAAGCCTTGAATTTTATTTAGTATTTGAACTAACAAATGTTTTGGTGTTATGTATGGTAGGTAAATCTCACGCTTGATGTTGGCGAGCTCGGACCGAACACACTATATCGCCCTTATGCGCTTCCGGTTCAAGTTATCTTTTGTAATGGGTCAAAAATCATCTTGTAATGTAAATGTTAAACTTTTATTTAGGATGGTCGTAGTAGTTTAAAGTTTTAAATATTACATTGGGTAGTTTGGACAAAAATGCTTTTGATGAAACTTTGTATCTTTTGAAAAGTGTTTTTAGAACATGTTTCGAATGTTGATGTTAAAAGCAGGGAATCGTTTATATTACGAATGGGTCATGCCCAAATTTTGTAAAAATTCGTATGAAGTTTATGTTATTTATTGAATGTCAAAAAGTGGGCGCTACAGATATCCGAATTCGAATTTCGGATATCCGAAATTTTTCGGATATCAGATTTCACTATCGGAATTCGTATCCGAAATTTCGGATATCCAATCGGATAGTGAATCGGATATCCAAATATCCAATTTTTTATTCAATTTTTATTTTTTTATTATTTTTTATATCAGAACCGGATATTTCGGACAGTTTCGGATATCCGAATATAAGTTTTCGGATATTTTGGATATTTTCGGATACTTCGGATATTCTTATTTTTTCGGATATCCGAAATATCCGAAAATTTTTAAATTCACTATCCGAATCCGAAAATTAGGATATCCGAATTTTCGTATATTTCGGATTCGGATATCGGATAATTCGGATCGGATTTTTGGATACAGATAGTTTTGAACACCCCTAGTTTTTAGCCAAAACCGACCCATGCACACCTATCCAAGGAAGCCCTATAAAGATGGTGGTTGTAATTAGAGGTGCACAAACCGGGGTTTTTCAATACCCGGTTCTGGTTATTGAACCGGTTCCGGGCATGGTTGGGTATTACTTATACTGGTATTGAAAGAACCGGTTCCGGTTCCAGTTTCTAGCATAAAAAACCGTACCCAATATATTGGTTCCGGGTCGGTTATGGAACCAGTTCTTCAAAAATCGGGTATTCCGGGTACTGGAAAAAAAAACCCGGCCTAGTTACCGAAATACCCGGTTTCAGGGCAGGCTCAAAGCCCACTCTCAAAATAGTAGAATTTGCCTTAAATGGACCTTGGCCCATTAAACAAATTGTTTATTATCACTTTCATTTAGTACTAAATGGCAAATGCACATAACAAGAGATATTAACTTGTATAACATTACAAGACATAACAAGTTTAACTTGAATCCCAGAAACATTCGAACTTACAATGAATGAGGAGCAAAATTTCATTAAAAAGAGATAATATACCTAGCAATACAAGGTTACATAAGCAAACAAGTTATTGAAACCTGCAACGAACTAATATAATAACTAAAAGATCACAATATTTCATTATTAAACTATAAAAAGGAAAAACATGAACAAGTATTTCAGGTATTCTGAAAACCCGGTTCTAGGTATTAAGAACCCAGTTCCGTGTATAAAAAAACCGGGTACGGGTACAACCTGGTTCTGGGTATTAAGAAAACCCGGGTACAAACGGGTATAAATCTGTTTCGGTTCCGGGTATGGTTTTTACATAGAAATCTACACCCTATGCGTACCCGGTGGGTAGGGTAGGGTCGGGTACGGTTCCGGGTAAAAAAGCTGGTTCTTTTAATACCCGGGTCCGAGTTTTTTGGGTTCCGGTTCCGATTCCAGATTTTTTGTGCACCTCTAGTTGTAATGTTACTGGTGGGCTGGGCTTCTCTGTTCTTATATAGTTTCCGATAAAGTCCAAAAAGTACAATTGGGCCAAATGAATGATTAAACAAAACTAATTACAAGCAAGGCAGCAATCTGAAAGTCTTGTTGATATATATAATGCAAAACAGTGTTATTTCGAGTTTTATTTTATACTAATTTCTCTTCAATTACGATTCTTAGTTTATTCAGCGTTATTTGCTTAAATAACAACTGTGTTTGTGCTCGATTTGAGATATATTTCGATTATTTTTATACGAGCATTGGCGCAGGATAGAAGGGCTTGGGGGGGGTCGCCCAACCCCCCGAACTTCTCGATGCGTAGTGTTATGAATAGTACTTTCGTATAGGTATATAGGTTGTCACCCCCCCGGTTTCGGGAAAATTCGGGGGGGCGTGGCTTCGCCAATGTATACGAGTAACGGTTTTAGTAAATTAAGGATTGTGTTTGTTATATTTACCTCATTGTGTTTGTGTTAAATGATGTGTATGCTAGGTTTTGTTAATATTTTTGAGCTTGTCACTCTTCTGGTATTGGTTACTTTTTGAGATCGTGAGTAGTATGTACAAGTAACTAAAACAAAGACGAAGATGTTGTGAAAGATAAATATTCGGCTTAATGTCCCGCAACGCAGGAGGGGCAAAAACTAGTTATAAACAAAACAAAAATAGATCAATTATATATTACTTTTAGTTATTATACTTATTATGTTATTAGAGTAAAAAGGTTTAATGCAGAAATGTTGTATACTTAATTTGTATGTATTTATGGCAGATGAATGTGGAAAAGCTAATGAAAATGACAGGTGCCGTTCGCACCGGTGGGAAGGGTAGCGTCGGAAGATTTTTTTTTGCATTGGTAAGTTTTGTAGGAAATTGGTTAATGATGTTTAAAGAGGGGTATATCGGATGCTTTTGTATTATTTTTTTATGAAAATATTATGTTAACTTGCTTAGAGAACACTTAAGAATGTTGTCTGTTGAAATGTGTTATGTCTATTACATATTTAGGGAAAAGATCAAATAGGAAGTTTATTTTGGCTAGGAAGTGTAGGAAGCAATAGGATTAGGACATGTGGCAACATTATCCTATATACTTAAAGTAGAAAGTCGGTGGCAAAGGCCACCGACAATCTACTCCAAATTACAATTTTGTCCTTTTCTCCTTTTGTTCTTTAATGTAATTTTCATTTTGGCTACCTCAAAATTTTCCATTTTTGCTCCTTCATTTTATTTAACTGATTTGTTTTCCTACTAAAACTTACACAATAACAAATCTAACGTCTAAATTTCTAACTATTCACTTTTACTTCCTTCGTTTATAATTTTTTTTCCTTTTTTTCCCTTTGTGTTTTTAGTTTATATCACGTTTACATGTTGCTATAAATTCGAAAGGGGTAGTTGGTTCGTCACAACTTAATACATTTCGTTTAATCATACCGTATCTTTATACGTTTCTTTCGTGTGCTTAAACACGTTAATGTCACCGTACCAACGCGCTTAACGAACGATAATGTGCCCTTAAATGTTGCGCCACAACACGCGAGCACCTTATTTTCATTCTTTAACTTAAAAAAAAAATTATTTCCTCACGTGCTTATTTTTATGGACATTTCGGTACATATTCATGTATCTGCATTGGACGTAAACAGTACACATTTACGTTTCGACCTAAAGTTTTCCTAAAAATGAGTCGGGTCTAATATAATACGTTTTCATGCCTATTTTTATGTATGTTTTAGGTTGTTATACATTTTGATGTAAACACTTTATTTTCTCACATGCTCATTTTTATATGTACATGTCAATATAAATTTATGTTAATGAACATGGTCAAATATAATACGTTTTTTGTGCTTATTTTTATGTACGTTTTAGTTGGTTTATGATTTGACATACGAGTCACTATGCGCATTGAGGCCACTAAGTCTTAATGAAAATGTAAGGGTTGTGTAGTAATTAGGTGGAACACCACTAAATGAACCAACCTGGTTTGGATTTTGTTATTTGATTTAAATGCTTATATAAGTTACATTGATTATATCGGATACGTCAAAACACACGTTTTATATGGTTGACACATTACATAACGCTTGCGCTAATCTATTTGATGTTTGCGATGTACCCGCGCCGCAACGCGCATGGCCTTATTACTAGTTTAAAATAAAGAGGAAGGGTATTTTAGTCAATCCAACCCTTTCTTCTTCCTTTTCAAAACCCAGTAACTTCAAAACCCACCATTTTCAAAACCCACCATCTTCAACCATTTCTTCACTTTCTATCTCAATAACCACTACATTATAGTCCGATTTTCATCACAAATCAATGATTCAAACACCCGATCAACGTGTTCTTCAGCTTTTTTGAAGAAAACCCAGTTTAATTTCATAAAAAATCTTGTTTTTTTTTCTGGTGATTTTGGAGATAATTACTCGATTCGTTCGAGTCGAGCGCTGATAAGTGTTTATATCATTCAAACTTCGTCAATTGTTGAAGAAATCACTTCGATCCATGTAAGAAATTCTTTAATTTCATTTTTACGATCTGGGTTTTTGATTTAGTCATTGCGTTTTACGATCTTGGTGGGGGTCCGGGGGCAGCGCCCCTGGTAGCGGGGTTCCAGGGGCGGCAGCCCCTGGCGGGGTCCAAGGGGCAGAGCCCCTGGCTGGGGTTGAGCTGCATTCGTAGACAGTGTTTCTGGTTCTGTAAACAACAGATTCTGGTCATTGCGTTTTAGTTAGATTCTGGTTCTGTGAACAACAGTTTCTGGTTCTGTGAACAACAGTTTCTGGTCATTGCGTTTTAGACAGTTTCTGGTTCTGTGAACAACAGTTTCTGGTCATTGCATTTTAGAAATAAAACATTTTTGAAGTGTTTTTACTCATTGCGTTTTAGGTAAACACATTTTTATGTGTATTCAGTTCATTGCGTTTTAGAGAGAACAGTTTCTTTTGTGTTTTTAGGCCATTGCGTTTTAGAAATAAGACATTTTTATGTGTTTTCTAGGCATTGCGTTTTAGAAATAAGACATTTTTAAGTATTTTGGGTGCATTGCGTTTTAGGTAAAACACTTTTTTTATGTGTTTTTAGTCCATTGCGTTTTAGAAAGTACATTTTCTTTTGAGTTTTTAGGCTATTGCGTTTTAGAAATAAGACATTTCTTTGTGTTTTCTGGCCATTGCGTTTTACAAATAAGTCATTTCTTTGTGTTTTTGGTGCATTGCGTTTTAGAAAAAAGTCATTTTTAGGTTTTTTTTTTCATTGCGTTTTACATAACTGGGGGTTTTTCTATTGCGTTTTACGCAGCTGGGTTTTAAATTTTTTTTTTTTTTTTTTGAAAATATAGCAATAGTATACTCGTTTTAAAGATTAAAAAACGCTCGTTTTTTTGGTGCAATTTTTATAAAAAAATAATGTCGTATGAAAGAGTTATTAACGTTTAAAAAATGGGGGGGAATTGGAGGAGAGAGAAACTATTGGCTGGATTGACTAGAATGCCCCTAAACAAACTCACGCGCCTCTTTTCTTCCTTTCAATTTCCCTGATTTAATTTTAGCCCTTGATTAACTAAATGGATGGTCCAGATCACTTCCTAACCAAATAAACTTCCTATTGTATCTCCACCCTACATATTTAATAAAAATATTTGTGGTAGTTTTTGTTTACCTAAATCTATTCTAACTTATAATAAAAGACTCCAAATAATGACACATGATGTTCTATCCTCCAACCTCATAAATTTTATTTGTTTTTGCTTAATAAATTATTTAATGAATTCACGTTCGCATTATACTTAAGAATACATTAATAACGTTTATATGTAAACCTAACCAAAGTACGAAAAAGCCCCTACGGATTCTGTCATTCCCAACTTGTCGACTAATTAAGTTTAGACACAAGAGAAACATAACGAACCCACAAAACATGTTTACTAACACAAATATTCTTTGTTTATAAATTTAGTCCAAGCCCAAACCTTGTATACTAAATGTGGTCCAAGTCCAAAACCTGTTTATTAAATCTGGTCCAAGCCCAAGCCCATATGTTGAAAAAACTACTTTTCTTAAAAATCTTGTCAAAACAGAAGGTTTGTTTGTGAAGTTTTTGTGAAAATATTGTTTGTTCTTCGAAGGTTTCTATTACCTACTTTGTTTAATGTTTGTTTGTTTTGTTTTTGTTCTATGCTATCGTAATAGTATCAAAACAGAAGGTTTGTTTGTGAAGTTTTTGTGAAAATATTGTTTGTTCTTGGAAAGTTTCTATTACCTACTGTGCATAACAACCATCGAAATAGATTATAATACATCATTTAATTGTTTGTGTTTAGTTACATATCTTTATAAAACAATGTTAAAGCCAATATGTGTTAGAACATAAAAAATTTATTACTGTGTTACGAAAAAATTAATAGCTAAGGTTTGATATAGAAATAACCTAACTAATTGATAATATGTTGTCTAAAATGAAAGCACATCCAAATTTTATGTTGTCTAAAATGAAAGCATGACCTAATTTAAATAAGTTAATGTTATTGAACAATTTAATAAAGCCCATATGTTTGATCCTATTAACATTAATAATGGGTTAGAGTTTAAAAGGCCATTATTAATATACCAACTGAATTGAAAAATGAAATATTTAGTGTACTACAACTGTAAATAACTCAGTTCCCTATATAAGTTTGCAAGTTTTTTGTACATAAGCACTTGTACATTGTGCTTTGTGCTTTGTGAGTTTTTCAAAAACAAAGTTGTTTTTTTACTTTTAACCAAAAGGTTTTTATCTTTTCCAATTTTAACCCTACATACTTTGTTTTTTTAACTTTAACCCAAAACTTTTCATTATTCGCAATTTAACTTCGCAACTTTTGTCACTTGTACTTTTTATCTTTCGCAAATTTTCGTTTTACGTATAGTTCTAAATTTTTTGAGTTAATACGACGCAACGTGCGTGTGTTGTTCAACGTTTTTACCTCTATTTTTTCATAATTGACAGGTTTGTCGCAACACGCATATCGTACGTCGAGTCAGTGTTGGTGGTAGATGACGGTTGTGTGACATTAGTACTATTTGACACACCGTTTTACGCCCCACCGCAATACGGGGTGTGCTTTGAGGGGTTTTCAAAGAAAAATTGGTTACGCATATGGTTGTCGTAACGTTGGCTTTGGGGGTTTTCCAAAAAAATTGATTTTTTTTACTTTTCACCCAAAAGTAATTCATAAATTACTTTTAACCCAATTTTTTTTTTCACTTTTAACCCAAAACTTTTTATCTTTTACAATCTATCCTCACAACTTTTTTTTACTTTCAACTTTGATCCTTTATAGTTTTCATTTTCGGCAAATTTTTCGATTTATGCTTGGTTCTAAATTTTGTGACTTAACACATCGCAACGTGCGTCTTTGGTTTAACGGTTTTACGTTTCGTTCTAAATTTTGCGAGTTAACACGACGCAACGTGCGTGTTTGGGTGAACGTTTTTACATCGTCTATTTTTTCCCCCGTTTTTACATCGCAATCCTAGTTTCTTAAATAACAAAAAAATTATTTCCAAAAAAAGAGTGATTATAAATCAAATATTAAAAGATTGATTAGTTAAATACCTCAAATCCATCCATCGATCATCATCATCATCACACTTGTCAAAAAATCTCCAAATCTCTCTCTCAACTCTCAACACCGATCATCATTATCTTCATCCATCTTCATCTTCATCTTGTTCATCATTCTTCACCATCTTCATCCATCTTCAAATCTTGTGAACCTTACTTTTTCTGTTTTACACCGACCATCATCATCTTCATCCATCTTCATCCGTCTTCATCATCTTCATCATCTTCATCCATCTTCATCTTCAAAACAGAGGTTTGGATCATCATCTTATCTATATATGTTTTTGATATTTGTGATGTTTTTGTGAAAAAACAGAGGGTTGATTTGGGTATTTTGGTTTCAGTTTTTGATAATGATAATCTGAATGCCGCATGATGATGATGATGATAATCAGTTATTTGTGAATGTTTTTGTGAAAAAACAGAGTGTTGATTTGGGTATTTTGGTTTCAGTTTTTTCATCACGAAAAACCCTAATGCCGCATGATGATGATGATGATAATCAGTTTTTTTGTGAAAAAACAGAGGGTTGATGATGATGATAATCATTTTTTTGTTAAAAAACAGAGGGTTGATTTGGGTATTTTGGTTTCAGTTTTTGATAATGATATCTGAATGCCGCATGATAATGATGTTGATAATCAGTTTTTCGTGAAAAAACAGAGGGTTGATTTGGGTATTTTGGTTTCAGTTTTTGATAATGATAATCTGAATGCCGCATGATGATGATGATTTTAAGATTTTTTGTGAATGGGTTGATTTGGAGTATTTTGGTTTCAGTTTTTCAGGTTTGTTTGTGATGTTTTTGTTCTGTTTTTGTGATGTTTTTGTGATGTTTTTTGTGAATGTTTTTGTGAAAAAACTGAGGGTTGATGATGATGATAATCAATTTTTTGTTAAAAAACAGAGGGTTGATTTGGGTATTTTGGTTTCAGTTTTTGATAATTTTAATCTGAATGTCGCATGATGATGATGATGATGATAATCAGTTTTTTGTAAATGGGTTGATTTGGAGTATTTTGCTTTCAGTTTTTCAGGTTTGTTTGTGATGTTTTTGTTCTGTTTTTCTTCTGTTTTGTTCTGTTTGTTTGTATTGTTTTTGTTCTGCTTTGTTATGTTTGTTTGTTTTGTTTGTTTTGCTTTGAAAAAACAGAGGGTTGATTTGTTTTGCTTTGTTCAGGTTTGTTTGTGATGTCTTTTGTGCAAATATTGTACAGAATGGTTGCGGATGTAAAGATACGCAAAACACCAACTACGAAGGCGAGAACACTTGACAACCTCCTAGAAGATGCTGCGGTGCACATAAGGAAGTGATTGATCAAAACGATCAATTGCATATGAATGAATACAACCCCAGTGGCAGATATGTAATTAGCGAGCTCTGGAATTTCAAGGAAAATCGAAGAGCTACACTGGGGTTATATTCATTCATATGAATGAATATAACCCTAGTGGCAGATATGTAATTAGCTACACTGGGGTTATATACATTCATATCTGCTACATTCCGAAGTGCACCCGTCAGTAAAGATCCACAATTGGTTGTGGTGGTATCACGTTTTGTCTCTGTATTGTATGTTACGGTCTTTTGTTATCGAGTCTGTAAGTTCCTTCAAGTCTACGAAGTTGGTATGAAGTTTTGTCTATGTATTGTATGTATTAAAAGTTTACATTTAATATACAATTTAGGCTTTAATAATTTGTTATATATAGTATACATTTAATTATTAGATTGCATTTATTTAAAAAGAGTTAATTATTAGATTGCATTTATTTTTAGACAATTAATTTAAATTATTAAATCAATAATTTCTTAACAAAAAAGCAAGAAAAGAATTTAGGGGCTCAGGTTGATGTTTCACACAAACCACAGGGACATGGGTAAGTTTAACACACGGGTAAGTTTAATAACCATCGAATTCAAATATTAAAAAATAGATTATAATACATCATTTAAATTGTTTGTGTTTAGTTACATATCTTTATAAAAGTTTTTGTCTTTTTTACCTGGATGTTGCATTATATCATCACAGGCTCCTACTTTCAAACAATTAAAAGCAGGAAAAAAAGTAAAGCAAACAGAACCTCATTCACTTGATCAAAACACAATATAAGAAAATGATCAACTCACAAATGATCAGAAGATCAAAGGGTAAAAGGGAGGTTATTATAAGAAACCCTCACACTCTCAACAGAGTTTCATTCACTTGATCAAAACACAATATACCAAACGCCTCAGATTTGTTATCGCAAGTTGTTGTCGAAAACCGCAATGCCTGCAAACAACGTTTCATGTGTCAAATACATACATACTGAATTGCCTTACATAATGAAAGGGTGTAAACTCCCTCAAAGACTTAAGAAAAGAGCCAAAAAATGATTCAAAGAACCTTACTTGCAATGGAGGTAGAAAACAGGTGTGTTATTACTCATGTTCAAGATAACCACTTCCGCAACAGAGAGTTTCTTCTTATTACGTGAACCTGTATCATCTAAACCGTTTTGACCCATCCTTTGTGTCTTCCTCTCTTCTTGCTCACATGAACACGAAAGAGGTTAACTTGAACATGAATAATAACACCCCTATAAAAAATGTTAAAAAAAGTATATGTTAATATTATAAGCTTATTAACAAATCCTACGATTAATTAATTTAAAATTTAACCTTATGATAACCATGGTTGCAAAAGTCGCTAGGCGCTCCCTAGTCGGTCGACCGGGGATTTGAGAGTACTCGGTCTAGGCGGAGAGTACTCGGGGAGTACTCGGACATGTTAAATTCTAAAGAAATTACTTTTTGGAGATTAAATATATGTCAAATAACATAAATTTACTAATATTTATAACAAAATATGTGAAAAAGATATTCATTCCTTAATATGATAGGCATAGAAATTATGTTTTATTATTATTTAAGTCAAACTAGGCCCGAGTTGACCTACTAGATCCAATTCTTGCCAAGGTTGACCGCGTTTGACCGACTCCAAGTAATTACGCGGAGTCGAAGAAAGTCGTCTCGGCAGCCTACCTTGTAGCGACTACTCGGGGAGTACTCGGCCTTGGAAACCTTGTTTTACAACCATGAATTGATAACCAAGAGGCAATCTTCGTATAGTCTGAAACGTAAAGCATCCTTGAACATGGGTCATCGGCCAAATCAAATACTAAAAAGCAGATTATATCCCTGCAAATTTATCAATTCTGTTTTTCAATCACCGTCGGGCGGGTATCCGCCTGCAAAGAGATCGAAAAAGCTTGAAGTATAACCTGTACTTAATTATATGGTATCGAATTTTCACTAATTCAAGAATCTCAACATCAGCTAACAACAAAGAACCAATTCACAAACAACTTCATAGCAATCCATAATTCACATTATTAACTTCTGAATGCACTAACCGGTTTTTCCTGAAGAATTGTTGTCCAGCCTGTATGATATGGTGTCAATTGTACTGTTATTCCGCTCCTTCACTGTATTAACACATTAAAATCTTAAAACATAAAAGCAAACAAAATATTCCAAAAAAAAATAAACAAAACACAAGTACTTAGTTATATGCTACCAACCTTGAAGTGTTGCACCGCAGCTACCACATGTGTACACCTGTTTGCTGCTTATCAAAGTAACTGGCAGTGTAATCAGCAAATTGCTATTATCATCAAAACACATTTAAGAAAAAAGTAAACTGAATGAAAAACAAACAAGCAACATTGAATCTATAAACATCATCCAGATTTACACGTATCATTGAATCTATAAACATCATCTACAACAAAACAAAAATCATCACGACAACCAAAACTGGCAAAAAAGATGAAACCGATTAAACTTCAGAAACCAAACAGAGCAAATTAAGCAAAATAATAAAAAAATTACCTTAGCATAAAGAAACAGGTCAAGTTTAAAATTACTTGAGATCCCAGAGGCAGTGACTGAAGCACAAGTCAAAACTGGGTTTGCTACAGGCCATGCTGAACTTCTATTGTCCCATGTATTGATCTACAAGTAATTCAAATGAAGCTGATCTTTCTGTAGCTCTCAAGCGGATATTTCTGTAGGAATGATCTTCAGCTCTCAAGCGGATCTTTATGTAGATCTCAAGCGTAAATATTGTATCATACCCAGAAATTGGTCAAAACATTCTTCCTTGAACATCTTCAGCTCTCAAGCAGATCTTTCTGTAGGAATGATCTTCATCATTCTGAAGATCAGCCAAAGACACTTCAAACACCCGATGTTTCAATCCCTCAGAAGCAATCTGATATTAGATGACAACATTTAGCTATCAATTTCTAAATAGGGGTGTTCATGGTTCGGTTTAAAACTGTGTAACCGTCCAAACAGGTTATCGGTTTGGTTTCACGATCGGTTTTTTTTCTAAACTTTTGGTTGGTCGGTTTCAAAAGTTTCAAACCATAGGGAAGGGTTTGGCTTACGGTTTATACCTAAAACCGACCGTATAAAACCGAACCGGACCATAAAGTCTTGTTAAGACGAATCCAAAGATAAACCATATGTTTGCCCACCAAGTATTTTCACTTTAACAGTTCTAACAATATGTTTTTCCACCAAGTATTTTTACTACTTTAACATTGCAATTTAGTTTAATGTGTTAGTCAACTTTGAAATCGATTTTCTATTAAAATGTCGATGTATTGATAACTTTTGTTTTAAAATTTAGGTAAAGCCATCCCATATCTGATGCAATATTAATAGCAATTTTAACCTACACTTTTTTGAAAGGTCTTGTTTAACATACTAATTTTGATATCTTTGGAAAGGTCTTGTTAAGACGAATCCAAAGATAAACCAAATCCACATTACACAATGAAATAATTTTACAGTTGTGGTTGAGCCAATTTTTATAGACCTTTACCTTAAGAACTTTTAATTTTAACAATAAGTCTTACCGGTTGTGATTGGGCATTACTGCAACCGTCATCATCCCGTAAAATGTGAAGTACGTAAAGAAAAGAAATCAACTTGACAGCTGTCCACTCGAATCCAATCATCACATATACGATGACCCGATAGACGATAGTCTGAACAAAGATGTATGGAATCTCAATCATCATCTATTAACACAAAATTCATAAGGATCAAATGGTATTGGTTATATAAGTATTGGTTTACTGCTTTCCTTTATCAGTTCTTTATTTCTCCAGTAGTGTCACCAAAAATGTAAATTAGAATGCACATATTGGTTATATAAGTATCAACAGACGAAGTCAGCATACTTGTACAATTCTGAGTTTTTGTAGACTTCTGCAAAGTTAACCCCGAGAGTTGCTTCCTGACCGGTTGAATTTACCTCTAACATCAAAGTTGCATCGATTCCCTTAATTTTAAAAGATTATATTTACGTTATTTTTAAAGTTAACAAAACTCAAGGAAACATTAAAACTTTTTAATGTTAACTACACTAACCTCAAAGTACTTGAAACATGTTCACTAAACTATAACAAAACTCAAGGAAACATTAAAACTTTTCAATGTTAACTACACTGACCTGAAAGTACTTGAAACATGTTCACTAAACTATAACTAACCATCAGGTAACGCTAATGAATTAATCGTAGGATACAAAGAAAACTTACTCGATAGTACTAAAATTAATGAAACTCCAGCAAAATAAGCACCAACTCTAACCTCAAAGTACACTGACCTCAAAGTACTTGAAACATGTTCACAAAGAAAACTTGTATTTGGAAATTGTTTTGTTATTATTGAAACAGGTAAAAGTGAAATTGCAAAATTCTGATTTTGAAGCTTTTAACCACTCTTCATTCAATATTAAATAGTATTACAAAATTCTGATTTTGAAAAATATTAAAAATTAAAAATTATACATTACAATTAACACTTAATAGGATATCTCGTTCTCTCGCCTTCTTCCATGCAATTTCATTATTTGTTTTAATTTGCAGATCAGCAAGCATATCACAGGTCTTCTGATCCTATTTCAGCAGATGTGTGATAAACTCTTCTGCTTTTTCTTTAAACTCTGATGGAGGAGAATAGACAACTTCATCCAGCAGTGCAATGCTACTCCAGGTTTGCTTATAATATTTATCACTCACCATAGCCACTTTTTGTTGAGTTCTTCATCTTTTCTCTGTTCTTCGAGTGACCATCTTGAAAATTCAATTTTAAGATCGGCTGTTTCAGACCAGTGGTAGAAGCTTTTGCTTGCCATTTAGACATTACAATATAATTAATTGGTCTTTTGTTATCATTGACAAATGACATATTAGAAATATTACGAAGCATTTGCCATGCATTAGTCGATTATTCGACCCGTTTGGCTCATCTACGGAATCCTCCATTATGATGACTACCAACAAGTTTTAACCAATCCTGGTTTTATAAATCAATATAGCGATCATTATCGCTTCAAATTAAGACAACCTTTATTCTACAATTCACTATACTTATGCAAATTATCAAATTTACCCAATGTAACGAGTCAAGTTACATACCTTTAGTGCACGCCCTTCAACCGTAAATCACCACCGGCTTGTCCGCTAGACGCTCCGGTATCTTTTCCTATAGAGTTCAATTATACCGCGTTTAGAACTCTTTCAAATCACATATCGCATAATTGCCAAAATAACACAATTAAACGTTTTAACTTCAAAATTCCAGTTTCAAGCCTTCTTTGAGGCATTTCATCAAACACTTTAAGAGCAGATTTTTACATGTTTACATAGCAAGTCCCTAGCTTATCATTTAGCCCAAATTTCACATCAATCAACCCATTTTACATAATTGTTAGCTTCTAAAATTCTGAAGTCACTTCAAAATTGTCAAATTACACTAGATCAACATCAAATTTCCTAGTGTTTATCAAATTCTACATATCCCACTAATCACCTACAAGGGTGTTCATGGATTTTACTAAAACTACACATGATTTCAACTTGTATTTGTCTAGGGTTTACTCCTAGACACTACAATGCTCTTAATTCATCTATATATCACACATGCATGACCATATTTCAGATTCTCTATGTTCATGAGAATTTCAAGTAGAGTATTTTTACCAAATTTCACATACCTTATGATCTCCTTACGATGGGGATCACGAATCCAGGCTCTAATTTCGATTTCAACTTGGATTGAGCCTTCAATTTGTGAGTAGTGATATTTAGGGTTTTGAGAATGGGGAATAGCCCCCTCCTGCTTCTGATCGACCAGACCCCTCAAATGGGGTGTTTGGTTTTGTTTTTATTAAAAATTAATAATAAAAGTTTCAATTTTAACAACATAGGCCCCTCCACTTTTGTTTAACATATTGTTTGGTTATTTTAACCCTATTTCAAGTTATTTCTAGACTTGTAGTTAACTAGGTTATGATTTCCTAGTTAATTAATTCTTGTTTATTTAAACGTTATAATTCTAATATAACGTTTTATATTTCCGGGGTGTTACAAGTTCACCCCCCTTAAAAGGGTTTCGTCCCCGAAACCGAATTACGTACCAAATAATACAGGGTAGAGTCGTTGCATCTCTTCTTCGGATTCCCATGTGGTATCCGCACCCTTCCTGTGTTCCCATTTTACCTTCACTTGGTTAATCACTTTGTTCCTCAAACTCTTCTCTTTATGATCTAAAATCGCAATTAGTTTTACTGCATAGTTGAGGCTGTTATCCACCTCGATATCATCATAGTGGATACGAGCAGTTTCGTCTGCTAAACATTTTCGGAGATGTAACACGTGGAATGTGCTATAAATCCCACTCAACTCCTCGGGTAGTTCGAGACGATATGCTACTTTACCAACCCGTTCGGTGATTCTAAATGGCCCAATAAATCTTGGGCTCAACTTTCCTCTTTTTCTGAACCGTATTATTCCTTTCCACGGCGATACTTTCAGCATTACCTTATCGCCCACTTGAAATTCAATCGCCCTCTTTCGTTTATCCGCGTACGACTTTTGTCGATCCTGGGCCGCTTTTAGGTGAGTTCGGACCATGTCGATCTTCTCATTCGTAGTTCGGATTATATCAGTAGGTGCTAGTCCTCGTGGACCCACTTCTCCCCAACATACCGGGGTTCGACACTTTCTACCATATAACATTTCATACGGGGCCATTTTAATGCTCGCGTGATAGCTATTATTATATGAAAATTCGACCAAGGGAAGATAGACATCCCAACTACCCACGAAGTCAATAATGCAAGCCCGCAGCATATCCTCCAACGTTTGTATTGTTCTTTCACTCTGCCCATCCTTTTGTGGATGGTATGCGGTGCTAATGAACAGTTTAGTCCCCATTTGTTCTTGGAATTCACGCCAAAAATTCAAAGTGAACCGAGTATCTCTGTCTGACACAATGGATATCGGTTCCCCATGACGTGCTATGATTTCATTGGTGTACACCTCCGACATCTTCTCATATGTATAAGTCTCACGAATCGGAATGAAGTGAGCACTTTTCGTCAATCTATCCACGACTACCCATATAGCATCAAACCCGCGGTTGGTTTTGGGTAATTTGGTCAACAAATCCATGGTGATTTGTTCCCATTTCCAAACTGGGATGTCCAATGGTTGCAACTTACCATATGGCTTCTGGTGCTCCGCTTTGACTTGCAAGCAGGTCAAACACTTCTCCACATTTCACAATATCTCTTTTCATCCCGGGCCACCAATAGTTTTGTTTTAAATCATTATACATCTTGGTCGCCCCCGGATGGATGGAATAACGGGACTTGTGAGTTTCATCTAGTAGAAGCTTTTTAACTCCACATGTGTTAGGAACCCAAATTCTATTGAAATGTGTTTTCAAACCGTGATTGCCTACTTCGAGATCTTTAACTTGGCCAACACTCCTTTCCTTTCTCCAGTTTTCCGTCTTTACTGCTTCATCTTGTGCCTCTCGGATTCGTTCAAGTAAGCCCGAGGTCACAATGAGCTGCGATGATCGTACTCGTATCGGGACATAATCTGCCTTTCTGCTTAGGCATCCGCCACCACGTTTGCCCTTCCAGGATGATAATGTATTTCACAGTCGAAATCTTTCACCGTTTCTAACCATCGCCTTTATCGCATATTTAACTCCTTCTGATCGAAGAAGTATTTTAAGCTCTTGTGATCGGTGAATATGGTGCACTTTACCCCATATAAATAGTGCCTCCATATTTTTAATGCAAATACCACCGCAGCCAACTCGAGATCATGCGTGGGATATTTCTTCTCGTGTATCTTCAATTGCCTCGAAGCATAAGCTATAACTTTGCCCCGTTGCATCAAAATGCATCCGAGCCCTGATAATGAGGCATCCGAGTAAACCACTAAGTCTTCGACTCCGTCCGGTAATGTTAATACCGGAGCTTGAGTTAGCTTTTCTTTTAGCGTTTGAAACGCCATTTCTTGTTCAACACCCCAAATGAATTTCTCCTCTTTCCGGGTTAACTTTGTTAGTGGCGACGCAATCTTGGAGAAGTCTTGAATGAATCTCCTATAGTATCCCGCAAGCCCTAAAAAGCTTCTAATTTCTGAAGGGTTCTTCGGAGAATTCCACTTCGACACAGCCTCAACTTTTGACGGATCTACCAATATCCCATCGGCACTTATAATGTGGCCGAGGAATTGTACCTCTCGTAACCAAAAGGCGCACTTAGAAAATTTCGCATACAACCTTTCTTGTCTAAGTGTCTCTAACACCTCTTGTAAGTGGTGCGCATGCTCAGCTTAATTTTTCGAATACACCAAAATATCATCGATAAACACAATGACCGATTTATCTAGCATTGGCTTGCAAACCCGGTTCATGAGGTCCATGAAAGCCGCGGGTGCATTTGTCAACCCAAATGACATCACGAGAAATTCGTAATGCCCGTATCGCGTGCGGAAAGCCGTCTTCGGCACATCTTCCTCCTTGACCTTTAGTTGGTGATACCCCGATCTAAGGTCAATCTTTGAAAACCAGTTCGCACCTTGTAATTGGTCGAATAAATCATCTATCCTCGGAAGCGGGTATCGGTTCTTTATTGTGAGTTTGTTTAACTCCCGATAATCGATACACATGCGCATACTTCCGTCTTTCTTTTTCACGAACAGTACCGGTGCGCCCCAAGGAGACACACTCGGCCTTATGAATCCTTTGTCAAGCAGGTCTTGAATCTGGGACATCAACTCTTGTAATTCCGACGGTGCGAGTCGGTACGGTGCTTTAGCTACGGGTTTTGCGCCCGGGATCAACTCGATTCCGAACTCTACCTCCCGCTCGGGCGGCATTCCCGGTAAATCATCCGAAAAAACATCTTCAAAGTCACGTACTACTGGCACGTCTCCAATCTTCGGTAATTCTTTCTCGGGCTCGTTCGTATATATCATAAATGCCTTGCATCCTTGCTTCATAAGCTTGTGAGCTTTCAACATCGAGCATATTATGGGGTTGCCTCCTAACGTGTGCGTATATATACATAATTTTGCAATGAATTTACACACGATTTGGTTTTAAATTTATAAAAGTGATTATTACTTTTACATCAAAACACACACGAAAGAGGCAAGTGTACCCCGTCACATATGTAATAAAGTATCGGTAAGAACCAAGTATCGATCCAAGGAAATGGGCGGAGAAATAATACTAGACCTTTGTCACTAACTACCGGTAAAAACATAACTTTTGTTTGATTTTAATTAAACTAAAGTAAGCGTAAACAAATACATAATAAAAACATAATATATAATAGATAAAAAAAGCCTTGCTTAATACACAACCACAGCATGTCAACTAAGTCGGTTTTGGCACTAGAAGCATTCGGTCAATATTCCAATTTAAGACAATTAGTATCCCTTTCGGGAATCCTAACATGACAATCATTCGGAAAGCTAAAACGATAAACACACTTTAACCACCTAAAATTGTTCTTTAACGTGCAATTGATAAATGTCTATGAAAATCTCTTAAAAATAAGTTAGTCATTCGTTAGGAGTTTTCTAACCGCACTTAAACAAGGAAAGCGACACCGATAAACACAATGCAACCACCAACTGTCAAGCATAAACTAGATTAAATCACAACCGAGTTCATTTTACAAATCTTGCACAATAATTCACCGAGATAGCAATTTTGGCCTAAACTACTAACTAAGCTAACAAATCATGGCAAGAATTTATATCGACACCATCTAACCCGTTAAGGTCCTTACGTGACGACAAGCTCTCTTGATTAACAATAATTACATTTTATTAAATCACTAATCATTTCTAATATCATGATGCATACATTTAAACCAAGCTAAACTAGTTAACCAAGTTCAAAGTTTACTAATACAAGATTAATTAAGCTTCATTTTTCAACTATCTTAACTAACCAAGCATCAATCATCCAACATAATTACTTATAATCAAGAAATCAATATCAATAACAAGGTTGCAAACTAATCATCAAAGATTAACATAGAAAATACTTCAAAGTGTCATTACAAACAAAGATTAACACACTAATGGTTATAATCAAGCAAGGGATTGTTGTGTTTTTGCCCAAAGGCTACAATAATACATAAACATTAATCTAAGTACTTGAAAGATTAACAAAATCATGGAAAGATTAGAAAACCAAACCATAAACAAGCACTAGACTAAGAATCCGGATAGTAATGGAGCTAAACGGCACGATGTGGCTTGAATCCGGGTCAAAAGCATAGCCTCCGGAGCCTGTAAAATCGCCAGTGAAGCTCCCAAAATTCCAGAATGTCGAACAGAATGTTTCTGCTCTGTTTTTATATTTTTTCGATGTTGCACGGTCGTTCTTCCTGTGGCACGACCGTGCACTTTAAGCAATTATTGTGTATGGGGCACCATACTGCATACGTCATCAGATCTTTGACCAGATTCGATATCGCACGAATGTTCTTCAGATGGAACGGTCGTTCATTACCGGGTTCTTGTTGCACGAGCTGCTGCATTGGTCGTTCATCACCGAGGTTCTGCTGGTTCATCGGATCCGCACGGTCGTTCTTCAGATGGCACATCCGTTCGTCACCGGGCTGGCCCTTGTGTTCATTGCACTCCTAGTCACACCACCCTCGTTCATTTCCGGGTTGATTAACATTTTTCGGAGATGCACGGTCGTGCATCAGGTCGCACGACCGTTCCACAGGCCTAGGTCAGTTTCCTTAACAGAATGTTCGCAGCTTCGTCGTTTTGTCTGGAAAGTCCTCGTTTTCGCTATCATCTTGTCTGGTATGCTGTTTTAGGCCTGTAAACAAAAGAGTAGATAATTAAGTATCCGACTGACGGTTTTACGGCCAAAAACGCATAAAATAGGGGTAAAACGGGGGACTAAAATATGTGTAAATTAGCGAATATCAAATCTCCCCACAGTTGAACCTTGCTTGTCCTCAAGCAAGCTAAACTAAAAAGCAATAAAAGACAGAAACGGACAATAACGATAATATACACATTATTTTATTGAAAACTAATATAACGGTCAGCCGGTTTGTCGAAAGACAACATCAAAAGACTCAAACCCAACAAGCATATGCAATTATAAAGCGACAACCAAAAAGCCGTGACTTCACATTTAATTGACTCAACATGTTAATCTTCACACGACTCACAATGTTTACACACACTCGGTTTTATTTATGAAACATACATAAAATGTGTATTTGCAAACACTCAATGCCTAGTCAATGAAATGTGCAATATCATAAGCTTGTCATAAGATCTCGTCTCCACCAACTAACATGCGAACAAGTGTAAATCAAGAGGTCTTTACGGGTTGTAACGTTAGGCTAGGGCGAAGGGTATGGAAGTGGATATATAAAGTGGCGAAAATGGTTAAAACTCGGTAGTAGCGTTTAACTAGCAACAAAATATACAACTATACAAACAAACGCCTTAAAAAGGCGACTAAAGCGCAATCGAGCTTATCAACGAAATTTTAACATTTAAGCATTCAAAATTGCTCGATTTCTATCAACTTCACCCTATTTTAGGGTGTTTTATTTTCTGTTTTTTTTTTTTTTTAACATACTAATTTATACAATGAAAACTTAAACAATAACAAGCGCTAGTTAAACGATTAATTTTGACCGAGTTTCAACACTAAAAAGGTTTAAAAAACATAAAAAGGCTAAATTTGGCTAAGTGGGCGATAATGTGGGTAAACAAAGGTAAACGGGAAGGTTCGACATGGTTAATCCTAAAGGGTAATATAAGGTGAACGGGAAGCACAACACAAAGAACAAGTACACAACAAAGGGGTAATCTAAGTGCCTCTATCACTTTTACACAAATCCGCACGTTCATGGTCTTAACAAGCATACTAGTGACAAGTTCTAAATTACACATAACATCCGGCTCACTCCTATATCCGAAATGAACAAATATATAACAATCAAGGCTCAAATATGCTCACGTAACGAAAGGAATGGGTAAAAGTGTGAAAACTATCATGTAAGTCTTTCTTTGTTTGTCACGCTTTCCGGTTTCCTTTTTCAAAAATAATTTGCTTGTCGAGTTTTTATCAAGTCCGAAGCTTTCTAAAACACAACCAACCTGTTTATTTACAAAAATATATACAAAATACAAGTATTTTTGAATGATTTTTCTGATTTTCTGATTTTTTTTTTATATATAAGAGGACAAACAAAGTTAACAAAGTTAACCCCCTCCCCACACTTGAACTTCGCATTGTCCCCAATGCGAGACCCGAAATATAGAGAAAGGGATAAAAATAATCCCCTCAAGATGATGTTGATGCCACGAGACTTCCGAAGCTGTATCTGGTACGTGCTCCGGTCCAAGATCCGATAGCTAAAACCTGCTAGTATGTCACATGTGCACCCAAAACATAACAGAAACAGAAAAATCACAAATCAACCATAATATACATAAATATAAATACTACAATCCAAACAAAACACAAAGTAAATTGTCTGAAATACATAACCGGGGTGTTTGAAATAACAGTCAAAATAAACACCCAATAATAAATAAAGTACTGAAATAGAAAACACCACCAACTGCTATCACCACCGCCAACTACTCATCTCCATTATCATCTTCTCTCGTATAGGACGGGCCGGCATCGCCATAACCAGGGGGGTTCCATGGTGGGAACTACGGAGGGTGCTGAAAGTAGTCGGGGTATGCGTGATGCATCTCCCCGAAAAGATATGAGAATCCCGCACTGACCCCCTGATATAAAGTATCCTGGCTCTGCCGAAGCTGGTCCTGTGTGGCCCGAAGCTGAGCCTGATTGGCCCGAATCTCGTCCTGGCTAGATCTAATCTGGTCGAAGTAGGTACCATGCTGCTCCTGCGTCACTCGCATATCTTGGAACTGCTGGTAGAACTCGGGCCAGTCCTGATGGAATGCATGGTGCTGCGGCGAGTGTGGTGGTGTCGGTGGCTGGTGCTGGTGCTGCTGCTCCGGATTATGCTCTCCCATCTCAACATCCTCATCTTCCTCCTCAGCTGGAGGCAACGGGTCCCAGATCTCGTTGTTCAACCCCCTCAACCTATCTCCCCTATCAAGCTCAACAATCACCCCCATGGCCTTCAGCGACCTGATATCGACATGAACCCCCTCGGTAATCAGAGTGAGACCCTGAAGCACCTCCTCAGTCATATAGCGCTCATTGTACGCTATTTCGGTCACATACTGACCGCCATGTATCTCACTGTTCGGAGTCCGCCCCGAGCACTTGACGAAGTAATCAGCCATTCGAGCGGCTAGGTTGATAGGTGCTTTGTCAACCAACGCATATAAAAAGATCAAATCAGGTGTTGGACAGTTACCAAGACTGTCCATGCGACCGCATATCGTATGGCTAAAAACATGGTGCATCACTCGCAACAAAGGGTCTCTGAGTCGCGAGGCCTTCGACATCCTCGGGTTGCAGGGGTCCCCAACGGCATTTTCAGCCCAAAATGCATCCCGTGCTGCATCAGAAGGGAAGGTGAACTTATCATTGAAGACGTCGGGATCATCCATGTCGTCCCTAGTATAAATCCCGAGCCTTCTTCCCAAACGACCAACCGACCACGAATGCCATCGTCCACATAACCTGAAGGCTACCCGCTCCTTGTGGCGGAATTTGGGTTTCCGATGAGCAATCGGCTTTTCATAGGCATAAGATGCGAAAACTCAATTGTCAGCTCCCGGTAAACGGGTCGGTTGCAACCGACCAGATTTGCAAGCGGGCGACTCATCATGTCGTCTAGTCTGTCATACTGATTGAGTTCACGCATGACTTCCCAATCCAACCATCGGGGGACTCCAAACTGCCCCCGTCTTGCCCACAACGCGTCTCGTTTCGGGATGCACAAAGCTTCTCGCTCATCGTTGGGGTCGAATTGAAGGAAAGGATGGTTCATCTGTATGAGGAAAAACATTAGAAAGATGGAAACAGGAGAAATTTGAATCACAAACAGGCGAGCAGCCAATTATGAAGAAGCTGTGAAACTGATCTGGGCATATGGCACGGTCGTGCGACGAGATGCACGGTCGTGCGTCGCCGATGACAAGCACCATCTGCCCAAATCTGTCGGAACTGCACGGCGTGTGACCAACGGCACCACCGTGCAATACCGAACAAAAAGCTGACATCGTGAATCACCCGGAATGGCACGACCGTTCCATCCAAGGAACGTCCGTGCGACACGTGATCTGCAGATTTCGAACCCCTGAACTTTGAATAGCCTGATTTTCTCAAAATCAACAACTTTTTTGTATAAACAGGGGTCGGAAACTTAACCGAGTGTTCACGATAAGCAAGATTCAAACAAGGGTTAGGGTTTCGATTTGTTTATGAAGAGAACCCTAATAAATCCCTTGAAGAATCGGAGGAAATCTAACCTAGAAAGCAAGGAAACAAGAAATCTACAACTAGGAACGTACCGTGCGAAGAAGGGTGTGAGATCGTGCGAAAAAACCGTGCGATTCAATGAAGTATCGCTCTGGAACGGCTTGGGGCTGGTAGGGTTTCGCGAATTGTGAATGGGGGCTGCAGATGAGGGTATTTATAGTGCCAAATGACAAAACTGCCCTCAGCCTGACGCACGGTCGTTCTCCGTATTGCACGGTCGTGCGTCACCGACATCGCCCAAACCCTAGCAACTTTTCTCGGAAATGCACCGGGGGTGCGATCCACCGTGCCGGCCCTCGGAAACGCACGGTCGTGCGAGTCCTGGAACGGTCGTGCATCAGGTGCAGATCAGAATTTTCCACAGAAGCTATTTCCAGCAACTGTTTCGGCCGTTTTTCGCCGTTTTTTCAACACGCCAACTGTTCTAACAATATTGCAATACAGAACCTTCGCTCGGCACGAATGAAAACTAAACAAACTAACGTAAACTACCTAACTAACCTAAATTACGCTAAAACTACAAAAACATAAAAGCGGACTATTTTACCCTTATAGCGCCAAAGACGCTCTTGCTACGTTTTTGTCGGCGAGTCAGTAGCGTAGACTCATGCTAAATTTTTGTCGACGAGTCGATAGCAAGACTCCATGCTAAAACTAGAAAAACTACTAAAAAGACAATACTACCCCTAAAGCGCAAAATACGCTCTTGCTACATTTTTGATCCGCGAGTCAGTAGCGTAGACTCTCTCCTCCCCACACTTATGATGTGTGCGGGGTTTGGAGCTCAATCACCTCCACCGCCGACTCTATCGGCCCGGCAACGTACAACTTCAACCGGTGACCATTTACCTTGAATGTAACGCCATCCGCGTTCTCTACTGCAACAGTACCATACGGAAATACTTCCTTAACCGTGTATGGTCCTGTCCAGCGTGAATGAAGCTTCCCAGGAAATAAGCGCAGCCTTGAATTGTACAGAAGAACAAGATCACCCGCTTGGAATTCTTTATGGTCCTTCAAGCGTTTGTCGTGAAGTTTCTTCGTGCGCTCTTTCTAGAGTACGGAGCTTTCATAGGCTTGGTGCCGCAATTCTTCCAATTCATGAATTTGGAGAAACCGGGCTTCACCTCCGGTTTTTAGGTCCAAATTCGCGGTTTTCAAAGCCCACATAGCCTTGTGCTCCAACTCCACCAGTAAATGGCATGCCTTTCCGTATACCAACCTAAAGGGGGTGGTCCCTATAGGGGTCTTATAAGCTGTACGGAATGCCCACAATGCATCCTCAAGTTTGTCCGACCACTCCTTGCGGTTAGCTCCAACAGACCGCTCAAGGATGCGCTTAAGCCCACGGTTCGTGACCTCCACCTGCCCGCTTATCTGCGGATGATAGGGCGTGGACAAACGGTGATGCACACCGTATCGGGACAAAGCCTTTTCAAGCTGTGTATTACAAAAATGAGTCCCTCGGTCACTAATGAGCGCTTTCGGAGCGCCAAATCGGGCGAACAAACTCTTAAGAAACCTCACAACTACTCTGGCGTCGTTAGTGGGTAAGGCTTGCGCCTCCACCCACTTTGATACATAGTTAACAGCCACGAGTATGTACTTGTTTCCACGTGAGGGGGGGAATGGTCCCATGAAGTCTATCCCCCAAACATCAAAGACTTCACAAACTTGTATCCAGTTCTGGGGCATTTCGTCGCGTGCTGATATGTTCGTCGCCCTCTGACAAGCATCGCACGCTTTCACCCAACTCTGCGCGTCACGGAAAATGGTCGGCTAGTAAAACCCGAAATCCAACACCTTCTTCGCGGTGAAGTTGGCTCCGTGGTGGCCTCCGGTAGGTCCCTCATGACACTGGCGCAGAATATCGGTCGCCTCAGTCCCTGATACACATCTTCTGATCACCTGATCAGCACCCACCTTAAACAAGAAAGGGTCGTCCCATATGTAGTGCTTGAGATCCGAAAAGAATTTCCTCTTTTGCTGGTGAGTCAACCCTTTAATCAGAATTCTACAAGCAAGATAGTTCGCAAAGTCAGCGAACCATGGCGACTCATCGCATATCTCAACACCCATCAAAGATTCGTGTGGGAACTTGTCATTGATTGAATCCCAACGCGAATCCTCGATGTCCCCATGCTCTAACCGAGATAGATGGTCGGCCGCTACATTCAAAGCACCCTTTTTATCTTGTATCTCAATATCAAACTCCTGCAGCAACAAGATCCATCTGATTAGACGCGGTTTAGCGTCCTGTTTGCTGAAGAGGTATCTAATGGCTGCGTGATCAGTGTATACAACGGTTTTCGAAAGCACTAAATACGATCTAAATTTATCAAATGCGAAAACGACCGCTAAGAGCTCTTTTTCAGTCGTGGTGTAATGCTCTTGAGCGTCGTGAAGAGTTTTGCTCGCATAATAGATCGGATGGAAGTGCTTTTCCTTCTTTTGACCCAGAACGGCCCCTATAGCGTAATCACTCGCGTCGCACATAATTTCAAATGGCAGACTCCAGTCCGGTGCGACTAAAATAGGGGCCTCAATCAACTTTCGCTTGAGAAGGTCAAAAACCCTCAAGCAATCATCTCCAAACACGAACGGAGCATCTTTCTCCAACAAACGGGTCATGGGTCTGGCGATTTTTGAAAAATCTTTGATGAATCGCCGATAGAACCCGGCATGACCGAGAAAGCTCCATATAGCTCTAACAGAGGTGGGGGCGGAAGTCGTGAAATAACGTCGACTTTAGCTGGATCGACTTCCATGCCCGCGTGAGAAATTTTGTGTCCCAAAACTATGCCCTCCTTCACCATGAAGTGGCATTTCTCCCAGTTCAGGACCAGATTAGTCTCCTCACACCTCTTCAACATTCTTTTTAAATTTTCCAGACATTGATCAAAGGAATCCCCAAATACCGAGAAGTCGTCCATGAACACCTCCATGGAATCCTCAATCATGTCGTGGAAAATGGCGACCATACATCGCTGGAAAGTGGCCGGTGCATTACACAACCCAAATGGCATACGCCGGTAGGCGAATGTACCAAAGGGACAGGTAAATGTGGTCTTCTCCTGGTCCTCAGGAGCGATAGGAATTTGAAAGTAACCAGAGAACCCATCCAGAAAACAATAATATGACTTCCCTGACAGACGCTCCAACATTTGATCAATGAATGGAAGCGGGAAGTGGTCCTTACGAGTGGCGTCGTTGAGTTTGCGATAATCAATGCAAACCCGCCATCCAGTGACCGTCCTGGTTGGAATGAGCTCATTCCTATCGTTTGTGGCCACAGTCATGCCCCCCTTTTTGGGCACTACCTGCACAGGACTTGTCACACCCCGACCGCGTATAACAACGGACCGCGGCGGAAACGCCGGGGAGTGAATCGCGACAGAATTAATTGTTTCATAACCATGGCACACAAAGTGTATTTTATTTATTAAACAAGGGTGTTACATTGTCTCGAAATAGTAAATTAAGAGTTCAGAACATAATTAAACATAGTCTATCATCTTTTAAAGTCTCTAAGGCACAGGTCCGCCCTAGTATCATGATCAATCATCCTATGGAAAAGCACCTGAAAACACATGTGAAAATAGGTACGTCAGCATAAAAATGCCTGTGAGATACATAGGTTTTGTGAAAATAAGATTCATGACTTATGTTTGAGAAAATGTTTAGTCATGAACCTTGTTATTTGCTTTGTCTTGTAAATCATTTGAAAACAATAAGATCAGATGATATGTATAAGTAAATGTCAGGTTAAATAAATAACCATGTAAAAATGTGTTTGTATAAGATAAGTTGTTTGTAAATCAATGTCTTGTGAAAAGCATGTTATTTGTATAAAATGTTCTATGTCTCAAACTGAAATGATTCAAGTAACGTTACGCCATGTAATATCATACAAACACTTATATATAGGAAGTACCAGCGGCGTATCCACCATGCTTGTATCATATTACACACGCATCGCTAACTTAATCACTTAATCAAACCAAACCAACCAATGTAAGAAGTCTATGTTTGAATCAATTGTCAAATGTATTGGGTAATATGTCAAAGTGTTTATGTCAAGATGTAAATCATGTCAAATGTCTATGTCAAATATCCATGTCAAATGTCTATGTCAAATATCCATGTCAAATGTATATGTCAAATATCCATGTCAAATGTCTATGTCAAAATGTCATGTATGGCAAGTGAAATGTCTCAAACTAAACCATATGCACAAAAACAAAGTATTGAAGTAAAACTTGGTTTAAATCAAAGCTATGTTTTGTGTGAATGCATGCAACTATTTAATATGAACATTTATGTGGTATTGTGAATATGCATACATCCAAGCCTGGCGACTGTGGTGATAAACCCTTTAAACAAATTAAAGGTCTATCTGTCTTAATGTCAACGAATTCGGTCATTCCTTTCTGTCCCCTTACCCTGGGATGTCCGGAACGGGAGTTGTCAATTCCTATGGTACCACTACCTACTAACGAACGGCGTAGCTAATGTTAATGGATATATTGTCCCATGTAAACAAACCAAATGTCATAACAAAATGTGAGCATGTGAAAACAATGCACTAAGTATGTAATCAAATGAACATACATAGCGTGAAATGTCATGTAAAACGATGTACTAAGTAATGCACACAATGGGCATACCTAGCATGAAATGTCATGTAAAACGATGTACTAAGTAATGCACACAATGGGCATACCTAGCATGAAATGTAATGTAAAACAATGTACCAAGTAATGCACACAATGGGCACACCTAGCATAAGATGTAATGAAATCATGTACTATAATGTACTAACGAACATAGCAGTATATGATGTGAAAACTGGAAAGCAGGAAAGTAACAAGTAGGCACATGTGTTCCACCCCAAAACAGTTTAGAAAACAGTAAAAGAGGGGTCTATGTACTCACTTGAGATTGCTCAGTTGTCAAAAGATAACCACCAAGTAATGCTATAGATCTCGGAATATCAAACGGCACCTAATATAGGTAACTATGTTAATAAACCGGACCTAAATCGGAAGATTGGATAGAATGAGGTTTCGTAAACCAAACGAGTGTAGAGACTCGTGTCATTTGGTTTAACAAAGCCTACATACTAAATGAAACTTAACATAATTGTTTACGACCCAATACGACCCGTTTAGGAAGCTTATGCTACTTTAACGCGTCGTGCGCGTGAAACGCGTTCGGACCGCCTAACTAGCCCTATGACAAGTGTTATATGCCTAAACATGTTACATAATCAGTTACGTGACAAAAGTTTAGGTTACATATGCTAAATTACCAATTATGTATGAAAAGGGTATTCTGGTAATTTACCTAAGGCATATAAACTACCTATCATGCAACTACTTAAACGATGTGACCATAGGGTATAACCTCGGAAGGTTATTCCCTACCTACTATGGTCACCTACTGTGTTTGGTCGGACCCTAATGATCGACCAAACTGGGTCGGGTTCGAGGTATAAGCGATTTATTAGATCGCTTATCCTACGACCCTAGACAACGTGGTAATCAGTAGGCATAGTCCCAAGGGACTATGACCATCGTGATTACAATCACGTTGCGAAGTTCAAACGAACTTCGCATTGACCATTACTGGTCAACGCTGAAAGTCAAACAAAGTTTGACTTTCTGACTCGAAAAGCAGTAAAAATAAGGAAAAGAACGAAAGAATACTTACGAAGGGTCCCCGAATGCTAACCCAGATCGAAATAGCTCAGGTATGAAACGAAGGTTCCAACTTAGAGCTTTCTTGATCAGATTTGTGGGTTTTGAACAAATGGGGGGTGGGTATTTATAGGAAAAGTAGAGCCGTTAGGATCGTTTCTTGAATATCGTGCCACGATCCGAGCCGTACACTTGTCACAAAGTTGTGGTGGCTCAATTTGCCACCTACCATAAGGTTTTGACATGTGGAAGTGGGATTAGGAGTGCAAAACAGCTGCAACCAGCTGTTTAATACATTTAATCTGGTCTGATAGTGGGAAGCGGCCCGCTTCAGGATCAGCCAAAGACAATGCGGGCCGCATGGCCCTTCTGATCTGCACATATGTTTGAAAAATGACAGTTTCAGTCCCTGCACGTGTTTAAGGCCATTTCCGACACTTCTAAGGCCCGTAAAGCCAACTTTAAGGCCCTAAAATGTTGCCTAAAAATTGTGGACATGAAACATGTTCAAAAATACGTCGGATGATGGTTCGTTTGGCCGTACGAACGCGATGTTCGCTTAATTACGACGAAATGCGCACAAGCGCGAAAAACGATCCAAATGACGCAACGAATGGATTTTTCTTAAGGCGAACACTAAAATATAATGTAGTCATGCTTACATAAATTTTTGGATGTCCAGATGTATTCAGAACGTAAGTTATGCGCGAAAATGCAAACTTGTGCACTTTTTGACACTTTTAGTCCCTGAATGTCCCAAAAGTTTATTTTAGCACACCGAACCCTTCAAAGCCTATTTCTAAGCTATGTAAAGGATATTTAAGGTGTGTTTAACTTATGGTCATGTTCCAGAATGTTCGTTACAGTTCAAATTGACATACTTCCGCAGTTTGTCATATTTAGTCCCTGTAAGCGAATTAACTTGTTTTTGCCATACCAAAGCCTTCAAAACTTATTTCTAAGTTATGTAAAGGTTATTTAAGGTATGTTGAGTATATGTTGATGTTCCGGAGTATTTCTCGCATTAAACTGAGTACGTTTACGCACTAGTTTGCGTATAACTCTCCAGAAAGTGATATAGAGTTTGAAATTACATAAAAGTCAAAACATGAAAAATGTATAACATAACAAAACAAACATTGTGATCAAATAACATTGTTTTATTGATAACAGAACTGTTCATAGCGATTACAAGCACAGTTGTTACAGTCTCCCCTACTTGTGGAAATTTCGTCCCGAAATTTATTTAGAGGAAACTCGTGAGAAAAGATGTGGATATTTCGCCTTCATTTGATCTTCGCGTTCCCAAGTAAACTCAGGTCCACGTTTAGCTTCCCAGCGAACTTTGACCAAAGGAATGCGCTTGCGTTTAAGCCACTTGACTTCACGTTCCATGATTTCCACTGGTTTCTCAACAAATTTCAGTGTTTTGCCAACACGAATTTCGTCAAGCGGTATGGAGTAGTTCTCATCAGCTGTACACTTCTTGAGATTTGATATGTGAAAAGTTGGATGAACATTTCCCAGTTCAGGAGGTAACTCAAGTCTGTAGGCTACCTTTCCGATTCTTTCGACGATCTTGAATGGTCCAACGTATCTAGGTGCAAGTTTTCCTTTCTTTCCAAATCTGATCACAGCTTTCCAAGGTGAGACCTTAAGTAATACTCGATCACCGACTTGAAATTCCAAGGCTTTGCGTTTTGGGTCCGCGTAAATCTTCTGACGGTTTCTAGCTGCCTGAAGGTTATCACGAACCTTCTTGACCTTGTCAGTTGTCTCTAAAATGAGGGCAGGTCCAGTAAGTTGAGCCTCGCCAATCTCATTCCAGCAGACTGGTGAACGACATTTTCGACCATAGAGAGCCTCGAAAGGAGCCATTTTGATGCTAGTGTGATAACTGTTGTTGTAGGAGAATTCAATCAATTTCAGATGTGAATCCCAGCTACCACCAAAATCGATCACACAAGCTCTTAGCATATCCTCCAGAGTCTGGATTGTTCTCTCAGATTGACCATCCGTTTGCGGATGATAAGCTGTGCTCAGATTAAGTTGGGTCCCCATGGCAGATTGCATGGTTCTCCAAAAGTGTGAAGTGAAACGAGCATCTCTGTCAGAAATGATGTTCAAAGGAACACCATGTCGAGCCACAATTTCATCCACATAGATTTGAGCAAGTCTGTCAGCAGGAAAATCCTCACGGATTGGCAAGAAATGTGCTGACTTTGTAAGACGATCAACGACTACCCAGATGGCATCATGACCTTTCTTAGTGCGTGGAAGTTTGGTAACAAGATCCATAGTAATGTTTTCCCATTTCCAAACTGGGATCTCTGGTTGCTCCAATAAACCAGATGGACGCTGATGTTCAGCCTTAACCTTAAGACAAGTAAGGCATTTGGATACATATAAGGCAATGTCTTTCTTCATACCAGGCCACCAATAGTGAATACGAAGATCCTTATACATTTTATCTGAGCCCGGATGAATAGAATAGCGAGACTTATGGGCTTCATCCATAAGCAAGGTACGAAGATCATCCTGGCTTGGGACCCACAAACGGTCCATGAAGTAATATGATCCATTGTCCTTCAGTTCCAGAGCAGGTGTTATGTGATAGGGAAATTCCTTATCCATTAATCCTTGTGAAACACAAGATTGTTGAGCTTGAGAAATGCGTGCTTGAATATCAGATCGAGCTTGAATAACAGATTGAACACGTACACAATGAAGCTTAGTACGCTCCTTACGACTCAATGCATCAGCTACGACATTCGCCTTACCAGGATGGTAGCGAATTTCGCAATCATAGTCGTTTAAAAGCTCAACCCAACGTCGTTGCCTCATGTTGAGTTCTTTCTGGTTGAAGATATGCTGAAGACTTTTGTGGTCAGTGAAAACCACACATTTTGTACCGTACAAATAGTGTCTCCAGATCTTGAGAGCAAAGACAACTGCACCCAACTCAAGATCATGAGTGGTGTAGTTCTTCTCATGTATCTTCAATTGTCTTGATGCATAGGCTATGACTTTGTTCCTTTGCATAAGAACACAGCCAAGACCCAATTTCGATGCATCACAATACACAACAAAATCATCATCACCCTCGGGCAATGATAGAACAGGCGCATCGCAAAGCTTCTGCTTCAGGTGTTGAAAAGCTTCCTCTTGTCTGAATCCCCAGTAAAAGGGCATTTTCTTCTGAGTTAGAGCAGTTAGAGGAACTGCAATCTTAGAGAAGTTTTCAATGAAGCGGCGATAATAACCCGCTAGACCAAGAAATGAACGAACTTCAGTAGGAGTAGTAGGCGTATCCCAATCCTTAATCGCACTGATCTTGGAGGGATCTACATGAACACCTCGTTCGTTGATAATGTGTCCCAAAAATTGAACTTCTTTAAGCCAAAATTCGCACTTGGAGAATTTGGCGAAAAGTTGCTCTTTCTTCAGGAGTTCCAGAGTAAGACGAAGATGCTGCTCGTGATCAGCTCGCGTCTTAGAGTAAATCAAGATGTCGTCAATAAAAACAATGACGAACTGATCCAAATAAGGTTTGCAGACCCTATTCATTAAGTCCATGAAAACAGCAGGAGCATTAGTCAAACCGAATGGCATGACTGTGAATTCGTAATGTCCATAACGAGTACGGAATGCTGTCTTCGGAATGTCTTCTTCTTGCACCCGAAGTTGATGATACCCGGAACGCAGATCGATCTTCGAAAAATAAGAAGCACCTTGTAACTGATCAAAGAGGTCGTCTATGCGAGGTAGAGGATATCGATTTTTGATGGTAAGCTTGTTAAGCTCACGATAATCGATACACATCCTAAAGGATCCATCCTTCTTCTTGACAAAAAGAACGGGAGCACCCCACGGTGAAAAGCTGGGACGGATAAAACCTTTGTCAGAGAGCTCCTGAAGCTGTTTAGACAACTCTTGCATCTCAGACGGTGCAAGACGATATGGAGCTCTGGCAATGGGATTTGCACCAGGTACGAGATCAATGCGGAACTCGACTTGGCGTGCTGGAGGTAGACCAGGTAATTCTTCAGGGAACACTTCAGAATAATCCCGAACGACAGGAATATCCGAAATAGACTTACCCTTGCCTTTATCTTCTGTAACATGTGCTAAGAAAGCCACATAGTTCTTCTGCAGATACTTCCGAGCTTTAAAACAAGACATGAGTTTGAGACCACCGGTAGGCTTCTCACCTTGAACTTGCAGGATCTCGCCTGTCGAAAGTGGCACACGAACAATCTTCTTAGAACAAACTATCTCTGCGTGATGCTTGGATAACCAATCCATTCCCACAATAACGTCGAAGCTTCCAAGTTGCATAGGCGCGAGGTCAATAGGAAAAAGATGGTCGTTAAGATTCAACTGGCAGTTGCGAAGAACAGAATCAAGAATAATGGGTTCACCACTAGCAACCTCTACTGTCAAAGATTTGCCTAGTTTCGTTCTAGACACTCGAAGCATTTGCTCAAAAGACAAAGACACGAAACTCTTATCGGCACCGGAATCGAAAAGAACAGATGCAGGCTGATTATTAATAAAGAACGTACCGTTCACCACATTATCGTCAGCCTGTGCCTCTTGGGCATTCATGTTAAAAACTCGGCCTCGAGCCGGAGCCTGATTCTGGTTCTGGTTCTGGTTCGCTAGCCTTGGGCACCGATTTCTATAGTGGGTCAGATCCCCACAATTGTAACAAGCACCCGGTGGGTATTGTGGTCGTGCAGCTTGACCCTGTTGTGGAGCAGGAGGCTGAGCAACTTGTTGAGCCGGGTTCTAAACCGCGGGATTCTGAGCAGACCGACAAACATTGGCAAGATGGCCTGATTTCCCACAGTTAGTACAGAAACGACATGGAAGTTGCGGCTGGTGGTGACTGTTGCATCTATTGCATAAAGGTGCATTCCCTGTATAGGGTTTCTTTGCTGGAAACTGTGCGGGTTGGTTGGGAGCTGCCTGATTAGCTTGAGCAGTGATAGCAAAATTTTGGGAAGCCTTACGCTTCCTTGACCTTTTCGAAGAACCAGAGTTCTTTCCATTCAAGTTTTGACCTTTCTTGCTATCTTCCTTGTCAGCCGATTGCTTCTTGCCCTTGTCACCCTTCCGGTGTAACTTGTTCTTCCTGATCTGCGACTCAGTCAATGTCGCAGATAACTCGATCGCCTGACGAAGTGTGGCAGGGTTACTACCAGTAAGAATGTCTTGTACCGAGTCAGGTAGGCCGTCGATGTATCTCTCGATAGCCTTGTCGAGTGGGGTGACCATTGTTGGGCAAAGCAGACTCAATTCTTCAAACCGATCAGTATAAGCCCTGTGCTCACCACTATCTTGCTTCAAAACATCAAACTCTTTCTCCAACGCTCGCTGTTCATGACGAGGACAGAATTCCCTCATCATAAGGGCTCTAAGTTCAGCCCATGTCTGTGCGAGAGCAACTTCTGCACCCCGGTCTCTCATAACCCCGTTCCACCATGTCAAAGCCCTCTTCTGAAATACACTCGAGGAGAACTCGACCTTGCGATTATCCGGACACTGCACATGGCGAAAAGTATTCTCTATGCTCTCGAACCACTGAAGAAGCCCAGTCGCTCCCTCAGAACCACTAAACTTGAGTGGTTTAGCCTGATTAAAATCCTTGTATTTGCACGGACCATTGTTGTTGTTGTTGGCTTGTTGCCATTGAGCAAAGAGATTTGGGAACTGAGCAGCCATCTGCTGCGCAATAATTTCTGCCAGCTCGGCAGTAGCTATCTGGTTCTCGCGTCGAGGAGGCATTCTAAAAGAGGAAAACATGTAAAGGAACGAGTGAGATGATTGGATGAAAAGAATGAGATGAAACAAAATCAACAAAAGCAAAGATGGTGGTCATTCGTCCGTATCACAAAGCAAACAAACGACACACAGTGACTAATCAAAGTAAATGGGTCAAAAATAATGTATAATGAAGACATGCTCGCCTATAAGTGAACACTCATCCCAAGAATTCCCAGGTAAGCACAACTGGTCTCGCGTCTGGTTGAGATGTATACGAAGTGCTTGCCTAGACAGAAAACCCAGAATACAGGCATTCACCCTTCCAGTTTGCACATGTTCACATTATTTAAAACCCAAAACGTTTGACGGGATTTTTTTTTGAAAATTAGAAGGCACAAGGCCAAAAACCAATACTGAAAAGGGTTCAAAACCATATAACAGAGGGTTCAAAACCTTACAATTGAGGGTTTAAAACCTTGTAAAAATTTATTCAAAAACAGATGATTGTTTTTCAAAAATCGTTTCGGAAAAATTTTGGTTACTTGTTTTGTTAATCACCTAAGGATAGGTGATGTACATGTTTTAAGATCTAAACACAAGATAACTTGTGTTAGGTTCCTAGAAAAGTTATAGTCTAGGTCAAAGCATTACTAATAACCTAATTCCCTATAACCATTGGCTCTGATACCAACTCTTCTGTCACACCCCGACCGCGTATAACAACGGACCGCGGCGGAAACGCCGGGGAGTGAATCGCGACAGAATTAATTGTTTCATAACCATGGCACACAAAGTGTATTTTATTTATTAAACAAGGGTGTTACATTGTCTCGAAATAGTAAATTAAGAGTTCAGAACATAATTAAACATAGTCTATCATCTTTTAAAGTCTCTAAGGCACAGGTCCGCCCTAGTATCATGATCAATCATCCTATGGAAAAGCACCTGAAAACACATGTGAAAATAGGTACGTCAGCATAAAAATGCCTGTGAGATACATAGGTTTTGTGAAAATAAGATTCATGACTTATGTTTGAGAAAATGTTTAGTCATGAACCTTGTTATTTGCTTTGTCTTGTAAATCATTTGAAAACAATAAGATCAGATGATATGTATAAGTAAATGTCAGGTTAAATAAATAACCATGTAAAAATGTGTTTGTATAAGATAAGTTGTTTGTAAATCAATGTCTTGTGAAAAGCATGTTATTTGTATAAAATGTTCTATGTCTCAAACTGAAATGATTCAAGTAACGTTACGCCATGTAATATCATACAAACACTTATATATAGGAAGTACCAGCGGCGTATCCACCATGCTTGTATCATATTACACACGCATCGCTAACTTAATCACTTAATCAAACCAAACCAACCAATGTAAGAAGTCTATGTTTGAATCAATTGTCAAATGTATTGGGTAATATGTCAAAGTGTTTATGTCAAGATGTAAATCATGTCAAATGTCTATGTCAAATATCCATGTCAAATGTCTATGTCAAATATCCATGTCAAATGTATATGTCAAAGACTTCACAAACTTGTATCCAGTTCTGGGGCATTTCGTCGCGTGCTGATATGTTCGTCGCCCTCTGACAAGCATCGCACGCTTTCACCCAACTCTGCGCGTCACGGAAAATGGTCGGCTAGTAAAACCCGAAATCCAACACCTTCTTCGCGGTGAAGTTGGCTCCGTGGTGGCCTCCGGTAGGTCCCTCATGACACTGGCGCAGAATATCGGTCGCCTCAGTCCCTGATACACATCTTCTGATCACCTGATCAGCACCCACCTTAAACAAGAAAGGGTCGTCCCATATGTAGTGCTTGAGATCCGAAAAGAATTTCCTCTTTTGCTGGTGAGTCAACCCTTTAATCAGAATTCTACAAGCAAGATAGTTCGCAAAGTCAGCGAACCATGGCGACTCATCGCATATCTCAACACCCATCAAAGATTCGTGTGGGAACTTGTCATTGATTGAATCCCAACGCGAATCCTCGATGTCCCCATGCTCTAACCGAGATAGATGGTCGGCCGCTACATTCAAAGCACCCTTTTTATCTTGTATCTCAATATCAAACTCCTGCAGCAACAAGATCCATCTGATTAGACGCGGTTTAGCGTCCTGTTTGCTGAAGAGGTATCTAATGGCTGCGTGATCAGTGTATACAACGGTTTTCGAAAGCACTAAATACGATCTAAATTTATCAAATGCGAAAACGACCGCTAAGAGCTCTTTTTCAGTCGTGGTGTAATGCTCTTGAGCGTCGTGAAGAGTTTTGCTCGCATAATAGATCGGATGGAAGTGCTTTTCCTTCTTTTGACCCAGAACGGCCCCTATAGCGTAATCACTCGCGTCGCACATAATTTCAAATGGCAGACTCCAGTCCGGTGCGACTAAAATAGGGGCCTCAATCAACTTTCGCTTGAGAAGGTCAAAAACCCTCAAGCAATCATCTCCAAACACGAACGGAGCATCTTTCTCCAACAAACGGGTCATGGGTCTGGCGATTTTTGAAAAATCTTTGATGAATCGCCGATAGAACCCGGCATGACCGAGAAAGCTCCATATAGCTCTAACAGAGGTGGGGGCGGAAGTCGTGAAATAACGTCGACTTTAGCTGGATCGACTTCCATGCCCGCGTGAGAAATTTTGTGTCCCAAAACTATGCCCTCCTTCACCATGAAGTGGCATTTCTCCCAGTTCAGGACCAGATTAGTCTCCTCACACCTCTTCAACATTCTTTTTAAATTTTCCAGACATTGATCAAAGGAATCCCCAAATACCGAGAAGTCGTCCATGAACACCTCCATGGAATCCTCAATCATGTCGTGGAAAATGGCGACCATACATCGCTGGAAAGTGGCCGGTGCATTACACAACCCAAATGGCATACGCCGGTAGGCGAATGTACCAAAGGGACAGGTAAATGTGGTCTTCTCCTGGTCCTCAGGAGCGATAGGAATTTGAAAGTAACCAGAGAACCCATCCAGAAAACAATAATATGACTTCCCTGACAGACGCTCCAACATTTGATCAATGAATGGAAGCGGGAAGTGGTCCTTACGAGTGGCGTCGTTGAGTTTGCGATAATCAATGCAAACCCGCCATCCAGTGACCGTCCTGGTTGGAATGAGCTCATTCCTATCGTTTGTGGCCACAGTCATGCCCCCCTTTTTGGGCACTACCTGCACAGGACTTGTCACACCCCGACCGCGTATAACAACGGACCGCGGCGGAAACGCCGGGGAGTGAATCGCGACAGAATTAATTGTTTCATAACCATGGCACACAAAGTGTATTTTATTTATTAAACAAGGGTGTTACATTGTCTCGAAATAGTAAATTAAGAGTTCAGAACATAATTAAACATAGTCTATCATCTTTTAAAGTCTCTAAGGCACAGGTCCGCCCTAGTATCATGATCAATCATCCTATGGAAAAGCACCTGAAAACACATGTGAAAATAGGTACGTCAGCATAAAAATGCCTGTGAGATACATAGGTTTTGTGAAAATAAGATTCATGACTTATGTTTGAGAAAATGTTTAGTCATGAACCTTGTTATTTGCTTTGTCTTGTAAATCATTTGAAAACAATAAGATCAGATGATATGTATAAGTAAATGTCAGGTTAAATAAATAACCATGTAAAAATGTGTTTGTATAAGATAAGTTGTTTGTAAATCAATGTCTTGTGAAAAGCATGTTATTTGTATAAAATGTTCTATGTCTCAAACTGAAATGATTCAAGTAACGTTACGCCATGTAATATCATACAAACACTTATATATAGGAAGTACCAGCGGCGTATCCACCATGCTTGTATCATATTACACACGCATCGCTAACTTAATCACTTAATCAAACCAAACCAACCAATGTAAGAAGTCTATGTTTGAATCAATTGTCAAATGTATTGGGTAATATGTCAAAGTGTTTATGTCAAGATGTAAATCATGTCAAATGTCTATGTCAAATATCCATGTCAAATGTCTATGTCAAATATCCATGTCAAATGTATATGTCAAATATCCATGTCAAATGTCTATGTCAAAATGTCATGTATGGCAAGTGAAATGTCTCAAACTAAACCATATGCACAAAAACAAAGTATTGAAGTAAAACTTGGTTTAAATCAAAGCTATGTTTTATGTGAATGCATGCAACTATTTAATATGAACATTTATGTGGTATTGTGAATATGCATACATCCAAGCCTGGCGACTGTGGTGATAAACCCTTTAAACAAATTAAAGGTCTATCTGTCTTAATGTCAACGAATTCGGTCATTCCTTTCTGTCCCCTTACCCTGGGATGTCCGGAACGGGAGTTGTCAATTCCTATGGTACCACTACCTACTAACGAACGGCGTAGCTAATGTTAATGGATATATTGTCCCATGTAAACAAACCAAATGTCATAACAAAATGTGAGCATGTGAAAACAATGCACTAAGTATGTAATCAAATGAACATACATAGCGTGAAATGTCATGTAAAACGATGTACTAAGTAATGCACACAATGGGCATACCTAGCATGAAATGTCATGTAAAACGATGTACTAAGTAATGCACACAATGGGCATACCTAGCATGAAATGTAATGTAAAACAATGTACCAAGTAATGCACACAATGGGCACACCTAGCATAAGATGTAATGAAATCATGTACTATAATGTACTAACGAACATAGCAGTATATGATGTGAAAACTGGAAAGCAGGAAAGTAACAAGTAGGCACATGTGTTCCACCCCAAAACAGTTTAGAAAACAGTAAAAGAGGGGTCTATGTACTCACTTGAGATTGCTCAGTTGTCAAAAGATAACCACCAAGTAATGCTATAGATCTCGGAATATCAAACGGCACCTAATATAGGTAACTATGTTAATAAACCGGACCTAAATCGGAAGATTGGATAGAATGAGGTTTCGTAAACCAAACGAGTGTAGAGACTCGTGTCATTTGGTTTAACAAAGCCTACATACTAAATGAAACTTAACATAATTGTTTACGACCCAATACGACCCGTTTAGGAAGCTTATGCTACTTTAACGCGTCGTGCGCGTGAAACGCGTTCGGACCGCCTAACTAGCCCTATGACAAGTGTTATATGCCTAAACATGTTACATAATCAGTTACGTGACAAAAGTTTAGGTTACATATGCTAAATTGCCAATTATGTATGAAAAGGGTATTCTGGTAATTTACCTAAGGCATATAAACTACCTATCATGCAACTACTTAAACGATGTGACCATAGGGTATAACCTCGGAAGGTTATTCCCTACCTACTATGGTCACCTACTGTGTTTGGTCGGACCCTAATGATCGACCAAACTGGGTCGGGTTCGAGGTATAAGCGATTTATTAGATCGCTTATCCTACGACCCTAGACAACGTGGTAATCAGTAGGCATAGTCCCAAGGGACTATGACCATCGTGATTACAATCACGTTGCGAAGTTCAAACGAACTTCGCATTGACCATTACTGGTCAACGCTGAAAGTCAAACAAAGTTTGACTTTCTGACTCGAAAAGCAGTAAAAATAAGGAAAAGAACGAAAGAATACTTACGAAGGGTCCCCGAATGCTAACCCAGATCGAAATAGCTCAGGTATGAAACGAAGGTTCCAACTTAGAGCTTTCTTGATCAGATTTGTGGGTTTTGAACAAATGGGGGGTGGGTATTTATAGGAAAAGTAGAGCCGTTAGGATCGTTTCTTGAATATCGTGCCACGATCCGAGCCGTACACTTGTCACAAAGTTGTGGTGGCTCAATTTGCCACCTACCATAAGGTTTTGACATGTGGAAGTGGGATTAGGAGTGCAAAACAGCTGCAACCAGCTGTTTAATACATTTAATCTGGTCTGATAGTGGGAAGCGGCCCGCTTCAGGATCAGCCAAAGACAATGCGGGCCGCATGGCCCTTCTGATCTGCACATATGTTTGAAAAATGACAGTTTCAGTCCCTGCACGTGTTTAAGGCCATTTCCGACACTTCTAAGGCCCGTAAAGCCAACTTTAAGGCCCTAAAATGTTGCCTAAAAATTGTGGACATGAAACATGTTCAAAAATACGTCGGATGATGGTTCGTTTGGCCGTACGAACGCGATGTTCGCTTAATTACGACGAAATGCGCACAAGCGCGAAAAACGATCCAAATGACGCAACGAATGGATTTTTCTTAAGGCGAACACTAAAATATAATGTAGTCATGCTTACATAAATTTTTGGATGTCCAGATGTATTCAGAACGTAAGTTATGCGCGAAAATGCAAACTTGTGCACTTTTTGACACTTTTAGTCCCTGAATGTCCCAAAAGTTTATTTTAGCACACCGAACCCTTCAAAGCCTATTTCTAAGCTATGTAAAGGATATTTAAGGTGTGTTTAATTTATGGTCATGTTCCAGAATGTTCGTTACAGTTCAAATTGACATACTTCCGCAGTTTGTCATATTTAGTCCCTGTAAGCGAATTAACTTGTTTTTGCCATACCAAAGCCTTCAAAACTTATTTCTAAGTTATGTAAAGGTTATTTAAGGTATGTTGAGTATATGTTGATGTTCCGGAGTATTTATCGCATTAAACTGAGTACGTTTACGCACTAGTTTGCGTATAACTCTCCAGAAAGTGATATAGAGTTTGAAATTACATAAAAGTCAAAACATGAAAAATGTATAACATAACAAAACAAACATTGTGATCAAATAACATTGTTTTATTGATAACAGAACTGTTCATAGCGATTACAAGCACAGTTGTTACAGGACTGACCCAAACAGAGTCGGAAATGGGATAGATCATACCAGCATCTAACAACTTAATCACTTCCTTTTTAACGACCTCTTGCATGTTTGGGTTCAGCCGCCTCTGGTGCTGCGCACACGGCTTGAACTGATCCTCCATTAGAATTTTATGTGTACAGAAGGAGGGATTTATTCCTTTTATGTCCATGATTTTCCAGGCGATTGCTTTCTTATGAAGTTTCAACACATTAAGCAGTCTGCTTTTCTCTTCTTCCGCCAATCCAGATGAAATAATGACAGGCAAATGACGCCCCTCATCCAGAAATGCGTACTCCAGGTGCGGTGGGAGCTCTTTAAGCTCCAAGGTAGGAGGATCTTCCACTGAAGGCTTCGACTTCACTTCACTTCACTTTCGCGATCAATTTCTGTGAATCGATCCGGACTCTGGGGACCATCGTCACCAATCTGATAGACTGGCTGCTCTAAATCGTGGCCCTCCTGCGTAATGCCATCTAGGTCCCCACACAACAGATGTGTGTCCGAATCTATCTCCTCGATCGTACCCTGGAAATGCGTGCTCACATAAGTGTCGACGATGTCGACATAATAGAGCACGTCGTCTTGACTCTGAGGATGCTGCATAGAACGTTTAATGTCAAACGTCACATGCTCATCATTTACTCGGAGTGTGATTTGGCCCGCCGCCACGTCCACAATCGTCCGGGCGGTATTCAGAAACGGGCGTCCAAGTATCAGAGGCATTCTCGAGTCCTCATCCACGTCCAGGATAACAAAATCCACGGGAAATACAAACTTGTCAATCTTAACAAGCATATTCTCTACAAACCCGCGTGGATACTTGATAGAATGATCCGCAAGTCGAATACTCATCCTCGTAGGTGACGGCTCACCTAGATCCAACTTTGTAAAAACCTTATAGGGCATAAGGTTTATACTCGCTCCTAGATCCGCTAACGCATTACTGACGGACATATTGCCAATGAGGCAAGGAAGCGTGAAACTGCCTGGATCTCCCATTTTTGTAGGCAGGCGATTCTGGAGAATAGCAGAGCAGCTTTCATTCATAACCACGCAAGACATGTCCTCGAGCTTTTGTTTATTTGAGAGGATGTCTTTCAGAAACTTTGCATACTTTGGCATCTGGGCCAAAGCTTCAACAAACGGTATGTTTATATGCAATTGCTTAAACATTTCGAGAAACTTACCGTATTGTTCATCATTCTTCTGCTTCTTCAGCCTTCCTGGATAAGGCACTGGAGGCGTGTAACCTTTGACCGGCTCCTGGACTTGTGCTGTACTTGCTGGGCGTAGCCTGGCTTGCACCTCGTCCGGTGTGTCAGTCGGGACCGCTTCAGTGATCGGCGTTGAGTCCGATATGACGGGTCCGGTAGGTTTTCCACTCCTGGTCATCACGGCGTTCACATCCCTGTGCCCGCCCGGGTTAGGTTCGGTATTACCCGGAAGACCACTCTGGGGTCTCTTTGACATCATCTGTGCCAGCTGACCAACCTGATTCTCTATATTCTGAATCGAGGCCTTGTGACTCCTCATTTCTCCCTCATGAGAGAGAAAACGATCCTCGCTCTGCTGGTAGCGTTTTTCAGCTAACTGATTCGCGCTCGAGGAGCTAGTAAGAAGTTGGGCCATCATATCCTCCAGCTTAGAACTAGACTGAGGGGCCTGCTGCTGGGAACTACTCCCAGAGCCCTGATTCTGATACGAGTATGGACGCTGCTGGTAAGATTGGTTGTATTGCTGGAACTGTTGACCCTAACCCTGTTGCGCTGGAGTGCGCGGAGTGAATCCCAAAGGATTTTGATTGCCTGTATTCACTCGCCACCCAAAATTTGGGTGATTTCTCCGACCGGGATTATAGGTGTTACTGTAAGGGTTGTTCTGCGGCCTCACCTGATTACTCACGAAATCTACCTCTTCGTGGACCTCGTATACGACTCCCTGAAAACATGCCCCAGGCTCGTGTGACACTCCACACTGGTCACAACCCGAGCCCGCATGCGCAATCATCTGGGACCTGTCGAATCTCGATGCGAGAACCGAGATTTGTGCAGTAATGGCTGTATAGTCGTCTACAGCATGGACTCCTGCGCGAGATAAAGATGATGATGATGCCCGACCTCTATCTCCTTCCCGACGCGAGCTGGATTTCAACGCGGCTTTCTCTATAATATCATACGCTTCATTCGGCGTCTTAGTTCCTAGATCGCCTCCCGCGTTCACGTCTAATCGCTCCTGTGTGTTGTAACTGAGCCCCTGATAGAACGCCAAAACCAGCTGTCTCTTGGAGTAGCCATGATGTGGCACATCAATCAACAAATCCTTGAATCTCTCCCAAGCCGCATGCAACGACTCACCCTCGTCCTGGTGAAAAGATACAATTCGGTTCCGTAGCTTGTTCGTTTTCTCAGGTGGAAAATATTTCTGCATAAACTGCTCCGCCAACTGATTCCAGGTCCTGATGGACCCGGCTGGAAGTGACATAAGCCAAGCTCTAGCTTTGTCACGTAACGAAAACGGAAACAACCTCAACCGAATTGCATCCTCCGAAACACCTGTAATCTTAAACGTAGAACAAACATGGAGAAAAGCAGCAATATGCCTCCCAGGATCCTCGTGCTCACGTCCGTCAAACTGTACTGAATTTTGTACCATATTAATAATACTAGATCTAATTTCAAAAGTAGGTACATCAATAGTAGGTTGAAGGATACTCGGCTCCAGGCCTGCCCTTCCGGGCTGATTTGTCTCATTCAACGGTCGCTCATCGTCTGCCATGATTACGTCTCCTCCTGAGCCCTCGGCTTCAACAGGTACCACCGGCTCCGGCTCACCACTGGCGAGCAGTAGCCCAACCGCCCGACCTCTCGCGCGTAGACGTCTCCTAAGATCACGTTCGGGCTCGTCTGACGGTTCAACAACTTCTGGAGCGGGGGTCGAGAACATTAACCTGCAAACGAAAATTTGACACAGTGAATATTTTATTAATAAAATAATACCATTTTTTTCAGCTGAATAGAAGCAGAATATTATTAAAAATGGGCTGAAAATTTTATAAAAATTCGAAAATGGGCCCGAAATTTTTATAAAAATCAACACAATAAAAATAATCGAATCGGCTAATACAAAAATGATTACCCGAAGCCGAAAAATCAAAGAATAAATAAATAATAAATCCGGATTAAATAAATAAATGGAACAAAAATTTACAAGTGTACCAAAAATGACTTGGAAAACGAATAAATGAAATAAAAACAAGAAATATTAACAAATAAATAAACAAATAAATAATCAAGAAATTATACACAAATATTAACAAGTATATACACCGATAACTTAATGACTCGGGTCGTTCCTAAAACTCGCCATTTCCCCGGCAGCGGCGCCAAAAACTTGACGTGTGCGTATATATACATAATTTTGCAATGAATTTACACACGATTTGGTTTTAAATTTATAAAAGTGATTATTACTTTTACATCAAAACACACACGAAAGAGGCAAGTGTACCCCGTCACATATGTAATAAAGTATCAGTAAGAACCAAGTATCGATCCAAGGAAATGGGCGGAGAAATAATACTAGACCTTTGTCACTAACTACCGGTAAAAACATAACTTTTGTTTGATTTTAATTAAACTAAAGTAAGCGTATACAAATACATAATAAAAACATAAAATATAATAGATAAAAAAGCCTTGCTTAATACACAACCACAGCATGTCAACTAAGTCGGTTTTGGCACTAGAAGCATTCGGTCAATATTCCAATTTAAGACAATTAGTATCCCTTTTGGGAATCCTAACATGACAATCATTCGGAAAGCTAAAACGATAAACACACTTTAACCACCTAAAATTGTTCTTTAACGTGCAATTGATAAATGTCTATGAAAATCTCTTAAAAATAAGTTAGTCATCCGTTAGGAGTTTTCTAACCGCACTTAAACAAGGAAAGCGACACCGATAAACACAATGCAACCACCAACTGTCAAGCATAAACTAGATTAAATCACAACCGAGTTCATTTTACAAATCTTGCACAATAATTCACCGAGATAGCAATTTTGGCCTAAACTACTAACTAAGCTAACAAATCATGGCAAGAATTTATAACGACACCATCTAACCCGTTAAGGTCCTTACGTGACGGCAAGCTCTCTTGATTAACAATAATTACATTTTATTAAATCACTAATCATTTCTAATATCATGATGCATACATTTAAACCAAGCTAAACTAGTTAACCAATTTCAAAGTTTACTAATACAAGATTAATTAAGCTTCATTTTTCAACTATCTTAACTAACCAAGCATCAATCATCCAACATAATTATTTATAATCAAGAAATCAATATCAATAACAAGGTTGCAAACTAATCATCAAAGATTAACATAGAAAATACTTCAAAGTGTCATTACAAACAAAGATTAACACACTAATGGTTATAATCAAGCAAGGGATTGTTGTGTTTTTGCCCAAAGGCTACAATAATACATAAACATTAATCTAAGTACTTGAAAGATTAACAAAATCATGGAAAGATTAGAAAACCAAACCATAAACAAGCACTAGACTAAGAATCCGGATAGTAATGGAGCTAAACGGCACGATGTGGCTTGAATCCGGGTCAAAAGCATAGCCTCCGGAGCCTGTAAAATCGCCAGTGAAGCTCCCAAAATTCCAGAAGGTCGAACATAATGTTTCTGCTCTGTTTTTATATTTTTTCGATGTTGCACGGTCTTTCTTCCTGTGGCACGACCGTGCACTTTAAGCAATTATTGGGTATGGGGCACCATACTGCATACGTCATCAGATCTTTGACCAGATTCGATATCGCACGACCGTTCTTCAGATGGAACGGTCGTTCATTCCCGGGTTCTTGTTGCACGAGCTGCTGCATTGGTCGTTCATCACCGAGGTTCTGCTGGTTCATCGGATCCGCACGGTCGTTCTTCAGATGGCACGTCCGTTCGTCACCGGGCTGGCCCTTGTGTTCATTGCACTCCTAGTCGCACCCTCGTTCATTTCCGGGTTGATTAACATTTGTCGGAGACGCACGGTCGTGCATCAGGTCGCACGACCGTTCCACAGGCCCAGGTCAGTTTCCTTAACAGAATGTTCGCAGCTTCGTCGTTTTGTCCGGAAAGTCCTCGTTTTCGCTATCATCTTGTCTGGTATGCTGTTTTAGGCCTATAAACAAAAGTGTAGATAATTAAGTATCCGAATGACGGTTTTACGGCCAAAAACGCATAAAATAGGGGTAAAACGGGGGACTAAAATATGTGTAAATTAGCGAATATCACCTCCTTTTTCGCCATAAATAGTGACGTGTTTCCCGCTCGGAGATATTAGCTTTATCTCCTTGCGAAAACACACGACCTTCGCGTGGTGCTGAGATAGCCAATCCATCCCAACGACTACTTGAAATTCTCCCATTGACATCGGGATTAGATCTATCAGGTATTCTTCATCATCAATGCTTAATTTGCAGCCTCAACAAATATCACAAACTATAAAACTTTTGTTGTCCCCTATTTCAACTTCTAAGGGCATAGATAATTTTGTCAATACAAATGAAGGATGTCGAATAAATCCATGCGAAATGAAGGATTTATTCGCACCCGTATCAAACAATACACGTGCTGGAATTGAGTTAATTGTGAATATACCTGAGACCACATCGGGTTCTGTTTTTGCTTCAGCCGCGGTAAGTTGGAAGGACCTAGCCTTCGCTTTGGGAGCTTCTGCTGGAGATTCCTTAACGTCTCTCTTTCCGACTAAGTCCGGGCATTCAGACTTTTTGTGGCCGGGTTGATAACATTTGTAACAAACGGAAACTTTTCCGGAACATAGCGATGCAGTGTGCCCCGTCTTCCCACATACCGGACACGGCTTGTCTTTGAAGCGGCACTCACCTTTGTGCCCCTTTCCACATACTTTGCAACCTGGCGACCCGCCTTTAGTCTCCACTTTCTTCCCTGATTCAGCAGTTCTAGCTTTCTTTGTAGGGCTTGGATTCACATCCTGTGCCCTTCGCTCACCCCTTTCAACTTGTTTCTTTAACTCGATTTCCCGCTCCCGGGCAGTGTTGATGATTTCTGTGAGAGTTTCATATTTTGAGGGAGTCATAAACTCCCGGTATTCAGCACTCAGCATGTTGTAATAGTAGTATATCTTCTGCTCTTCCGTGGTGACCAACTCGTCACAGAATCTCAGCTTATCCATGAAGATACCCGTGATTTTATCAATTGATTCTCCCTTTTGTCTTAACTGGATAAATTCCTCTTTGATCCTATTGATAACTGCTTTGGGACTATGGTGTTTAAGGAACGGCACCTTAAACTCATCCCAAGTCATGACCCTTTCCGCTTCAGCTCCTATTTCCTTCTTTTTATTGTCCCACCAATCTTTGGCTTGACCCCTCAATTGACCCGTTCCGTAAGCAACAAAGTCACCTACGTCACAATGGGTCCGTTCAAACACTCCTTCGACATCACTTATCCATCTTTGGCAGATTATCGGGTCAACTTCCCCGTTATAGATTGGCGGTTTGCACGCCATAAATTCTTTATATGAGCACCCTTTACGATCTCCCGTTTTCTCCTTCATAAGGTTGACACTATCCTCCAACCTTTTAACTCGCTCTTCGACAAGCGACAACACCGTGCTTTGAATTTTGTCTATAAACCCAGATAGACTACCTTCAATTGCCTTCCCTACTTCTTCGGCAATTATTTCTTTCATTTGTTCGGTGCTTGTTTGCACCGGATTATCATCGTTTCCATCAGACATCTTGAAACTGAAATGTTTACATTTAAACGTTAAACATTTCATTTATAACATTGCTTCATTTGTTTCGGTTTAGCCAAGTTCCCAACTTGCTTTAACCGTTCACATTCGGTGCACTTTCCGGGTTTGAGTGTGTTAACACGCTCTTCCCATGCACATCAATTCATTTCTCATTTCTTACATAAATATAATCTGTTAAAATAATAAGTTAATTCTTACCGGACGATCGATCAAGCTTGAACCGAACACCTTGTTGACAACCTTAAGCTCTGATTACCAACTTGTAACACCCTTCTTAAATACTACTCGAATTGAACAATAATTCATAAGATTTATATAAAAGGTGACCCATTTAAAACATAAGTTCCAAAAGTAAAGTTTTAAGGTAACAAACATTAGTCTACTACCAACTAATTCAAACATTCATAAGTTGTTTAGCAAATTAGTTACATCATAAACAATGTCTAAACAAAGTTAATTTATGCGGAAGCTTCAAAAGTTCATGTTCGGTTCTTCAAAACTTGCTTGACCGCCATCCGTATTCCTTGAATACCTAGAAACTGAAATGTTTACATTAAACATTAGTATTAGAGTACTTAGAAACATTACATAATCGAGACTATGCTTAAAACGGATTTGATTTAACCAAAATATGCAAAATTCAACATGAATGTTAAGGCTCTACCGTAACTTACGGTAGTCACCGTAACTTACGGTAGCTCCTGGAAAACTTTGGTTCCACCGTAAAACAGGAGGAACCCACCGTAACATTTTGGTCTCGGCTCAAGTAAACAAACAAATCAAACAAAACAAAACATAACATTCCAGAGTCTACCGTAAATTACGGTATATACCGTAATTTACGGTAGAGACCAAAATGTTACGGTGGGTTCCTCCTGTTTTACGGTGGAACCAAAGTTTTCCAGGAGCTACCGTAACTTACGATGACTACCGTAAGTTACGGTAGAGCCTTAACATTCATGTTGAATTTTGCATATTTTGGTTAAATCAAATCCGTTTTAAGCATAGTCTCGATTATGTAATGTTTCTAAGTACTCTAATACTAATGTTTAATGTAAACATTTCAGTTTCTAGGTATTCAAGGAATACGGATGGCGGTCAAGCAAGTTTTGAAGAACCGAACACGAACTTTTGAAGCTTCCGCATAAATTAACTTTGTTTAGACATTGTTTATGATGTAACTAATTTGCTAAACAACTTATGAATGTTTGAATTAGTTGGTAGTAGACTAATGTTTGTTACCTTAAAACTTTACTTTTGGAACTTATGTTTTAAATGGGTCACCTTTTATATAAATCTTATGAATTATTGTTCAATTCGAGTAGTATTTAAGAAGGGTGTTACATAAACTTTTGGTTGGTCGGTTTCAAAAGTTTCAAACCATAGGGAACGGTTTGGCTTACGGTTTATACCTAAAACCGACCGTATAAAACCGAACCGGACCATAAAGTCTTGTTAAGACGAATCCAAAGATAAACCATATGTTTGCCCACCAAGTATTTTCACTTTAACAGTTCTAACAATATGTTTGGCCACCAAGTATTTTTACTACTTTAACATTGCAATTTAGTTTAATGTGTTAGTCAACTTTGAAATCGATTTTCTATTAAAATGTCGATGTATTGATAACTTTTGTTTAAAATTTAGGTAAAGCCATCCCATATCTGATGCAATATTAATAGCAATTTTAACCTACACTTTTTTGAAAGGTCTTGTTTAACATGCTAATTTTGATATCTTTGGAAAGGTCTTGTTAAGACGAATCCAAAGATAAACCAAATCCACATTACACAATGAAATAATTTTACAGTTGTGGTTGAGCCAATTTTTATAGACCCTTACCTTAAGAACTTTTAATTTTAACAATAAGTCTTACCGGTTGTGATTGGGCATTACTGCAACCGTCATCATCCCGTAAAATGTGAAGTACGTAAAGAAAAGAAATCAACTTGACAGCTGTCCACTCGAATCCAATCATCACATATACGATGACCCGATAGACGATAGTCTGAACAAAGATGTATGGAATCTCAATCATCATCTATTAACACAAAATTCATAAGGATCAAATGGTATTGGTTATATAAGTATTGGTTTACTGCTTTCCTTTATCAGTTCTTTATTTCTCCTGTAGTGTCACCAAAAACGTAAATTAGAATGCACATATTGGTTATATAAGTATCAACAGATGAAGTCAGCATACTTGTACAATTCTGAGTTTTTGTAGACTTCTGCAAAGTTAACCTCGAGAGTTGCTTCCTGACCGGTTGAATTTACCTCTAACATCAAAGTTGCATCGATTCCCTTAATTTTAAAAGATTAGATTTACGTTATTTTTAAAGTTAACAAAACTCAAGGAAACATTAAAACTTTTCAATGTTAACTACACTGACCTGAAAGTACTTGAAACATGTTCACTAAACTATAACAAAACTCAAGGAAACATTAAAACTTTTCAATGTTAACTACACTGACCTGAAAGTACTTGAAACATGTTCACTAAACTATAACTAACCATCAGGTAACGCTAATGAATTAATCGTAGGATACAAAGAAAACTTACTCGATAGTACTAAAATTAATGAAACTCCAGCAAAATAAGCACCAACTCTAACCTCAAAGTACACTGACCTCAAAGTACTTGAAACATGTTCACAAAGAAAACTTGTATTTGGAAATTGTTTTGTTATTATTGAAACTGGTAAAAGTGAAATTGCAAAATTCTGATTTTGAAGCTTTTAACCACTCTTCATTCAATATTAAATAGTATTACAAAATTCTGATTTTGAAAAATATTAAAAATTAAAAATTATACATTACAATTAACACTTAATAGGATATCTCGTTCTCTCGCCTTCTTCCATGCAATTTCATTATTTGTTTTAATTTGCAGATCAGCAAGCATATCACAGGTCTTCTGATCCTGTTTCAGCAGATGTGTGATAAACTCTTCTGCTTTTTCTTTAAACTCTGATGGAGGAGAATAGACAACTTCATCCAGCAGTGCAATGCTACTCCATGTTTGCTTATAATATTTATCACTCACCATAGCCACTTTTTTGTTGAGTTCTTCATCTTTTCTCTGTTCTTCGAGTGACCATCTTGAAAATTCAATTTTAAGATCGGCTGTTTCAGACCAGTGGTAGAAGCTTTTGCTTGCCATTTAGAAAGAGTGTTAGTGTTTTTTGGACAGTTTGTTTTAGGGTGAACTGTTTTTTAAAAATGAAGTGTTGATGTTTTCAAGTAAACTAATCATGATCCTTTATAGTGTGTAAAATGTTTGATAGGGTAAATGAACAGACATGTACTAATTATGATAACCTTTTTTGAAGGTTTAAATTTTGTTCTTTAGTTTTCTAGATATTTAATTTTACTTGTTTTCCCATTAAATCATTAAATGTACATGGTTTTTATATATAAATTTATACACGTTTTCCCATTAAATGATTAAATGTACATGGTTTTTAAATATAAATTTTTATTTAATAGTTGCATTTAAATCTGACCTTTGGGCTGTCACAGATTCTATATAATACCATTGCCAATTCAGAAGTTGTTTCATTATACACAGATTCATTCACTGAAAGCAGAAGATCAACTGTTATTGTTTGCTTTAGTTCTTATAAATACATTAAAATGGAGTCATATTCTGACGATTTCAAGCAACGATTTATTAAACAAATCGAAGAGCAAGTTTTGGCTGATAGGTCTACTTTTCAAGAGTTGAAGAGGTGTTTTAACGGACTACAACTTGGTCTGCTGACAAGAGACCAGGTTTCGAGAGACCTGAGGGCGATGCCGACTACTTCCGTTCGTGACCTATGTATTGCGAGTAATATAGAGTGTGGAGACAGAGACCTGGAGTTCATGAGAAAGATCAATGACATACACCGAGAAGTTCAGTGCTCCATGGAGTTGAAGTTAAAGTTTCTTGATTCTTGCTATTAGAGTTTAAGTGTCTGATTAGTTTTCTTTTTTATATGTAATTGTTACTTTTTTAACACTTTATATGGATGATCGTATTAATTTTTCTTATCCCAGTTTATTTTTAATTCTTTTTATGAGTTTGAAGATAAAGAGACTGTTCCATTCTCGATAATTAGAAAATGTTTCATCTGAATTTTTTTAAGGTTGTTGTTTGGTACCATTTTCTCTATAGATATTACTTTTTCATGCCCTAATTATACAAATCCATTAACATTTTCCTGTGTTTCAACCAAATCTTTGCTGGCTTAACTGCTCTAATTCAGATATACACTAATTTTACAAAATAAAAGAAATCTTAGAAATAAAAATTAAGAGTAAAATGCACGGATAGTCCCTGTGGTTTTGCAAAATAACACCTATAGTCCCCAACTTTTGGAAATTACACCGGTGCTCCCTGTGGTTTGACAGTTTGTTACTCGGATAGTCCCTGGAATGGATGCCAGTTAGTTTTCTCCGTTAAGTGGATGTGAAATGACAAATTTACCCTTCATCTCCTCCACTCTATAAAAACAAAACAACCCAACTCCTGAAAATCGGAAACAGTTCAGACCTGAATTCATATGGTTTCGAAACTGAAAGTTTAAAGATGTTAGAACATCAGCACATCTTAATTCATATGGTGAACATCGTGCGTATACGAATCCTGAAAATCAGAAACAGTTCAGACCTTAATTCATATGGTATGGAAACTGAAAGTTTAAAGATGTTAGAACATCTGCAAATCTTAATTTTGTGATGCACATATTATAGCTGTTTCTTCTTCAACAGGCAAACAAACATTGAACACAAATCTGCTTCTCCTTTATTTTACAACAGATCCGAACAACAACCTCTACTCGAATTCAAAACACATCTGAAACTTCGATTCATCTACAAATGCGGACGTAAAGAGAATTCAGATCAAATCTCGATTTTAGATCTGGAATTCTTCGACTTATGAACAGGTTCAATACATGACATACCCAGATGTTAAATTCTTATAAGAATCATCAACAGCACCCCACCAATAAACATCAGAACCCCCATTGATCATATTAAAATCTTTAACCTTAAAAGCACAGTCATTTATCACACTAAATGACCCTCTTACCTGATGCTGAAACATAACAAATTCACTTGTGAAATTGATCACAGATGTGTTTCTTTTCGGGCAATTCGGTATCAAATGGCGACTGGATACGGATAAACTGAACATACTGATCATGGGTATGAGAAAATAGAATGAAATTAATGAAAAAGATTGTGCATTTGCCTTTAATATGATTAGACTTTTGAGATCTGATGTGGGTATTTTATTATTTGAAAAAGGTGTTGTTAAAGATTGTAATGGGGTGGAAAGTTGGGATTGAGATATGGAAACGACGTCGTACCGTTGTGATCGCCGGAGTTGGGTGGCTCTGGAAGTTGGCCGGAGTTAGGTTGCTTTGTTTTTATAGAGTGGAGAAGATGAAGGGTAAATTTGTCATTTCACATCCACTTAACGGAGAAAACTAACTGCCATCCACTCCAGGGACTATCCGAGTAACAAACTGTCAAACCACAGGGAGCACCAGTGTAATTTCCAAAAGTTAGGGACTATAGGTGTTATTTTGCAAAACCACAGGGACTATCCGTGCATTTTACTCAAAAATTAATTTGCAAAAACAAAATATACAAAAACGTAACGATCGTATTTTAAAGGGTAATATTACTGCATCTTAAAGACAGTGTTTGATTATTAATATTAACATGCAACCGTTTATATCTTTTCATCCAGTAATTTGATTATAGGGATGGGGATGAGGACCATAGACTCATACTTATATGCTACATAGCAAATAGCGATAAATAGCGTGTGCTTTTTTATAAATACGATTACACTGTAAAATTTGTTTTTGAAAATTTTATATGTATGTTATATCAAAATACCCTGGTATATACACTTTTTGGGCAATTCTTTATGTTCATACAAACAATCAGTATGTCAAGTATCAAGTATGATTACAAAATTGATACTATCTAAAATGATTCTATGATTTATAGGGAAAAAAAAAGAGTTAGGGGTTTATGGATTAAGAATATGCACTTTATCCATACAAAATGCCTATTTTTAAGTAAACACTTCTTACCTAAGAAATTGCCCTTTGTGGCTTTGTCTAGATGATTATGTGACCAGATGAGTACCTGTCACGACTTCTGTATCAACAGCTCCAGCTCCACACAGTTTTTTGTCAACAACAATAGAAGCATCTATGTTTCGCGATGAAGAAAAGAACTGAAAGTAAAAAAATAAAAACATCAGCAAAAAGAGGTCTCACTTTTATTAATCCGTTTCACAAACTTGTGTGTTTGGACTTGCTAACATACCTAAAAAACTACGGTAGAAACATCTCTGCATGATCGAAGCTTGCATTACAGGTTGTTATGAACCATCAACGTTTGGTAAAGTCCTTGACACAAATATAGAGATTCGAGTCCAAAACTGATGTGTGGTCGCATAAAAGACGTCTCGTGGGTAAGCCAAAATTGCAAAGAATCTATATATTTAACACAATATTCAGAGTTAAATAGGCAATGATGTTATTTTTATAATTAAAATGTGAAGTGATATGTACAACTCCAAAACTACTTTGCAATGTAAAAGTAAAATTACCATTTGAGAATTCAAAGTCATGAGATGTCTCCTCATACCAATATAATCTATAAAGTATTGTTAATAATTAAACAATCAAGTTAAGTTATTGGGTTTGAGGTAGTTCTAGGTACTCGAGTTTCAGTCTGACCATGTTGACCAGCTTAACAGAGTTGACATAGTTGACCTGCGTTAACTTCTCTTGACCGTGTTGAATCCGGCTTTGAGCCGATGTTTGACTCGTGTTTAACTCCACCCAAATACCCCAATCCCCATCAAACACTACCATAGAATCCACTACCTCTAATCATGCAACCACCACTGATATCACCAGGCACAACCACAATCAATCACGATGATTCATTCATCTTCTTCAATCTAGATTACGAATTAAGATGAGAATCTTCAAGATATTAAAATTAAATTTAATAACAGGTGTATTGTATTGGCAAATGGAAATAACACTTTACAATTTTAAGGGACTTAAACTTACATGCTTGTTACTAATTCAAATGCCAAAGTACCAAAATTGTGTATTGTGATCAGGGGCCGTAGAGCGGAGGGAAGCTGGCTTTCAAAAACATGGTATATTTTATCTCCTCCCGATCGCCTATACAAAATGAGAACCATTAGATTTAGATGTAGCAAAATGGACCGTCTAGATGGTTAAGGATCTTATACTTACGTCTCGTCTAGATGTTCTTTGTATATCTGATCAAAAGCCCGACATATATCCATTATCACAAGTAACTTTCCCTGCATTTTTGTACTAAACCATCAAGAGCAACATTTTATTTTATACAATAAGTGTGACAGAAAACTTACACCGGCATCGGTAGATATAGGCTTTCCAAGATGACTCAATTCCGTTTCAAGATCAGCTAAAGTTTTGTTGATTAACGATTGAATACCCGGAATACGTGATTTAATCACGCCTTCCAAATGCTGAGATAGCAAATTAAGTCATATATCAGTTAAAAGATTCATTTTGTTTAATATATATAGATTCTTTAACCTTTGAGAGCATTTTTGCAAGATATTCAGAACCCATTCTTGAAGCCAAATGCTTGTATTCTCTGCTGGTAGAAAAGTATTCTCTTTCTTTACGTCTAGCAGAAGCCATATCGACCCTTTTATTAATATCTTGTTGTGAACGGTTAACAATCCCGACCCATGGGAACTTTAGCCGATAAGATTTTCCTACTAAAATCTAAAACTCAAGAAGATATGAATTTGTATGAAAATCAAACCCCCTTAAAGTATCGTACCATCGTTCTAGAATAGTTTACATATTATTTGAGCCGATTAACTTACGTCAACTGCATCGGTACCCTTATCCATCAAGTCAAACTTGGTCAACACTCCAATAGTTCTTTCACCTAAAGAGGCATTTCAAGCTCATAAATATAAATTTTATAATATTTAACTATGTTTGAGAATTTGCACAAAACCGAAATGCATTTGGGTACATGTGGGGTCCACCTCACGCGACATTTGGGTACCTATGGGTCCACCTTTTGAATGTAAGCACGGACCATATTCTCAATATGTTGCACAATCCCTTCAGACTGACCATCTATATTCATTCAAGATTTTCAATTAAAATTAGCTTAATATTTTATTTCAAGTCACTTGAATTTTTTTATATGTAATTACCAACTGCGACTTTTGTAAGGCCAGGAAGGTCAACCAAAGTCAAGTTGACCACTGTCAAGATAAAGGAATTCATAAAAATTCTTTCTAAATTATGTATAGGCTTGTGTTATGTAAATATACGTTGCAACAATGTTGAATGTTTTTTTTCTTCAATGTCCTACCATTTGGAGAATAGATACTAAGATGGATCGGTACACTTGAAATTTGTTTGGTTTGGCCCGTTTCACGATCGGTCTCATCTGAAATCTCTTTTCTCACAGCAACTGCACATTTTTAAAATCGCCAAAGTTATATCACTACTTCTCTAACAAAGCGATGAACCATACAAATGATGAACATACAAGTAAGAAGATAATGCCACTTGTTTATGAGTTATGAAGTAAGCTTATACCGAAATCATAAAACTTTTGTGATGGAAGGTGCAGGAATTCTGCGTATTCTTTGCCTTTGTCTCTCTTATGAAGCTGCAAAACAAGTGGACGTCGAGTAACAATTCCTGCATATAACAAAGTTGAAAAATCATACATTTAATCTTCAAGATTTTGATCAAATAAATAAAGATAATATGACATATGGACAAACCTGATCCTCTTGGTAAGAAGTCTTTGCCAACAACGCTTTCCAAAACCGAAGATTTCCCTGAACTCTAACAATATTAAACAACAAATTAAGTCAATATTAACAATTTATAAAATATAAAGAATCTTTAATGGATAATACCTGCAATTTATCATATAAAGAAGCAAATTCCACTTGCTAAACATAAACATTTAAAAAAAATGAAAGATGGGTGTTTAATTATCATTCAAACTTAACTCAAAAGATTAATATCATTCAAATCTTTAATGCTATACATTGTCACCTTGCAATAAGCAAACAAAATTAAACATCAAAGTTATATGATGAACGACTACATAGTTGTGAAATGTAATAACAGAGTTTGGAAGAACATACACATGACAAATTGTACCGGTTGGAGGATTTAACTGTCACAGGCATTTCATCGAACAACTTGCGTGCAACATTCAAGACCCCACATTTCGCTTACATAAACACCAACGCCTTATGCACAAACAAATTCCATTCCAAACCTGCTTCACAATAGATTCGCGAACCACCCTCCCAAAACCCAAACTAAAATCTTCAGAATTAAAATCAGGTGTAGCCCCTTTACCCACCATTTTCCTATACATATACAACCCATTTTTCAAACACCCAGTTCTAACGTAACCAAAAATAAGAACATTACAAGATAAAGGATGTAGAATATTTGAAGTTTCGATGACAATGTATGCATCGTTTAAAAGATTAGACACATATTAGCATCTGGCTAATTTTTGAACCGAAACAGGGGATGGGCAATATTTTGAGACCGGAAAAAATTGCAATTGCGTGTAGTTGCTTACCTTGTGAGATTGCGTTAATCTTTGAACAACACCCACCAATCCTTTATTGATGACGGTTGCTCAAGCTGACCAAGCCGCCATGGATGCCGATCTCAGAGCTCGGTGGAAGTAGGAAAGTTTGGTTTCTTGAGAGAGAATCACAGCCAAAATTTGGAGATTTGATTTTGAATTTTGAATCTCTCTTTGATGTGCAAATATATGTGGAGTTTATATTTGAGCGCCCATTAAAATCCCTGTACTTTATTTTGAATTTTGAAATAGAAATAGATAGATTATATTATTAAGATTTTAATTGTTAATTATGACATCATTTTAATTGGTAATTTATGACATCAGCAGATCCTATTAGGCATGCCTCTATGATTGACAAGTACCCAAACTTACATCAGCTCTACTTCTCCTCTTATATATAAGTAGATTAATATATATAACTTCAATTTTTCAATTTAGACCCTTTGTTTTTTTTACTTTTAACCTAAAGTTTATAATCTTTTTCAATTTAATCCTAATTCTTTTTTATTTTCAATTTTGGTCCACCATATTTTTCATCTTTTCCCAAGTTTTTCGTTTCATTCTAAATTTTGTGAGTTAACACACCGCAACTTGCATGTGGGGTTCGACATTTTTTTCGTATATTTTTTCCCGTTTGACTGGCCCCGCGTCACATCTACTTTTCTGTGTTTGACTGTTCGTCCAACACGTAGGTCCTGGATAGACTTAGTTATTTTTTTCTGTGTTTTACGTTTCGGTTTAATTTCTCAGCAACGAGCGTGCGTGATTCAAAGATTTTACGTTTGCTTTTCGCTCACCGTTATTTTTTTCCCGTTTTTATTTATTTTGTTTTTACGAGCTTTTCCGGTGTTGGTGGGCGCTGACAATGATAGTATTGCTACTGCTTAACACAGTTTTATGACAACCGCTGCAACGCAGGGGCTTAATACTAGTTACTATTAAACATACGTTTTTTTTTTTTTGCTAGACATAAAAGGTCTTGCCTTTAGATGATTATGCTATCATACTAAGGCTATCAACACTCTGTACATATGATACATATTTTAAGGAGAAAAAAATCGATAACAATAAAATGGGGTATATGGGTTCTTAAAATGCAGTACCTATTTTACACCCTAAATGCATGCAACATAAAACAGAAACAATTGTGGGATACTTCATGGCTCGGATCAATAGGTCGCTAGACCGTATCATTTTATCTATGTTCCAAGTGTAAAGTGTGCTATAAGTATGATTTATAAAATATTTTTTGCGTTTATGATTAAACAAGCAAACTATGCCAATATAGTTTTTTTTAGTATTTTTTTTAAATGAGTGCCTTGCACGTGAAGCTCTTGCCTTTCGCCTAGCCTTTTGGGACTTAAACGCTTTGGAGCGCTTTGAGCTTTTTAAAACCAAGATAGGTCTCTTACATAATAAGCGAAATGTTGGTAGGATTTTATGTAAATCAGTAACTAAGATAAGCTTTTTGCAAGGTTAAAAGGCATGGTTAATTAGATGAGTATGTTGCCATTCTAAGCTATCAGCACTCTACATATATGATTTATGTTGCAATGCAAGATACCGTTACAATAGTAAAGTAAAATTTGTAGTATTTGTGAATGAATTCATTGAAAGGGATAAAATTTTGGTCAGATTAACCTCGACTTAAACTTTTGTACAAATTACCAGAATTACTCTTTTTCCGGTCACTAAATGAGCAGGATAATTTTTTTAATATTACACATATATTAACATTAGTTTTAACTATCAACCATGACATGTGACTTATTTTTAATTTTTATTTATTTATTTATTTTTGCAGAAAAAAGAAGGTTGTTCATAAAACAACCACCATAGATGACAAAAGGCTGCAAAGCACTTTAAAAAGAATAGGAGTAAACGCGATATCATCAATTGAGGAAGTTAACATTTTCAAGGACGATGTAGTCATCCAGTTCTTAAACCCCAAAGGTGCACTGATTGAGATTTAAGCCATTTTTTCCTCTATTGTTTCAACTATTTTTGCATGCTACCAATTTTGTTTATTTTTTACAGTTAAAGCCTCCATTGGTGCCAACACATGGGTTGTTAGCGGTTCTCCACAAACAAAGAGTATGTTTACAGTTTACTTATTTGGTGTATACCTTGATGTATCTTTTTTTCTAATCATAGAGCCTTGACTTGTTTAATCTCTTTTTAAATCTCTATTTCACATATCAGACTAAGTTTTCCGGTTTTTTTGTTTGTTTTTTTTTTTTTGGCCAAAATTACAAGATATTCTTCCAGACATTATCAACTAGTTGGGTATGTCTATAGCTTCCGTGAAAATGTAGTATCATTGAACCATTTGTATACAAATGGGACATTAAAAAAGGTCACATGGTTGACTTTTCAGGAGCGGATAACTTGGATAACTTGAGAAAGCTAGCATAGCAGTTCCAGAAGCAAGCAGCAGGTGAAGGTGAAGGCGCTGCTGCCGCAACAGCACAAGAGGATGATGACGAAGTCCTGGAACTTGTAGCAGGTGAGACTTTTGAAGCTGCTGCAGAGGAAGGGCAAAAATCTTAAAGAGTTTAATATTTAAGTGTGCATGGTTTTGCTCTTTATATTTGAAAATGTTTTTGATGTTTTATTTGCATAATGATTTTTTTAGGTTCTCAGTTTTCCGCATGTTCATGGTACATTGTTGCTTTAACTATAGGCCAATCTATGGGTTTTGCAAGCGAGTTCGATTTTTTATGTGACTTTAAGCCCGGCTAGTCCTTTTCTCGCTTAGGTTTGGTCATAAACAGACATGGTTTGCTCTCAAATATTGATTTGAATTTTGTCTGGCGTATGGTCCGGTCACAATTAGCCTCTGAATGATAAGCTAAACAAAATATGAGAATACATCTGGGAAAAAACCCATTGTTGGAATCGAACCCAGGATCTAGTGGTCGCTAAGCCTTATCCCGCCCTCAATATGCCATTAGGCTATAATGCCATACGCCGGTATGTTTAACTCTAAGTTCTGATTCAATGTTTGATTATAAAGTCATGTTCCATACTTGTTGGGCACTTGTTACTCCCAGCTCATCATGCTTACTAAGTTGCTAGTATAATAGTTTATACTTATTTATGGTTTTATGTAGTTAATGCTATCTGTTTGGGTGCCCAATACTCAAAAGCAAACTTAAACTTACCTCAATGATTGACTTCAAAAGTTCAAATATATCATAATACTTTAAAATTTTAAGTTTCTAACATCGACATGTTATTTCTTATGATTATTTTGTATGATTATATAATGTATTACTACATTCGATTCTTATGCGGGTAAACGGGTTTGGTAAATCAAGTGGTAATCACCTAATACCATACGTGGCTAAAATCTACAAATATATATATATATAGGGCCAGGATCATTTCAGAACCATAAATATTTACAGAACTCGCAGAACTCCTAATAAACAATCTTTTTATTTATATATTTTTATGTTTAGGATAATTTTATCATTTATTATGTGTATTTTTACGATTACATACATGTTAAGAGTAATTTTATCATTTTTATATGTAAACTAGTTTTTTTACATATATATAATTAGTTATGACACATATATATAATTTTGGCAATTAAACATATGTAAACTACTTTTAACACGTATGTAATCAAAGAAATACATATAATTGATGATAAAAAGATCCTAAATACAAAAACTTATATATAAAATGATTGTTTATTAGGAGTTCTGAAAGTTTTGTAGTTATTTAGAGTTCTGAAATGAACTCAACCCTATATATATATATATATATATATATATATATATATGGGACCGCTAAAATGAGAACCACCTCCAGTTGTAAGAACCGTGAGAACTTTTTGATCCGGGGCGAGTTGGACAAAATTTTTTTTTCATAAACGTAGATGCTTGTATTATAAACACATTTGTAAAAAAAATTCAAAAAAAAATGTCGTGTGTGTAGTTTTGAGCACCACAAGTTTGTGTTTACGGGAATTTTACGGTACCCGTAAACACAAACTTGTGGTGCTCAAAACTACACACACGACATTTTTTTTTGAATTTTTTTTACAAATGTGTTTATAATACATGCATCTACGTTTATGAAAAAAAAATTTGGTCCACCTCGCCCCGTACGATATAGTTCTCACGGTTCTTACAACTGGAGGTGGTTCTCATTTTAGCGGTCCCATATATATACACACACACACACACACACACACATAGTGGAGAGTTCAAATGAGAATAAATTTTTTGTAAGAAGAAAAAAGAAGAAATTTCAACCAATAAGAATCATTTATTTTACTTCATTTAATATAAGTATTTAATGTTACTATATGGGTATACTGATAAATATACATAGGTCATTAATTTGTAGTCTTCGTCTTTAATAGCTAACTACATTAAATTTTTTGTAACTTATCTTCAAAATATATATTTTTTCAAAAAAATAAAATAAAATAAAAAGTGTAGGATAAATTACGTGGTGTGTATGATAAATTTCAACGTGTACGATGAATTTCGAAATATGTAGGATAACTTTTAATGTGTGTAGGCAAAAAAAGTTAGTGTGGAGGATAATAGTCTTTATGACTAATTAATTAGTCAAAAATGATAATAAATGAGATAAGTGAAAAAACTATTTAATGTTTTACAAAATTACCCTTTGTTCTTTTTCTTCTCAATTAATTTTTCTTCTCAAATGAACCTTCCCCCACACACATATATATTTTAAACTAATAATTATCTCATAGCCGAACATTCGTCTCATTAAGAAGGCTGTCTCGACCAAGAATAGACGTTATTCAGCTTCTTATACCGTAGTTCAGACCGTATACATGTATTTGGGTCGGGGTCTAATGTTACTAGGGGTGTAAATGATCCGAGCTACTTGTACGCTACTCAAGATCAGCCTGTTAAATGTTGGAATCGAGTCGCGCATGAACAAGCTCGAACTAGTTTTTCAGTGTTACTAGGGGTGTAAACGAGCTCGATTCCGGGCTTCGCATATCATGCTCAAGCTGGCTTGCGAGCCTATACAAGCTTTTATTTATTTAGTTTTTAGTATATTATAAAATTCATTAAATAAAATAGATAAATTATAAACAAACAAATCTCAAGCTTGAAAAACTATTCATGAGCTGATCTGGAGCTTTGGAAATAGAGCACTAAACTAGCCGAGCTTAAACTTGAGCTTGAACCCATTTAAGTTAACTCGAGCGTCGACGAGCTTGGACATGACTTAGCTCTTTTACACCCATAGGCTTTACACACCCATAAGAGCATTCACAATGTGTAAATTTTCAAACTTCCATAAACTATCACCTCAGCGTCACATCAGATTTTCAAACTTTCCTAAAAAAACTCACTTTTTTTCCCATAATGTGCAAACTTCCACGAACCCCCGTTAAAAAATATTAAGGGCATGTTTGGCTAAGCTTATTTAACCTAAAAATGACTTTTTTTTAAAAGGACTTATTGATTTATGACTTTTTGAAAAGAAGTTTTTAAAAAAGAGTTTGGATTAGCTTATAGGGTGGAAAAAACCAATAATTCAATAAGTTGTTTTTTAAAAATTGTTTGTCTTAGCTTATTGATGTAAAATGACCAAAAGAGCTCAAAAAGTTATAAGTTGCTCAAAAAGTCACACCATCTCAACTTCTCAAAAATGACTTTTTCTCCTTTACAAAAAGTCCTTTTAGATTGGCCGGCCAAACACAAAATCTCCTTATTAGCTTTTTAAAAAAGCTAATAAGTCAATAAGTTGGTTTAAAAAGCTTAGCCAAACATGCCCTAAAACTATACGTAAATGTGTGTATGTGTATATATATAAGGTTTGTGTGCGAGGTGTCCACAAATGTCATTCGAAATGATGTCCGAAATTACAATAAGTCCCATACAATTTAAGGACCTATTTTGCAAAGTTGCAAACTTGGTCATAGGTATGTCATCAAACTTGCAAAACTAAAAACACTAAAACAAGGATAGTTTATGCAATTCTACAATAGTACAAGGCACTAACATGAAATTATACCTGCCAGATCTAGGGCTGTATATATAACTCCAAAACACTGTCGCGAGTGTGTTATCTCTTCCACCGTGCCTTCATTTCTCATTTATCCTCTCAACGCAAAGGTAATTTCATCTCTATCAACTGTTTTCTTAACAAATCTCATATGTTTTTCACCAAATTAGCTTACTTTTTGAGTATTATCTGCTGAATTTGTGAGCTTGATTGATTTACACAACACAGTTTAATGCGGAACAGTTTTCTTTTTGTTTTTTTGAAACTTTTTGTGATGTGTAGGGTTTTAAGACTGTAATTTTTTTTTCATTTTTTTGGTGATTGTTGGCTTGTTGCAGATGAATGTGGAGAAGCTAATGAAGATGGCAGGTGCCGTTCGCACCGGTGGGAAAGGTAGCATGAGAAGGTACGCTTGTAATAATAATAAATAATAATAATCGGATAATTACAGTTTGCGTATCAGTTTTATTAAAACTAAATAAAAAAAAACATAACAGTTTGTATATGGATGTCAAAGTTAGATTTAGAGTTAAATGCCATTTTCGGATGTCTAAAAAAGTTTCACCATTGCCATTTTAGTCTACTGGGTTAACTTAATCCATTTTTTTTCTATTAACCAGAAGGGCATTTCGGTCATTTAATATCTAATTCCGTTAACTAGAAAGGCAATTCGGCCATATAAAATGACCGAATCGCCCTTCTCGTTAACAGAAATAATGGATGAAGTTAACTCAGTGGACTAAAATGGCAACAGTGAAACTTTTTTGGACCCATTGGCGAAAATTGAAACCTTTGGACTAAACTGGCAAAATGACCCAAACCACAGGGACTAAAATGGCATTTAACTAGATTTATATTTTTGGAAGAAATATATTTTTAACATTGCTAGTTAGGGAACTACATATATGTATGATGATTTGAAGTATAAAAGCCAGGTTAATGAGGTAGAATATTGATTTGAAAGTATGGTTGAAATCACATCAGAGATTGGTTTTTCAAAGTACATCCTATGCTTAGTACTCAGGAAGATCAATATAGTTTCACTATTGTGAGATTGATTTATTGAAACTTTTCTGTTAGTTAATATTCCACATATATACAATTTAGTGACACAAGAAACTTGTTAAATGATACAGTTTTCAGCTTTGAGGACCATAAGTAGGAAATAGGCGTATCTGGTAACGATCACTATCTTGGTTTTAAAAAGCGCACCTGAGGCGTGCTTAAATGCGAGGCGCAACAAGGCGCACACCCTGGGGCTTTGTCGCTCAGCGCCTAGAGTAATTACAAGAAGCGCCAAAAAGGCGCACTTTTTTGGCATGAGTCGCGCGCCTCTCGTACCCGAGGCGTTTTTATGCATCTAACTGCGGCACCTTGGGTTTTTTGGCCTGTACATGTAGCTAAAATCATATAAAAATCTTACTTATAGCTATATTTTGGGTAGGGAAAGCTAAAAACCTATGGGATATATTAATAATATATATACTTAGCTAGCACCTCGGGTACAAAAAGCCCGCCGCTTTTGCGCTTCGCGCATCGGTTTTAGACCTCGTTGCTTTTGTGTGCCTTCTAGCTTTTTAAAACCAAGATTACTGTATATAAATAATAATTAACATAGGTTGGAAATAAAATAACGGTAAGTATATAGACTAAAGAGGAGATGATTGGATATTTTTATCAAATGGTAATTGGAAAAGGTACTTGATAACGATAATTATATAGAGATTAAGATTTATTTCAGCTGTTTTCTCTTAACCATGATTTTTAAATGGTGATATATATTATTAGGGATATCAACTTTTTTGGATGCATATGTGTATAGTTTTTTAGAGTTAATTACATAGTTAGTCCCTTTGGTTTGCACAAAATAACATACTTAGGTATGTTACCCCCAAACGTTACAAAATGAAAAGTTAATACCCTAGAATGTTATTTTAAACTATTAGTACCTAAGTATGTTACTTTGTGCAAACCACAGGGACTAACTATGTAATTAACTCAGTTTTTTATGATAATCATATTTCTTGCTCAATTAGTTTTACATTGTGGTTTATTCGTTTGCAGAAAGAAGAAGGCTGTGCATAAAACAACCACCACAGATGACAAAAGGCTTCAGAGCACTTTGAAGAGAATAGGAGTAAACTCAATACCATCAATTGAGGAAGTTAACATTTTTAAGGATGAAACAGTCATCCAGTTCTTAAACCCCAAAGGTACCATCTTTTAGAGTCGTATATTGGGTGTTTGGTTTGAGGGTTTGGATTTGATGGTGTTAATGTTTGGTTTAAGGGCATGGGCTTTGAAGTAATGTGGTTGATACCTAAAAAATTGGGTATCATCTACGAACCAAACAGAAACTTGCTTCTGTTGTTTGTTTATTTCACTTATGTTTTGTTTGTTTGGATGACTTCAGTTCAAGCTTCTATCGGTGCCAACACATGGGTAGTTAGCGGTACTCCTCAAACAAAGAGTAAGTTACCTTTTATTCTATTGAAGTTATTGTCAAATGTACATGTAACTGAGTGGGCTGTTATTTAAATGTTTTTTTAAATAGATTAATTCAAATAAAGTAAATGACTTGTTAATGATATAGTTTTTGTAGCATTTAAAAGTTAAAACATTAATTATTAGAAAGGTTTAAAAGAATTGAAACGAGTTTTGAGGCGTTTTTCCTTCACCTCACGAGGCGTAAGCCTCAAGGCGAACCGAGGCGGAATTAGAAAATAAATATAAAAATTATGTATCTTATAAAAATAATAATACTAACCAAATTTATCATCAAATTCATCAAAAACACACATAAGAAAGACATAAATTGCTTGAAATTGACACAATAAGTCAAAAACATCAAAAGCAAATATCAAAAACCCCTTAGGCGCAGCCTTTTTAGCGCCTCACCCCCTCTGAGGCGCACATACAATATAACCTTGATTATTAGTAAGATTGTAAGAAATGTACATATAAAGGTGTTTTAGTAGGTCAACCTAATTTGATCTGTTTTTCAACCCCTTGCCCCTTGGACGTTACATGTTTTTGTTAGCTTTACCAAATTATTCACAAGTTTTTTTTTTTTTTTATGTTCTTTTTTACAGACTTGCAAGATATTCTCCCTGGAATTCTCAACCAGCTAGGTATGTTTAAACGCCCTTATATTCCTCTAGATATAGCAATCTTGACCTATTTACTTTCGAAGTGTTGATTCGGGCTATGTTTCATCTCTAATGGGTCAAAATGGGTAAAGTAAAAAAGTATAACTAAATGTAAATCAATCATATTGGTCGAATGGGTCGTAAAAGGTCATATTTTCAATAAATTTGGACAAAAAAAGAGTCATAGATCAACCTAACCATCTGATGCAAAAATCTAGTAATCTACCTACTTTAACCAAACCGTACCTCTTTTAGCCGCTCCTTTTGTATCCTCCAGTGTATTCTCGGATTGTGTGTTCGGTTCAGTTTTTAGACTTGTAAAAGTTAACAGTTCGTAAAATGGGCTGTGTTTAACAGGCCCGGATAATTTGGAGAACTTGAAAAAGTTAGCGGAGCAGCTCCAGAAGCAAGCTCCAGGCAGTGCAGGTGAAGGCGCTGCTGCCACATCAGCACAAGAGGATGATGATGAAGTCCCAGAACTCGTTGCTGGTGAGACTTTTGAAGCTGCTGCTGAGGAAGGACAAAAATCATAAATTAGCCATTAATCTTGCCTTTCTCAGACCCTACCTTTGCTTTGCTATTTGTGGGATTTACTGAGTATGATGATGATGAGTCATTAAGCTGAGGTGCATCATATGCATGTTTTGTTGCTCGTATTTGCATTACTGCTTATCACCCCTTTTTATTTAAGAAAAAATATTTGGGTTTTTGTTTTGATGTTTTTATGTAACTTGTAGGGATATTTATGATGCTTCGCTCATGGTTTTGTTCATTTTCTAGAGGCTTTGGGTTTAGATTTTTTTCTCTGTTTAGCGTTTACCTAAAAGTGTCGATTTAAATCGCTTAACCCTATGAGTCGATTTGGTTAAGTTAATTGCTAAAACCAAAATTATAATTGATATTTTGGTTATTAGATTTTTATAACTTGATTGGTGTTGGTTATTAGATTTTTGTAACTTGATTGGTTTTGGTATAAATGGTATGGTTAAAGTAAACCGTGAAGCGGGTAGATTCAAGTTGATGTTAGTTATTCATTTCATATATATCATGGTTAAATATATATTATCAATCCCATGCGAGTAGGGTTGTGTACCGCTGTGATCTATCGGGTGTTAGAAAACCGCTATCGGGTATAGGGTATAGCCGGTTTTGGGTATAAATCAGGTACGGTTTCGGATACATATATTGAGCTCAAAATGTATACTCTATCCATACTCTACGGATAAGGTTGGGTTCGGTTACGGGTATAAAATACCCGGGGTAAAAAAATAACCGATTCCGAGATTTTTTTCTCGGGTCTGGTTCCTGGTGCGGCCTTTTCACCTCGGCTCTAGTTGCTTGCCCGTCCATTAAAAAAAAAACTCACTTTTTCCTATAATGTGCAAACTTCTACAAACCCCCGTTCAAAAATATTAAAACTATACATAAACATATATAAGGTTTGTGTGTGAGGTTTCCACAAAATGTCATTCGAATGATGTCCGAAATTACAGGACTTTTTGCTCCACAATGTGTTGGACTTCTCCACCTTATTTTATATAGAGTTAAATGTCATTTTAGTCCCTGTGATTTAGACTATTTTGTAAGTTTAGTCTAAAGGTTTCATTTTTCGCATGTGGGTCCAAAAATGTTTCACCGTTGTCATTTTAGTCCACTGGGTTAACTGCATCTGTTTTTCTGTTAGCGAGAAGGGAATTCGGTCATTTTATATGTAATTCTGTTAACTAGAAGGACAATTCGGCCATATACAATGACCGAATTGCCCTTCTTGTTAACAAAATAAATGGATGAAGTTAACCCAGTGGACTAAAATGGCAACGGTGAAACATTTTTAGACCAATATGCAAAGAATAAAACCTTTAGACTAAACTGGTAAAATGGTTCAAACCACAGGGACCAAAATGGAAACAAATCTTGAAGACCCTTAACAACATAAACGGTTTCTAAGTTACACATCACCTACATCTGTAGGTCATCTCCCGTTCAATATTTTGGAGTTGAAGTCGGTGTTTTCTAGGGTTTAATCGATCAGTAACAACAAATATCGACTAGAAGCTTGGATACAAATTGCAGCCAGTGTAAGATATAATTGATTTTGAAGCCTTCGTTATGAGAAATTGAAGCTTTCGTTATGGGTGAAGCCTTCGTTCAGGAGAAATTGTAAGCAAACATTTACATTAATTTTTGCTTTTGCTTCTCTATTGCTACCTTCTTTTGGTGTCTCTCTCTTAATCACACAAGAATTCATAGCTTTTATGTCCATGGAGTACGACTGTGTTATGTTTTCTTAGTTAAATTCTTTAATTTTCATTGCTGATGAAATAATTATTTTGCTGATTATAGTCTATAGAGGATATATGGAAGAATAAAATTGAAGTGTTTAAGATGTTTTCTGTTATCCTATTATATTATGGGTTGTGTCAAATGGGGTGAGATGCTTCTTAATTTCTCTCAGTTGATATTGCTAATGGAAGAGTGTGAGATCATTGCTCTTAATTACATGTATCATTGACAAATTGGTCTGTAATCGAGAGGCAGGCAGATGTAGAAGCATGAGTTGCAACTTTGTTAACGTTAGAAATTTAGAAGCAACACGAGGAAAAAAAAAGACTTATACGGTAATTCTGACCTGTACCAAAAGACCAGTAAGAGCGGTACTAAAAGGCTTAAAAGATCGCATTTTTGTTTTACGATTTTTCCCGGTTTTGGTCGCCGTTAGCTTACTACTTAGCACGGTTTTACAACCCTCGCGTTAGCAACGCGGTGGTCAACATTGGTACCGATATCATATTTGTTTTTATTGGTTTTCTCAATGTGCCGGAATAAATTTCGTTGAACACAAAGTTGAGTATTATCAGCTGAATTTGTGAGCTTGATTGATTAACACAACACAGTTTAATTCGGAACAGTTTTGTTTGTGTTTTTTTGAATCTTTTTGTGATGTTTAGGGTTTTAAGACTGTAATTTTTTTTCATTTTTTTGGTGATTGTTGCAGATGAATGTGGAGAAGCTAATGAAGATGGCAGGTGCCGTTTGCACCGGTGGGAAAGGTAGCATGAGAAGGTACGGTTGTAATAATAATAAATAATAATAAAATTTGAGAACCCCTTTCAGCTTTCTAGAAACTAACCCAAGCTTCCCGAAAATGGAATCACGGCATTCTTAGTTCTTGTACAACAAGCTTGTTTTATTGATCAATAACTCTCTCTCTACACACCTCATCTGAAACCTCAAAAAATGGCATGGTACAGAAGATCAAAGCTAGGGTTCGACACAATCTGTCGTTACTTCACCTCCCCCAAACCCCTAATCAATCAATTAAGTAAGTTGACATCTGCTTCTTCAAACAACTCAATTAGGTTTCCGAAAACTTCACCCGTAATTGGAACCGGTTACAGATATTATTACGTTGATTCGCGACAGGTTAGGCATTTTAATCCTAGAGGATTCAAAAGGTGGTTTGATAACCCTAGGAATGCCTTGATAGTTGTGTTAGTAGGATCAGGAATTGGAGTAACTATGTATTTTGGAAATGTTGAGACAATACCCTATACAAAACGTAGGCATCTTGTTTTGTTGTCCAAAAATATGGAGAGAACCATTGGGGAGTCTCAGTTTCAGAACATGAAGGCGGGGTTTAAGGGGAAGATACTACCCGCGATGCATCCTGAAAGCGTTAGGGTTAGGATGATCTCCAAGGATATAATTGAGGCATTGCAGAGAGGGTTGAAGAAGGAGCAAGTGTGGACGGATTTTTTGAGTTATGGGTCTGAAAGTGGAAGTGCGTCCAAGAGTCGAGGGAAGGAGATGTTAATGGCGATGACAGAGGAGACGACGGCTGGGGATAACTGGGAGGGGAAAGATGAGGTGCTTAATGATATGTGGGTGGATGAAAGCAGGAAAAAGGGGAAGGACAAAGGGGTGAAGTCAGCTACTGCGCATTTGGAAGGGCTGAAGTGGGAGGTTTTGGTGGTCAATGATCATGTTGTCAATGCGTTTTGTTTGCCTGGTGGGAAGATTGTGGTGTTTACCGGGTTGTTGGAGCATTTTAGAACTGATGAAGAGATTGCCACCATTATTGGTCATGAGGTATGTCATTTGGTTGATTTATTTACAAGTTGATATGAACGAAATTTTTTTGCATATAATATTTGATGTTTGATGAAGTTTAAATGGCCTTGACTATTTGCATAGTCAGAACTTGTATGCTATGTTATACAAGTATATTTTGGATTGGTAATCTTATGCTATAATTTATGCAATGTAGGATCTCATGAGGGATCATAGAGAAGTGATTTAGGGAGTTAGTTTCCTAGATGGAACAATATTGGTCCACCATAAGGACATATTAAACAACAATTTGAGGGTTACTCATAGTCATTATATTCTCACTCGAATTCCTAATACCCAGCACAAAATTGTTCTTAAGAAAATTCTTAGTGATCACTAGATTTAATTATATAAAAGCCATCATCATGACACCTTCATGTTTTGGATCAAGTAGTCAGAACACGTTCTAATATTCTTTGGTGTCATTATTATGATCATTGTAAAGAAATACACATGACTCCTTTGTGAGGGTGCTTGGATGTGCATTTTTTTTTCATTTTTTTTGATGCTTAGTTTTCATAGTTACATGCTTTTCAATGTTATCAATAAATGACCACAGAGTTGTTATAATACTAAGGTTTTGCCAAAGGCTTTAAAGTTGATAATGGCAACTTGAAGTCATGATAAGTTGACTGTGTATCCAAACACCTCTTTAAGATACTGGTTATTTGATCATCAGTTTTAGTTTATTAGTGTTCACGCTTGTTGTTAACAGATGACTTGGTTTGTATAAAAGCAATACTGAGGTGGAATATAGTGGAAGTGATTATTATGTAACTATCTATACAGGGTTGCTGTTGTTTTATTTAGTTATGTATGATCCAAGAAAAAGGATGCACTTCTTTCGTCTGATTAAAATTGCAACATTTTTCTTTTTGATGAGTTCTTAATATGAAATTACTTACTCGATCATTGTGATTACTAAGATTTTGGAGGTTTTGTCGTTATTAAAGGGTATTTAAGACATTTGGTTAATAGGTAGTGGTGGAAATTTGGACCCATTAACTTATGAGCAGGTCAATTTTAGTTGTGTTTTCATTTCAAACTGGTTAAATAAGTCAATTAAAAGTTTTTGTTAAATATTGAACCAGTCAAATGGGTGAAAGTCTCCAAAATCTATTTTAATGATTGAAACCTCGGTCGTTTTTTTTTCAAAGATTAGATTATTCTTGCAATCATGTTGTTTTTGTATGCATAGTCAATGCAATAGTTATTCATATAATATAGGGCAAAATGTTTATTTTTGTGGATCATCCTAACCCAACCCACCCATTTTGACTTGTACTAGAATTGACTTAAGAAAGAACATGTTTCAACCGGAACCCGTTTTTACCCATAATCTAACCTGCCCGGCCCACCTATCTGCCACCTCTTTTTGGAGGTTAGGTGTATGGATATGCTGGCTAAACATGGATAATTGGATATGGTTTTAGGTTGCACATGCCGTGGCAAGACATGCAGCAGAGCAGATTACAAAGAACCTCTGGTTTACCATCGGGCAGCTAATTTTGTATCAATTTGTTATGCCAGATCTGGTCAACACAATGTCAAATCTTCTGCTTAAGCTTCCTTTCTCCCGAAGGTATGCTATAATCTTTTGGGGCGTCTTTTATTTGAAAACATTCTCTTGATGGATGCTAGTTGTTAACATATGAATGATTTGCATCCAAGAACGCATTTCTGTATATTGAACAATAAAAAAGAATAGAGATGATATTGAACAAGATAACCTCTAGTTTAAAGATAAACCAACACTTTTGGGATAACGGTTTCTTTTTTCTAGAATTTTCTTTGTGTTACATGCTAAATCAATTGTTTTGTGTGTTTTTTTGGATATTTTGCCAAGTATTTTGGTTATCTCGAGATGAAGATCATGCGGCGGGTAGCATTGCCTATATTAATGCCAACAATTGGCAGAAAATAACAACAAAACGCTTAAATGACAAGTAAAGTGTCCTCCTAACTATTTTTCTGGGCTATCTATGCTGTTTATATCATTATTTGATGTGAATTTTAGTTTCTTCTTTCTGCTGGTACAAATTTGTTGATACATCGTGTGATGATCAGGTGATAAATCATAACACACTGTATTTATGGGTTGTTTTGTGGATTTATATTTTCCAAAAAAGTCTTTTTTCTGGGAATTTTTATAAAAAATTGGATACATTTAGATGAAATTCTCAAGATATAAGGTTATTCTTGATTATGTGATGGAAAAGGGTGTTATGTGTAGGATGGAGATTGAAGCAGACTACATAGGGCTGCTGTTGATGGCGTCAGCTGGGTACGATCCACGGGTCGCTCCAAAGGTATTTGAGAAATTGGGACAAGTATCGGGTGATTCTGCTTTGCAAGACTACCTTTCTACACATCCATCTGGAAAGAGAAGAAGTAAACTGCTATCTGAAGCTAGTGTGATGCAAGAAGCGATCTCTATATACCGAGAGGCCATAGCCGGACGAGAGGTTGATGGTTTTTTCCTTTAACTATCAACCAACCTAGTTTGTATGATAATATTTACATGATGTTGGAAGATGGATGGTTTTTTTACATACATAATAATTGTGTGTGTGTGTGTGTGTGGGGGGGGGGGGGGGGGGGGGGGGGGGGGGGCAATTATGACCCAAACTAATATATTTGGGTCATTTTGGGGTCTTCTCTAAATTCCATTGGGTCAGTCTGGGCTTCCTTTTAGTGATTAGCGGGTCCAGTTGGGTCATCCCGTAAACTTTGAAATGTTTTTACGGGTCAGCTGGGTGGGGATTTAAAAAGAAACGGGTTGAACGGGTTATAATAAAAAAGAGGCGGGTTAAAGGTTCTAGGTTTTCTTCAAACGACTACGACAGAGATAGAGGGGGACAATTCCTGTTCATGATTCGTTAATTGTAGACCTGGCAGCATTCACAGTTCGTGACTCGTGTTCGTGATTCATTCTAGGGTTTTTGAAGTTCGTTGGTTCTGTGAATTTGTTGAGGGTTTCGGTAAGTTCGTTTTAGTTTCTTACTCTTATCAATGCAAATCAGATTGTTGAAATTAGTCAGCTTTATGATGTTTAGAATGTTATGAAATTGATTATATAGTGTTTGTTTATATAATTTTAGCTGACTTGTTGAGGAAATTGTAGAATGAATTCATGTACGGTTTATACCTGTGGATCATTGTGTTAGGTTTTGTTGTTAATCGACTGTGTTTGTGTGAAGATTTGTAATTAATCAGTAGAGACATTATGTAATTGTTGTGGATTTTGGATATGTGTAAAGAGTTTATTAGTTTTTTGTTTCATTAACTACTGTTGATGTTGTTAAGGATAAAGGGAAAGATACGTTGGTGTTTCATTGTGCTCTTAGTCAGGTGTGTGTTGTTGATTGTTGGATTTGTGTTTTGAAGCTGTTTGATTTGTTGGTTTTTGTTTGGTTTGGGATTGTGATTTGGTTTAGGTTTTTTTGCTAGTTTTTTTAGATTTATGACATATGGTGAATTAGAACTCTAAAATCGGAATCCGAGGCGCTAAACGTAAAAGCGGACCACTGTATGTGAGGGGCAAAGTGCTATAAAAAAATTATATTGCTACCTAAAATTTAGCTATAAATAAGCTTTATATATGATTTAATCTATAAATTACCTGCATGTGGAACCTAAAAAGCCTGTTGTACGACATCCTGATGCACAAAAAATGGCATGTGCATGAGGTGCGCCTCACCTTATGCCAGTTTTTTGTCTGAAAGTCGTGCCTCACATGCGCATTATGCACAAAACTCGCCTTATGTAGCCTGAAGCGCTTGACCATGCGCCTGTGGTCACCTTGCAGCTAGGCACGCCCCAAGGGTGCTTAACTGCTTTTTGAAACCAAGTGTTGTTTGAAAACAAAAGGAAAGTCCCAGTTCTTCCATGCTCCCTCTGAACTCGGGCTAAACAAACAAATATTAAGAAACTGATAGCTGATTGTTTTGTAATGTGTTATAGATTGTTGATTTCGTGTTAATCAATTACGCTTGAATACTTGATTTACGAGTACCCATGTTGCATGGTTTTAAGAAGAGGGAGGTGCTCAAAGGCGTTTATGTCCTGAAAGCCGAGGCTTGAGGTGAGAGGTGAGAGACGAGAGATACACATACGCGAGTTGCTGCTCTATGTGCAACCAAAAGCCACATCTCTTTCATATCTTTTACATATCAACCTTCTTCATCAAGTAAACTTTTCATAATCCTTGCATCCTTTTGGTCGTTTTTACTCGTCAACTTCTTCTGACCCCAATTTTGACCCACATGTGCAAGAAGCACTGCCTGAAGTCCTTTGAGTGTTTTTTTGTAGCCTCACGCTTTTGGTACATGTGAGGCATGTTCTCTAAAACCATGCTCTGTTATAGATCTTTTGTTCATATCGGTACATCCAATTTTGTAGAAAAGAATGTTATTGCATCTACAAGCTAGTCAAACACATGCTCAATTTCGCCCTCTTTGTGTAGTTAACATAGTTGTTAATAGCGGCTATAGCGACTGCTATAATAGCGCGCTATGTAGCCATGCGACGTAGTGTCGCTATATGGGTCATAGCGACGATAGCGATTGTTTTTTTTGTTTTTTTATGTAAATAGCAATTAGATATAGCTATAAAATAGCTGAATTTATAGGTTTTTGTTAAATATATATGTAAAATAGCATATATACAAGGGTATTTTGATGTAATATACATATAAAAATTTTCAAAATTCTTTTTCTAGTGTAATCCCTATTTATAAAATAGCCGTCGCTATTCGCTACGTAGCCTATAGGTGTCTTGTCGCTATTCGCTATCGACAACTATGGTTGTTAATAGCGAATAGCGCTAAATAGCGACAAGCTACCTATACGCTACATAGCGATCAATATTGATGTTTAGCGGTAACGTATTAGCTTTTTTAAAATTAGCGTTTATTCACGAATTTAAGGTTTTTTTGATGCAGCCAGTGAAGATTGCAGCTGTTTGGTTGGTTAAAATGCCTAAAAATTCGTGTATAGTTGAATATGGTTAGTGGATTTTGGATCCGTGTAAACAGCTGAATATGGTTGTATAGTTGAATGCTTAGAGGTAACATTTTGAGATTCTGAGTTTAGTGATTTTTTATGCTTTAAAAGTTTAATATGGTTATACCTTATTATATGCCAATGTTGATACCTCCCAAAAAAAAAAAAATCTGACCCGACCCGAAACCCGTTCTGACCCGGACCCGTTCCGACCCGAACCAAAACAACCCTTTTTATAATTGACCCGTTTTGACCCGAACCCGTTTCGCCCCATGACCCGACCCGTTTGTCAGGTCTAAGATTAATAATGTGTCCAATAGTTTGAAATATGAAAGTGTAATTTCCAACTTCTGTAGGGACGGATGAAATTGCTCGTTAAGTTTTTTTGTAAATTGAAAATGGATGGGTCGCGGCAACAAGGTGTAAAAGAGCGTGACACCCAATTGAAATTGTAATTCAGGGTTTAGAACTCAAATTTGATTATGGGTAGAACCACAATCTTTTTATTTGGTGATTTCAATTTTGATCTAATTTAAAAAGCTAAATAAATCTCATGTCGAAATATAACATAGCCATGCCTCCTGTTCTTGTGGGCAAGTGGTTTTGAGTTGAAAGAGCTTTGTGAGAAGTTAAAACATTATGTAGTCTAGAAGCATCTTCCATTTTACGCCATCCTCCCACCGGTCTCATAAGAGATGTAAATCACGTGTCTTATGTTTTAAGTCTCTTATTTTCATTGCCAAATGAGTTGTCACTTAACGGGGAATCGAAGATTTGGGCAGAAGACCATAGGTCTTAATTTTAAATCTGTTCTCAATCGAGTTTTACCATAGTTGGCTTCGGGTGTCAAGCTTTCCCTAGAACTAGAGATGGTGTGTTTAGGCTACCCGACGATGTATGTGATTGCGGGTGTATGGGGTTACTTTTTGCCATTTGGGTTACCCAGGTATAAGGCTGTTCAAATTGCTCGACGCTCGAGACTCGTTCAATGCTCGATCGAAAAATGTTTGGAATTTGCTCGTTCGATTCTGCTCGATTGAAAAAGGCGCTCGGTTCGGATTAAAACAAACCGAGCATGAGCAAAGGTCTGCTCAGTTTGGTTCGACTCGGTTGGCTCGAATTATTTTTTAATATATATATATATATATATATATATATGTAGGGGAAGGTTCTATGCAGAACACTAAATATTGCGAGAACGCGCAGAACAAAATGAATAACCCATTTTCTCAATCATAAAAACCTAAAAAGTAAAGGAAAATGTTACAAATGGAAGATTTATTGTTTCTCACACTAGAATCTAAAACAAAATATGAAAAATTTTCATTTTTTTATATAACCTACACATGTGTGCATTCTATGTAGGTTAAATTACCTACATGTATGTAGGCTAAGTATAGGTAAAAATATAAGGTTTTCCATGCATATATAATACACATACGAATGTAGGAAATATAAAATTTAAAAAATATGAACTTTAAATCATAAAATCTAGTGATTTAGAGTTGTTATTTTTGTTCTCGCAATAATTATTGTTCTGTAATGATCCTGATCCTATATATGTATATGTATTAATAAAATAACTAGAGGCGCATATTAACAATGTTTGTCCAAGATCAAACTAGAGCCCATTTAATTATAGAATTGAAGGCTGATACCAATAGTCTGTTGTCTAATAATCCAGAGTAATTGAGTCAATAAGTCAAAATACCCAAATGTGAAACGTCGATCGATACTCAAGTGTCAACCTACCATTCAATTCAAAAGTACATATTCCTAATTAAAACCCCACTTTTATTTCGTAAATTTATACTTGTGTTCTAATTGGACGGAACCTCAGGGACGAAAACTGCACTTTACTCTAAGAACTAACAACCCCATCGTCACTTTTCTATTTGTTATGTGACGCTCGATACTCGCTCGGCGTCCGTTCGAAAAACATTTCGATCGAAAGGCGCTCGTTTGACTTTGGCTCGGTTGAAAAAATGTTCGGTTCGGTTTGTAAACGAACCGAGCACGAGCAAATGTCTGATCAGTTCGGTTCGGTTCGGCTCGTGAACAGCCTTACCCGAGTAGTTTTTTTTTTTCATCGACTTTGTGATTTTTTAGTGTTTTTTCTTATAAAACGTGACAATATATAGTTAATTATGTGGATTTGTTTTTTTTTTTTATAAAAATATTGTTAGCAAAGTTAGTTATAATTGTTCTTTAAATTTTGAGTAAACTGCCATTTTAGTCCCTGTAGTTTGGTCACTTTTGCCACTTTAGTCCAAAACTCAAACTTTTTGCATCTGGGTGGGTCCCTGTGGTTTCAGTTTTATTGCCATTTTTGTCCAAAAATGAAATCAGGTCATATTTGTCTTATAAAATCCTGCTATTTTGTCATTTTTCACTAGGGCAAATCAGGTCATATTTATCTTAAAAAATATAGTATTTATTTATAAAAAAAGAAATGATCATTTTGCCCCAGTAAAAAATGACAAAATAGCAGGATTTTATAAAACAAATATGATCTGATTTCATTTCATTTTTGGACCAAAATGGCAATAAAACTAAAACCACAGGGACCCAGATGCTAAAAGTTTGAGTTTTGGACTAAAGTGCCAAAAGTGACCAAACCACAGGGACCAAAATGGCAGTTTACTCTTAAATTTTTAAAAGTATTCCTTTTATGTTTTAATTGAAATAATATATATTTTTTTGCCATCTAAGTTCAATATTTTAAATATAACTAGTGTTTTTCAATGACGCGCGTTGCGCGAAAGGCATTGGTGTTTTTGACAGACATCATTCTTCAAACGATTCGAGATAAACGATGCGTAACCAGCCATATCCGACATCGTGGAGTGTATTAAAAAGGGAGCAATTGGACGATTGGATGCTGGGCTAGATGTTTCTTGGAATGCCCACGGATTGTTCGGGTCAAAACCACGATTATGAGGATTCATTTTTCGTATTGTGGTTGGATGAGAATTTTTTTTAAAAATAAGATAGAGATGATTATAGAAGAGGTGGAGTAGTTGTGGTAAAAAAATGAATAGAAGTGTAAGTATTTATAGTGAATAAATTTTTTTTTAAACACATAGCCGTTGGCCAACGGCTACTTGTCTTGGCCAAAGAGATCCCGCCATGTCATCTTGATAGCCCCGTCCAACGCTCGGGCTGAAACCCAAGCCCAATGGGCCACGCCAAAACCCAAGCCCACCCGGATTGTTCGGGTAAAAAAGGGAGCAATTGGATGATTGGATGCTGGGCTAGGTGTTTCTTGGAATGCCCACGGATTGTTCGGGTCAAAACCACGATTATGAGGATTCATTTTTCGTATTGTGGTTGGATGAGAATTTTTTTTTTTTTTTTTTTAAATAAGATAGAGATGATTATAGAAGAGGTGGAGTAGTTGTGGTAAAAAAAATGAATAGAAGTGTAAGTATTTATAGTGAATACAATTTTTTTTAAACACATAGCCGTTGGCCAACGGCTAGCCCAAACGGCTACTTGTCTTGGCCAATGAGATCCCGCCATGTCATCTTGATAGCCCCGTCCAACGCCCGGGCTGAAACCCCCGCCCAAGGGGCCACGCCGAAACCCAAGTCCACCCGGGGTGGTGACTTGGGCGTTTGTACCCAACCCACGCCACAACCCCCGCCCCCGGGCTGAAACCCCCGCCCAAGGGGCCACGCCGAAACCCTAGGTGTTTCTTGGAATGCCCACGGATTGTTCGGGTCAAAACCACGATTATGAGGATTCATTTTTCGTATTGTGGTTGGATGAGAATTTTTTTTTAAATAAGATAGAGATGATTATAGAAGAGGTGGAGTAGTTGTGGTAAAAAAATGAATAGAAGTGTAAGTATTTATAGTGAATACATTTTTTTTTAAACACATAGCCGTTGGCCAACGGCTAGCCCAAACGGCTACTTGTCTTGGCCAATGAGATCCCGCCATGTCATCTTGATAGCCCCGTCCAACGCCCGGGCTGAAACCCCCGCCCAATGGGCCACGCCGAAACCCAAGCCCACCCGGGGTGGTGACTTGGGCGTTTGTACCCAACCCACGCCACAATCCCGCCCCCGGGCTGAAACCCCCGCCCAAGGGGCCATGCCAAAACCCAAGCCCACCCGGGCTAGGTGTTTCTTGGAATGCCCACGGATTGTTTGGGTCAAAACCACGATTATGAGGATTTATTTTTCGTATTGTGATTGGATGAGAAATTTTTTTACTGAGGTTATTTTTTATTCTTCATTAGTTTCCACCTGTTTCCTTCCTCACAACACAAGCACAACTTTATCACCTAATAGTTATAGCATTTCTGCCGTTCAAAAAAAAAAAGTTATAGCATTTCATATGAACACGTTTGTAAATGTGTTCAACTGTCAGTGGAGCCACACTAGAGTAAACAAATTCAGTGTCCCCATTATTTTGTCTACATGGAATTCATGCCAACTACCAATAGACAAATGAAGAAACAAGAATAACTAGTATTTTTTTCCGCCACGCGTTGCGGTCGCATGCGGCGGGTGGAAACATGTAGTAAAGAATTACATGATTCATAAAACGCAATGTGTAATAGACAATTAAAAAAATATAAAACATAATGCATAAATTAAAAAAGTGTAAAACATAATGCATAAAACACAATTGCAAAAAAGAGTAAAATACAAAGGTAGACATGATGTGTAAAACACAATAACTAAGTCCCCCCGTAGTGGGGCGTTTTTTTTTTTTTTTAAATTCAAAAAAACGCCGGATAACGCCGAGATCCCCACTACATATGGAGTTTCCGGGCGTTTTTTTTGAAAAAAAATGAACCCGGCGTGTTTATTAAAACGCTGCGTGATGTTTTGAATGCCCAATCCCAACTCAAACGGCTAGTTTTTTTAAACGGCTAGTTTTATTTATTTATTTTTTTTTAAACATTTCCCCCTATATATATAAACTCATTCATTTTCAACCAAAACATCACAAAAACCCTCTAAAAAATACACCCATTTTATAAAAAAACTTGATGGATTCTCCTAGTTCTTCATCCATGGTAAATTATTACTACAACGAGTTTTTTGCGGATGGCGATGGTACAACCGATGAGGAGGTTGAGCAAGAGGCGGTTACGAGTGCTTGTCAACTAGCGATGAGATATGTCGAGCATTGTCGTCGCCCCCAAGCAGGAAAAAGTAAAAGAGGTTATATTGAACGAGACCGACGCGGGGCACACGATCGTTTGATGAAAGATTATTTTGATGAGGAGCCGACATATACGAACGAAATGTTTAGGCGTCGTTTCCGAATGAGTAAGCGGTTATTTCTACGCATAGTCGACGACTTGGAAGCCAACTACGATTATTTTAAACAAAAAGCGGATGCGAGAGGGGAACTTGGATTTACCGGTATCCAAAAGTGTACGTCGGCGTTACGAATCCTTGCTTATGGAAACACTTCAAAAGATCTACGAGGTACATAATGCTGAGCATGGTTTGCCTGGTATGATCGGGAGCATAGATTGCATGCATTGGCGTTGGAATAACTGCCCGACTGCATGGCGAGGCCAACACACACGGGCGATATGCCAGAATTATGTGCCAGAAGCCGTTCAAGAGGAGCATCCACAGGCGTCAATGGAAGAAAGAGTGAATAATGCGCGAGAGTTGCGTTACGAACCGTACCATTCGCAGTTAATGGTTGATTTGCTACACCACGGATGGTCGGTTCGGTATGTACCACCTGAGGGAGAGGAAGAAACGGAGGACGAGGAAGACGAAGTTGGCGAGGGTGAAGAAAGCGAAGATGAAAACTAGTGTTTTTTTTTTTTTTAAATTTCATCGGATTTTAATTTTTTTATTTCTAGTATTGTATTTTTTTTTATTTAATCGGATTTTAATTTTTTTATTTCTAGTATTGTATTTTTTTTATTTAATGAAGTATTTAAAGTTAAAAAAAATAATAATTGGGAAATGATTGCATGGGCGTTATTGGAATAATGCCCCACTACACCACTTTATGCTATAATGCCCCATGCTGACTGGGATGCCACGTGTCGGATAATGCCCCATGGTGGGGGCATTATAAGTTGTTACCACTACGGGTGGTCTAAGATATTTCGTAAAACACAATGCATTGGTATTTGCAAAGTAAGAGTAGTTGTCTAGGGGGTAAATGAAGTAATATTGCAAGGGATAAAAACGCAAAGTCTAAAATTTGTGGGAAAATAAAAGTAGAAGGGTAAAAATGGAAAGTATAAAAGTAGAGGGGTGGTGGCGGAAAAGGCAAAGTGTAAAAGTAGAGGGGTTGTGGCGGAAATGTGTAAAAGCTGAGGGGTGGTAGTATAAATGAAAAAGTAGAGGGTTTATGACATAAATACGTAAAAGTTGAGGGTTGGTGGAAAAGCAAAGTAGATGGCTGATAATAGCAAAGTTTGAAAGGCGATGGCTAGATTGTGAAAATTCAGAGTAAAGGGAGCGATTGTAGCAAAATATAAAAGTGAGGGTAAAAGATGAGGGAGTGGTAGTATAAATGAAAAAGTAGAGGATTGGTATACGTAAAAGTTAAGGGTTATAAAAAGCAAGGGACTATAATTGCATTTTATCAACTTTTTGGAGGTTGTCGGTGGAATTTTCCACCGACTTTTGATTTTAAGATAGTATGAAATATCATTGAAAAAATAACTAAATTTAAAAAAAAATTAAGAAAAAATGAACAATTGATTTAGGGTGGAGGGTATCATTCAATCACTTTAGAGTGTTTGAGTTACCGTCTAGCCAATAATATCATGTCATGTCAAGTCCCCATTTCACTCTCTATTTTGCACTCAATCACTGGTAGTGATTCAAACACCTGGAGAGTGGTAAAATATTTTTTTTTAAATTGTGATTGGTTGAAAGGGGTTAGGACCCACCATTAACCCCCCCCCCCCCCTCTCTCTTCCTTCCCTCCTCTTCCCGCATCGGTGACTATACACCGAATTACCCACTCGGTGAAAACAACTCCCCGCCTCAATTCGGTGAATGATACCGTCCACTCTTAAAACTAAGAATAATACATAACTATCTATTTAATTTATAAATAAATAATAACTAATTTTTAATATTTTAAAGAATTAAAAATGACATTACATCTCTTTTTTTTAACGGCAAATTATTTTTTTGAATTAATAAATCTGTGTCGTTAACTTTAAATCTCATATCACTTTTATATTTTAAAAAGAGTAAATTACAAAAATCGTCCTTAATGTTGACACTAAATTGCAAAATGTGTCATTTATCTTCAAAAAGTACAAAAAAAAAAAAACGTACTCAATGTTTGCAAACCCTTGCACGTTACGTCCTTTAACCCTAATTCAGTTAAATTTTTTTTTGTTAAATTAGGCAACACAAGTGTAATTTAGTCTTTTTACCCAACTCACTCTTATATATCATACTAGGTGTAGGACCCGTGTAACCACACGGGTAGATTTAGTAATGATCGAAATCAAATACTAAAAAACAGATTATAATATATCATTTAAATTTTGGTGTTTAGTTCTATATCTTTATAAAGTAATGTTAAAGACAATGATTAATGAGTACAAATGGTGAACCAAGGATTTTAATCATTGTGGAGACGTAGATATCAAGAATTTAGCCGTAAAATAACAACATTAGTTATTGTATTTATAGCGTTACTATATTTATATAAGTTTAGTAGTTCGTTTTTTTATAAGAGTTGCCGATGTGTAAAAAAATGATGTCTCAAATACAACCCACCCTAAAAAGCGATTGTGGCGGACTCTTTTTTACAATTATTATTGAATAATAGAAAAGTCAATTATCAAATTTACACAACAATAGAATAATAAAGTGCATAGTCACTTCAAATTTACACAGTTATAGCCTATAGCCTAATCCATGTTTCGTAAACAAAAAATGATCCAAAAATGATATGTACGCTGCGATTTAATCTACTTGGTCCAGACAACCATATCTATCTCAGATTGTGCAGCTCGATATAGTTCTAGCCGCTTTCCTATGTTTTGACGCCTTTGTATTATCACTGGATCTTCATCCAACAATTTACCCAACTGTCTTCCCTGCAAATAAAATAAATTCAAAACACTATATAATAACAAACACAAAGTGTTGACATTTTGCTTTTATTTAACATATACAAAACATAAATTTACCTCTTTTGCCCCCAAGTCGGTGAAGAAATGATCGAGCAAGCTACGTTTGGCCTCACGAACTTGACAATACACAACGGATTTGGGAATCGAGTGTCTTAAAGTTCCAACCACCATGTGGACATATGACAATACAATTGCTCCTGTATTAATTAAAAAAATTAGTTTTTCTTTAACATTCTCCAAAATGTTATAACTCGTGTTAATAACACATACCAACACGACGAAGATAAGCCTCATTGTATCTATCAAAAATTGAGTGCGTTGGATTCCCGCTTTTCTCAACGTCTTGTGGAAGCTTCTGGAAGAAATCAACCGTTAAGTAATTGCTTTCCATGTCAACTAACTGTAACGTAGCTCTTTTGCTCTCAATCCTCATTCTATCTAATGATTCACAAGCTGCACTCATAACTTCCACCTTAAGTGAAGGATATTGTTTCAACTCCTACAATAGCATCAACATCAATTAGAAAAAACTACGATCACTTTCAAAAAAGAATTAAAAAGGAAAATTAAGGGCCTTCAGACTCACTGCGGTCTCCTTAATTGACTTGCGGACCAAATCCTTCAATATACTGTGAACCTGAAACCAATAAAGAAGTAAAACAACAAAGATTTCAAGTTGTTTTATCTAAAATAATATATATTTGCGAACATACCGCATCAACAACAGCTTCGGCAGGAGATTTGATGGTAATCAACGTAGATTCGATAAGACGATGATAGCCTTGTTCAGGGGCTATTAAATGAGGTTGATATCCATCAGCTTCGGTAATTAATTTTCTTACATTCTCCATTGAAAGTTGCTTGTCAAACTGTAACCTTTTTAAAGCAGCAGGGAGTTGATTATCGAATACAGCGTACACCTTTCCGCCATCTGGTCGTCTGCATATTATTAATTTCATCACAAAAGTTAAAATAAAGTATAAAACTCAAGACACATGAAATGTTTAAAGTATTTTAATGCATACATGCCATGAAGATGTTCTTTGAAAATCTGATCGAAAGCTCGACATATCTCCATTATCATATATAACTTTACCTGACAAAACAATAATACGAAGACGATATCTTGAATATAAATCAAGAGTTAAAGAGCAAGTGAATACGAGACATTTTTTATTATTTACCTCAGCATCAACAGCAATGGGCCTCCCGAGACGGTTTAATTCGGTTTCAAGATCAAGGATTGTTCTGCTAATGAGACTTAATGACAGATTCCAAGTGCTGAAATGATGAATCATGTAGTGAGCAACTATATATGTTTTGAAAGAAGTATAAATAGTGCTGAAAAGATGTACTCTACCTTGGAAAGCAGTTTTCCTAAATGCTCGGACCCCATTCTGTTAGCTAGATGACTGTATTCTGGCAAATTAGTAAAAAACCAACAAAAAAAGTAACTCAGCAGTGGCTAGAAACACTGTTTTAACCCAACAGTTGTTTCAAACACTGTTTTAACCCAACAGTAGTTTAAAACTCTGTTTTAACCCAAGAGTGGTTTCAAACCACTGCTTTAACAACAGTGTTTTGACTCAACAGTGTTTTCAAACACTGTTTTTAACCCAACAGTTGCTTGAAACACTGTTTTAACCCAATAGTGGCTTGAAACACTGTTTTAACCCAATAGTGGTTTCAAACCAGTGCTTTAACAACAGTGTTTTGACTCAACAGTGTTTTCAAACACTGTTTTTAACCCAACAGTTGCTTGAAACACTGTTTTAACCCAACATTGGCTTGAAACACTGTTTTAACCCAACAGTGGCTTAAAACACTGTTTTAACCCAACAGTGGTTTCAACCACTGTTTTAACCCAACAGTGGTTTAAAACTCTGTTTTAACCCAAAAGTGGTTTCAAACCACTGTTTTAACCCAAGAGTGGTTTCAAACCACTGCTTTAACAACAGTGTTTTGACTCAACAGTGTTTTCAAACACTTTTTTTAACCTAACAGTTGCTTGAAACGCTGTTTTAACCCAACATTGGCTTGAAACACTGTTTTAACCCAACAATGGCTTAAAACACTGTTTTAACCCAACAGTGGTTTCAACCACTGTTTTAACCCAACAGTGGTTTAAAACTCTGTTTTAACCCAAAAGTGGTTTCAAACCAATGTTTTAACAACACTGTTTTGACTCAACAGTGGCCCAAATAATTTTCATTTATTATATATAATAGATTAGATCTAAAGATGAAAGCTAACTACCGAAAGAAGAACATCGTTCTCAGTTTCTTGACTATCCGTGAATGTCACAAACGCGATTTCAGACCGCTCATTATGACTGCAAGGACAGAATTACAATGGTGTTAAGTGTTAAACCATAACAAAAAGAAAATCCTAAAAGATAAAACTCATTATTACTCATTTAGTACACTAACCTTGGAGTCTCAACATAAACAATATTTCCGCAAAAAATAAACTGCCCCGTATGGTCATAATCGAGGGCAGGAACCTCGCCGTCAACAACTATCTTACTTATTAATCTTCTTGTACTAAAACCGAATACCTGAGATAGGAAATACATGATCAGACTATTATTTTAAAATATTATTACCATCATTTACTTTCTTAATTAGTTAATTAGTTTCGTAGTCTAATTACAACTTACAATAACTTGGAACACACGTTACTTAGCCTATATTGTACTAAAACACACGTTACTATTAATTAGTTAATTATTACCATTTTATTATCTATCTAAACAGCTGATTCACCAGTTGAACCGACCGACTTGCTTCAACTTAGACGGTTCAGTCGGTTTTAACGACCACTACTCATCATTATTGAAAGTTCTACAATAATATTAATAAAAAGTAAAGATGAGATTAAATAAGTCAGTTTTGATTAAAAAAAAGTCTGGGTAGAACCGCTAACTACGGTTTTGAGGATTGATAAACCTTAAATCACAACATGCTAATCAAGTTTAATGATTAACCAGAAGATACAAAAGCTTTAAACATAATACCTTGATAGGAGTATAAAGTATTTACAAATTGCCATTATCCTAAAAGTGAAAACCATTATCCTAAAAGTAAAATCCTGTCATGGAAAGTCATATCGTGTGTTAATAGATCTTGTCATAAATTGCCAGCTCCACGCCTCTACTCATATCATAAGTTACCAGCTCCTGTCGAAATTAAAAGAAAGTCGTGATTTCTTTTATTTATTTTATCATGCCGTAATCATTCGTTTGTAGTCTTTGAAATCTAAACTGAAAAGTTTTTCTAAGATATATATGCATAACATAATCAATTGGTTGGGGCATATCAGCACCCGTATTAAAAGTTGCTATGATTCACTAAATTAAGACATTGACCTACTCTTCATTTATCTTGAATTGCTCCTCCGCACAGCCACTCCAGATCCGTGTAAACATAAAGTGAACATCTCTCCCAACTTCTCACTTTGCAGTGGGCTTTTTCTGCTGTAAAAACCCACCAAAAACCAAGAAAGAAGTTTGGGACGCTGTGAGGCATACACGCGTATTCGATGAATTCACCTCAACTGGTTGTGTGCTACTAACCTGAAACCCAAATATAAAAAATCGAACACATAGAAGACAATCCAGTTAATAACACAACTGCAAATATATGCAAACACAAATGGTGTACATACCCCGCTATTTGCATCGATGATAATGTATTCCTCGCCAAATTATCCATATGTTATTTCTTTGGCTCTAAATAATCAACAATAAACAAAATAAAGAAGCTGATATATGGAAACAAATTTTCATTCATGCATTTTAACAAACACTTCATATGCATTCAATCTTAGCACTTACTCACATCAAAATCTCCTAAGAGACATGTTGTAATGCTAATACCAAACTTGACCCATCAATACGTCGACACTTATTGGCATTAATAATAAGAAGAAATGCTTACAGCTAATCCTCGACAGTCGTTACCGACACAAACTGTTTCGTTTATAGCTTTTGCGACACCTTTTCCATCATCATAGAGCAATCTCCTGCAAAACAGGTTATTCATTTTTTATATATGCATACATACATATATATAGTTGTTAACTGTGAGTGCTAATGACATTATCAAGGAAAGATGTACCTATGAAGCATTAAGTGTGAGTGCTAATGACATTAAGACTGTTTCTAATGTTTTAAGTATACTGAAACCGATTTATGAATAGCTGCAAAAACAGATTTAAAAAGTTACTTACTTATAAAGGCTATCTGTAGATGAGGAAGCAAGTTCCTGTTTTTGAGCATCTCTCTCGTTTTGAAAGTTGTCGAAATGTTGATCAATGGCTGCAGGGAGCAGATGAGGGTGGTTTTGCAAGATTTGTTCCAGGAGCTGACCAGGAGCTGACCAACTGAGGACTCAAACTTAACTGGTGCTACAGGAGCCAAATTATAAACAAACTGTAAATGACGATTTCAGAAAACCATTAAATACAAATCTAACCTTGATGCGTGCATAATTAACAACTTAGATATTAAAGAGCTGCACATGTCCTAACCTGAGCACCACCCTCAAGAAAACCTGATTAATGGTACAAATCGAGCCAAACACAAGTAATTAAAACGATTCATGGGCAGGTATCGCTTTGTGGAGAAAACAGTGGATGAAACCACTATTGGGTTAAAACTCTGGTAGTTTTAACCCAACAGTGGTTTCAACCATTGTTTTCTCCACAAAACACTGTTTTAGCCGAACAGTGGTTTCAAACCACAATTTTAACCCAACAGTGGTTTTAACCACTGTTCTCTCCACAAAACACTGTTTTAACCTAATAAACCCAATAAAATATTACCCAACAGTGGTTTCAACCACTGTTTTCTCCAATCCCAATTTGATTACAACAGTGGTTTCAACAACTGTATTCTTCATAAAACACTGTTTTACCCAACAGTGGTTTCAAACCACAGTTTTTAACCCAACAGTGGTTTCAAACCACAGTTTTAACCCAACAGTGGTTTCAACCACTATTTTCTCCACAAAACACTGTTTTAACCCAACAGTGGTTTCAACAAACATGAACTAATAAGATCAATTAATGATGCATATAAACACCTGCATGATCCAGGCCCTGGCTTGATGGTCAAGTAAAGACTCTTGGGGACGAAAATGACATTTTACTCATTCAGAAAAGTCACTTGCTTTCATTAGAGAGATATTAGCTGAGATCTAACCAAGAACTTGGTTGTTCTGTTCGAGTAAGTGCCTTATTGAACCACTTAATGCTGCATCAATCAGTAGAACAATCCACACAATTATTAGAGTAAATAAAAAAGAAAAAGAGCCCCTTTTTTCTATAAAAGTATGCAATTTTGATATTTAATCTTCATGTAAACTTGATGTTACTAAATTATCTCTAAATCCCTTTTATTTAATCATGTAACAGTTCAGATAATTACCTTCAAAAGTCATGTCATCAATCTGAGTCCGATTACTCATGGTAACAGAAACGGAGCCACATTAAGTGTTGGAAAAAATAATTTATACTAATTACATTATGTCGTTAAATAAAATATAAAGACATGTTTTCAAAAGTTATACGTATAAAGAATCCATACCGATTGTTTCTATATCAATTTAAATTATATAAGTCGCAAGTTAAATCACTAAAAGAATACAATTGATAAGACCAGATGTGTGTTAAATTTTTCATGCCGCGTATGCGTTGGGAATTTGATACCTATTACAAAACATTATGGCCACGACATGTATAACTACAATAGATTTGTAGTTGATATTCAACGTCGCCTGCCTATGGTTTTGCCTTCTTGACAGCAATTCTTTAACTCACCTAAAAAACACTGCAAAAGAAAACCCATTTAAGCAAAAATAAAAACGGGAAAATCAAGTTGCTCTTAAGTGTGAATTCATCAGACAAAATAGAGTATATAAAAAATAATATTTGCCAGTACCATTTAACTCTAATTACTTTTGTTTCCAAGATTTGCATGATAGTTCTTCCTTCAGGTAATGCAGTTACTAACCTTTGTATGGAGCAGTTATGCAACCAAAAAAATATATCGTTTAGATTCATTTTTACCCATATAACTTGTTCCTCTCTTCAGCTAAATTATTTTATTAGACCTAACCATTGGGTGTGAGCCCAGTGGCCACCGACCCCCACCTTAAATCGGCCCGAGGACAGGTCACGGGTTCGAAACATGTTTCAGACCCTCGGGTTGGCAGGGGTTTCACAGCCAGGCAGCGTTGTCGGGTCGCTAGCTTGGGAAGGGGGGTCCCTTCCGCGGTCAAGGGTACCGTGCATCTACCCTTTTTTTAACAATCCAAAACCACCATAATACGTAGATAGGTTGAAATTGCCAGCTATTATGTCTAAAAGTGTGGTTAACAGCACAAACTCTTTTTTCCCTTTTAGCAGACCACAATTCATTATAAAAAAACATGGACTATTATTTACTTCAGCTATTATGTAGTGGCGAAAAGCATCTGTTTGATATCCATTTGCAATTGAAAAGAAAAGGTGCTCCACATTTAGATTAGTATTTGCACTCTAAAAAAAACGGTATGACAAACTAATTTGTGCTCATGTTTATTCATCTTAGACAAGTAATTGGATCCTTGAAAAGTTATATATTTGGCAATTTAGGTATGGTTTCAAAGAATTTAATGTCGTATTCATTTGCAAGTGCTTCCCCCAAAGCAGCAGGTGCAACCTATCAAAAAAGGATTGTAACCCTTTAATTTCCAAATTTTGAAGCATAAATGATAGCATCAAAAACTAAATATAAATATACCGGTTTGCTTTCATCCATATCAGCCTTGCTTTCATAACGGAATTGACCAAAAAACATGTCACGTTGAAGATGGTAGATAAAAGAACAGCCAACTATAGATTATAACCATGAACAGATAGACCAGTTTAACAAAATACAAAAAGTGTTAAAATAATACGACAATCGATTGTTACCCGGGGGATGTAGCCTACTATTCGAAATCGTCATCCTAATGATGGAACTATGAGAGGCGGATGGAATGAGAGCGAATTGCGGAGAAAAGTACATATCAAATTGTTACCTGTTTCAAGAACCTGGAATCACAAAAAAGCGATACTTCATTAGTCATTTACTTCAACAGATACTATAATATGCAATATATCATAATCAAAATTGTTGCATATTTCATGGTAGCCTGAGCTCTAAAGATATTTTTTTGTTCAAAGCTTATTGTTCTTCTCAACCGAACTGACGTGGGTTTTAAACGGTTCGGTTCTGATTCTTATATTCAGCGTGTAACAGTTGAATCCCAGTTCCGATTCAATATTGCTTATTGTTCTTCTCAACCGAACTGACGCGGGTTTTAAACGATTCGGTTCAAAGCTTATTGCTCTGTCCAAACCTCCTATATCCTTATATTCATAACATATATTACTACGGAAATTAGTGCGGATACATACCTTTGTGGTTAAATTTGACACTGCCAAATTCCATTTGTGTCGAGTTTTTGTTCCTGCCGCTTGCCCAGCTTTTGCCACTTTACCAAAAGCTCCGTTTAGCCAAGCTGCTTCAGCTGTCACATATCTGATAAACAAACCATACGAATATTACAAATTTTAGCAACAATCTAACATGACAAATTGTAGTCATATTTCAACAGTTCAATTCAAACCTGCTTGATTTGACAGCTGATCCTGTGTCGTTTAATTTCCGCTCTGCTGCCATTAATGCCGCCATCGTTTTGTCGGAAACTTGAAGCCTTTGATCTTAAAGATACATAAAGATACATTTAGAAAAATTACATAAAGCTTGGATGATTGCCACAATTATGTGATCATATGAAGTTAAAAGCATAAACCTTGAATTTCAGCCTCTATCGTTTTCTTCTTTTCTTATACCTCATTGAGACGCTTCAAGAACGGAAGAAGGACGTGTAGGATATAAATAGAATATTGAACTTTCTGCTTGCTGCAAGGTTTATAATCAATCTTGCTTTTGACCTGAAAGACACCAAATAATTCAGCATTGCAAGTCTTATATGGGAACAATAATAAAATCGCTACCTTCTCTAACCTTGGATATGAGTTGCGTAGGCACCACCATTGCAAATCCTTACAAAACCCTAAACTTTGTTGATTTTCCAAAATTTGTCTCGATTAAACCTCCGTATACATTAATAACGAAGGAAATACACAGATTCATACGGATAAAAACAAATTAAGGTTCTGAGAAGCAATACCTTTATTCAGATTAATCAGATGATGTGTTCGTACAACGCCATTATGCTCCCTGTGACCAAAGTTTCAATTGAGAAAGAACATAGTGGTATGGAACAATTAGGGTTAAGAACGATTCAGTCATTTCACTTACACTTGGTGTTCTGTTCTTAGCTGGTTGATATTTTTAAGATTGTTGAAGAAGAAAAGAAGGATTTGAGAACCATACCTTGTAGATCGCAAAGCATTGAAGGGAAGAAGAAGGAATTGGCTGAGAGATCGGCTGAGAGATTTTGACGCTAGGGTTTCTACAAAAGTGGGATATGGGGTATGGATCCGAATCAAGAGGAATTCGGGTATGTATAGACATTTCAGGGGATTTGAGAAGTTGAAGAGAGAGAGAGGTGTGAAGATGACGGTATGTATAGATCTGGGAGAAATCTTCTGAATCGCTTAGATCGCCTGGATGGCCAGAGAGAGAGAGAGAGAGTGTGGCGGATCTTTGATTTTCCCCATGTCTTTTTAAAATTCAAATTACCCCCTTTAATTATGTATAATCTATTATTTAGATTAATAGATTTATAAATAGGAATTATGACATCAGCAGCTCCAAGTGGCATACCTTAATGGTTGGCACATAGGCAGTTTTACATCAGCCAATAATCTCTTATTACAGATAGTATAGATGCTACCACCACGCCCACCTCAACACCACCCCACTAGTAGCCGCCAATAAATCACCGTCACTGCGAAATCCTAACTATCGCACCAAATCTACGAATTTTGTGCCTACCACCGCCCAAGCACCACCACTGCCATAAACCATTGCCCTAGCACTACCACTCCAAATCCAACAACCACCACACTCCAAATCCGACAGCCACCACTCCAAACCCGACACCCCACACCAAATCCGACAACCACCACTCTAATTCGTAAGAACCCTAACCCTAGAATGAAGATCGGGTGATTCGGTTACCTGGGACGAACGACGGTGGCTTCTGTGGAACGAACGAACGGAGTTATCTGTTGAACGACGGCGGAGCTATGGCGGTGGTGAACGGTGCTAAAAATAGAACCGGAAACCCGAAAGAAGTATTCGGGTCAGTAAATGGATTAAAAAATGTTAATCAGGTCGACCCAATTATCCCGAATTACATAAAAAAGTGTCAACAATATCTATACATACATAATAACAGAAAAGTCAAAATTTCCCCTCATGTGTTTTGTTTGTTGTTGTGAACATATGTTTTGTTTCGTAGTTTCGTTGGTTGTTTGAGCGACTAAAAAGATTTGGTTCGGTTGATACAATTTGATGTTTTCATTTTAGTTTATACGACTGGTTAAAACAGTTTGGTTTTATGCTTATTGTATTTGACGTTTCTTAGTTAATATATATGTTTAATACATGGCTTTGAACAAAACATCATATTGGGAATGTTTTTATTTGACATTTTGTGTTTTTTACATAACAATAATAATCATGTTAAGTTAAATTGTAAAGTATGCATTTAGGTCGGGCTACAAATGAGATTCCTATAACGAAAAACCTGATTAAAAACCCAAAGAAGAACCCTACTTCCGTCTTATCAGTTAATACAATTAAAATAATTATTATGATTTAAAAATCCTATAATCATTATTTATTCATTAGCAGGTTGTCTAGGGTCCATATCACGTATCAAACATCCATGATATAGACATGTTCTTTGACCAGAAGTATATAAACAATAGCCACCCAATATTTTATTTCTTGATTACCTCTTTGATTACTAAACACATTTATTATATCTTTGCCCTTTAACGTGTATTTATTTATTTATTAATTTTTTTTCGTCACACTTGCCTCTTTAATCCAGTTGGGGAAGAAAGAGGGTACCTAAAATAATAGCGACCACCCGTATGCTAAATAAAAAAGGCTTGGAAATACTAAGGAACAAAATGACAGATAGAATAATGGTGTAAATAAATCAATTCGTTAGCGAGTTATTTTAAATCGGTGTATTATGATACAGGGTAAGGTTATTATACAAAGAAATCTCAACGTAAAAAACGTAACTGAAGATAATTTTTATTTTCCATCTAGTAAAGTGTGACATCCGTTCAAAACCAGGTAAACTATAATCGATACACACGGCTTACACGACTAGCAGAACACTACTGATAGTGCCTCGGACCAATCCGAGGGCACATTATAGTTAACATATGAACACTAGTAATTAACGTGGTGAAATTGATGCCTCATTGTACTAGAAAACAAGTCAAACTGAATATTTTCGGTTAACTGTTCATTAACGATTTAAACACGAACGGACGTGTCGTAAACGATTCTAGGGGTACGGAATTTCGTAGACATGATATTTAGACTATAACATAATGGTTTGTGGCCTTAACATGTAGCTAGCACGTTAAACGAAGCAGTTACCGGTTAGTGTAACGTTTTCGATTTTAACGCGCACCGTAGTATCCACACATGCATTGCATCATCCGTCAAGCCTAAAAACACTTATATAACATTAATATAATATATTTTAAGCAAAAACGTTAAAGCGCTCGGGTTTTCGTTAAAGTTAGATTCGTATTTTTAATTACGAAAAACCACGCAAAAAAAGTTTTGTTTCGTGACCAAATACCGAATCAGGGGAGCGTTTAAGACTTGATACCTATCCTACACCTAAAAATCTGATTATACGCATCTAATATCGCAAATTTCAAAGTCAAAGTAGGTTAAAATTTCAAACAAGGGACACTTGTTGCCTTTATAATTCTGATCGGAATTATAAGGCACCCCACACCTTTATTTCTTTATTTCCAATCAACTTCAAACACTCTCAACCTTTATCTATTCTGTTCCAGCAAAAACACATCAAAACCTAACATTAATCTTGAGGTATACTGAGATTCCAGGATCCGGCAGGTTTGACGAAGTTTTGGCCCCGAGATAACCGGTTCGGTCAAGTATTATTGATAAGAAGGAAGTAGAATCGACACCTTAAACTGGTTTCTATTCAATGATTTGAAGTTACATACCCGTGAAACCAGTTGGACAGCATCTCCCCTCTGGGAACCAAAGCTTGTCCAAATGAGGAACCCCTCATCCCTATATATAGACCTTGCACATTCGTACGAACCTACACCTAAGTCCATTCGTACGAATGGACTTGTAACAACGAATGAACCTATAGGGATGGATCAAGGGTCCATTCGTACGAATCTACAGATTCATGCGAATGTACTCGGACTAATATGATGTCCATTCGTACGGATGGACTCCATTCGTACGAATGTACATTTTCGCTACAAAACCTTATCCGTTTTCACTATTCTATACAATATTCAACACACGCTCTATCTAGCCTATTCGCACAGTGGCGGACATACGAAATATGCACCAACAGATTCCCCCTTGGCCGTCACTGTCGAATTGTGTTTTTGAAAACCTAGAGCCGTGTTTTGAATATTCTGCAAATTCAATCAGGCATCTTGAAATCTTCAATAGATTCCCCCTTGATTGATGATTCAGGTTTGCATTATCTTTGTTATGCACAAATTCCACCTGCAATAAATCTTCAGATAATTCCCCCTGAAATTAATCTTCAGGTCTTTGTTTGCATAGTTCACTCCTCCTCCTCTGACTTGCTAAACTGCAATCTTCACGAATAATTATCAACTTGAAACTAAACATTGCAGCTTCTCTGTTTTGGCTTTAACCACATCCGCGTTCAGTTTTTGATATACCATTTCAGCACCATCGATCGGGCATTCCGTCTGCTTGATCTTTTTAATGTTCAAAAACCCAACCGGCAATTGATAGAAACTTCGAACACTACGCCAATAACCTTCAAGTTTATGAATATCCACGAAAATTTGAACGCCCGTTTTCCGTGATCACCTTTAAGCACCTTCCTAAATGATAGATCCGTATAAATGGTATTCTCCACAATCAACAATTCTTCATCGGATTGTCACACCCTGGCTTTGCGGAAGCGTGGGTTTATTTGGTGTGACTTCTTAATACCATAGCTTAATCACAACAAAGCTATATGAAAATAAAACCATGCAGATCATCCATTGATTTAAGTTTGAAAAGTAAAATACCACAACATTGTTTGAAACGCTGACACATGCTTCGAGTTTACAACACTACCAAATAAAACATTGTTTGAAAGACACAATCACAAACTTAAGATAGACGTAGTTTAAGAACTGTGACTCGTCCAGGTAAAAGCCACAACCCCTAAACTCGGATGATCCCATAACTCTACGCAGCGTGAAAACGTAGCATACCGTGCCAGATCCTTAGTTCCCTGAAATACATGTAAGTTGAAAAATCAACATAAAGTTGAGCGAGTTCATGTGAAAGTGAGTATGTAAAACCTTTAAAGTACGTCCCAATGTAAAAAGGTTTAAGTACGTCCTGATGTAAAAATGTCCCTGGTATGTAGCAATAAGGAAAAAGAGATCACCATTGGGTAGCAAAGCCAATGATATGTGTGAAGTGCCGTAGGAAGACTCAAACCTAGCAGATTTTGCGTCAGGTACGAAGTCACCACCTGGTCCATTAGGCGGGCTCAGGGGTTGGGCTCGCTACACCCAGATAGATCTACCGCTTACGACCCTCGGTCCTACAATGAGGATTAATGGCCTCAAGTTGCGCCTACTCACTCACATGATCTGTACGTCCTAACCCTCCTTAAGCTAACCATACCATGTAAAAAGTATTCGTAATCATAGTAACATGTATTTCACCCCCGCAGTTTAAAAACTGAAAACATTTAAGAGAAAAGGGGGACATGAACTCACCGTAGTGCGTCTCTAACTAGAAACCTCCCGGTCAACCTGCTGTGCGACGACCTACACGTACTAACTTCTATTAGACGGACGGCCGTGCCTTAGCTTAAGGTTTAATGTCTTTGGGAAATAGTTAGGCAACTATTTCGTAATTACTTTTCGTAATTATTTTGTAAATATATTCCTTCCCAAGGATGGGAGTTTTAATACATGTGCGTTCGTATAACTTCGAAATATATTATTAAGTCTCACTTAATGTAATATATTTTATTTCATTTGTCTAAAATACTTTACTTCCAAAATATAAATATTTTTCCCAAAAATATTATATTTTATTACATACCATTTTCCAAAATAATACTTTGTCAAAATACACACTTATGTGTATTTTCTGAAAATACGTAAGTTACGTTGTAAGGTTCGGGAGGTATAAATAATACCAGTGTAACTTAAATATTTATTGTGAAGGCGTTCGTATTATTTTGGAGCCGTGAATATTCAGTGTAGTCTAGTAATATTATTTTTACTCTAAAAAAATAATATTAGTATAATTCACAAAATGATCATAAAAATTACACAAGTGCTATTATGGAAAATATATATTCTAAATATATATTTTAGTAAGTTTTATTTTGTGAAAATCTCACCTCCGACACTTGGTAATTTTGTAATAAAAATCATGGCGAACTTTGTTTGGAAAAATAAGTTAAAAATATACTCATAACACTTGTTGTAAAAATATTTCCAAGTGTTATATTTCTGGAAAAATTTCGCCAGAGTTTCCTCTGTAACTGGAGGTGGCCACGCTTTCAAGCGTATCATTTTCTTTTATAAACTCAACCAACAATGTCCCCAACATCAACAAACAATATTTCAACACAGAACTAGTAAAAAATATACGTAAATCGCAAACACATGAACTTGTGGGTTATGCAAAAGTGTGTAGTAACTTTCCATTATTTTTAATAGATCTTTCTATTTTTATAAATGGAATCGGTTTCTTAAAAATCTTATTTTTAAAGAAAGTGTAAGTTTACAACTTCTTGTTCAATATTACAAAAATAATTCTTTGTTAAAACCTTTTGTTACACAAGTGTCTACACACTTGTTTGTTCATAAAAACACCTTTAGTTTAGGAAAGATCTGGTTTTAAAACATGGTTTCGTCTTACAGTTGGTTCTTCGAAAATACCACTTGTAGATCTTTAGATCTACTAGTTTTGGACTCTATTTTGTAAGAAAAATTCTTTTTACACAAGTTCATGTTAATAAGTAGTAGTGTTCGTCATCTAATCATTTTCTCATTTAAACATACACTAGTTCATGTTCCATGAACATGATCTAGCGTGGTTTGATGACGATCCATTCCAACACTAGCAATCAACAACAATAAATAATCATAACAAAACTAGTTTCAAAAGTTTTACACTAACATTCATTCATTAACCACCATGTTTATTATTTTTAGTAGACTTTTAGTTTTGGTCTCTAGTGTTCATGATTTTTACCCGTTAAATTTCTTATTAACCACTTTAAACAAGATCAAGAGAATGTTTAGAGACACTTACTACTAGCTCGAGGCTAGGGAAGAAACTAGACGAAAAATAGGCGGTTAATAGCGTTGTGGTGAGGTCCTTGCGATTCCGTAAGCACCGGGTCTCCTCGTATGAGCTCTAACACACTTGTATATTGGTAGAATAGCAATATCAAATTTGGAAGGTGATGGTGGGTGGGCTAAGGTGTTCGGCCGAGAGTAGTGGCAAGAGGGAAAGAAAGAGCACAATATTGTTAAGTGTTGATTGTGAATAAAATGAGAGTCTTATCCCATGTGCATTCTTATAATCACTAACCAATCATTAACCAAAAGATAATATGTAAACTACATATTAGACAAGCTAGATTAAAATATACAAAAGTTGGTGGAAAGGTGTCCCCCTTGGGGAACCGAACGGATAGAAAGGGGGGGGGGGCATTTGGTTGGGAATTAACTAGGTAGTTTAGGTTTTAGTTAGTTTAGTTAGGGAGTTTAATTAGTGTATTATGTATGTGGTAATTTATAACGGGTGTTCGGGTACCCTAACTAGCTCAGAAAAAGAAAACAATGTCAATGACAATATTTTTATGTCCCGGGTTAAGTCCCGTTGTACGGTTGGATATTACTCCGTTAAAGTGCTAAATAAGTATTTAAAGTGTCGTTAATATTATTTTTAGTGACACAATTTATTCCCGACACTTTGGAAAGTGTCTAGTAATATTTTTCTCATGTTTTGGCACTTTACTAGTTAGCTTAAAAGCTGAATTTTTATTTAAAGTGCTGAATTTTTGTACTCAGAGTACGTTTTAGGCACATCCGGTCACTATAAATATCACATAGTGACGCAGTTTTACAATCCTCAACTCCCTACACTACCTACTAGTGTAGTAATCTATTCCCGGCTTATACTGGCCTCAGAGACAGTAACTGTCTGATGCTGGCTATGTCAGCATGTTTACTAGGTATCCCGTATAGTGTGCTCACTGTGCTTTTATGCATCAAGGTTGTCACTAAGGTTTGTGTATAAATAATAGAGTGACAGTATAAGATGTGATGCAAGAATATGTATGTATCAGAAATCAGTAAGCAGTTTAATCACAGTTGTAAGCAAGCACAGTAATTAAGCAGTAATTAAATATTAATTAATTCGTACGGATACCTGGTTTGGTGAGGGTTGTCACATTCTCCCCCCGTTAAATAAATTTCGTCCCGAAATTTAAGCTCTGCTTCTAGATGCAGGGGTCTTAGGAAATAAATGGGGGTACTTCTCCTTCATTCGATCCTCACGTTCCCACGTGAATTCAGGCCCATGTCTTGCATTCCAACGAACTTTGACGAGTTTGACACTGCTCCTGCGAGTTTTATTAACTTTCCAATCCGTGACCTCAACAGGTTCTTCAGTGAAGTGGAGCGTGTCGTCGATATGAACTTCGTCAGCAGGAATGATCACTGTTTCTTGTGTTGGACTCTTTCTCAAATTTGATACATGGAATGTATCGTGAACACCATTGAGTTCAGCAGGTAGGTCCAACTTGTAGGCTACAAGTCCAATCCTTTGTAGGATTCTGAATGGGCCAATGTAACGTGGATTCAACTTCCCACGCTTTCCGAAGCGTGCCACACCCTTCCAGGGTGAAACTTTCAATAAAACCATATCTCCAACTTGAAATTCCAAAGGTTTCCGCTTTGGATCCGCGTAGGCTTTCTGTCTTTCGCGAGCCGCTTCGATGCGTTTTCGAATCTGCGCAATCTTGTCCGTTGTCTCTTGGACTATTTCAGGACCAACAAGCTGCCTATCACCTGCATCAGCCCAGCATAGTGGTGATCGACACTTGCGTCTGTAAAGAGCTTCAAATGGCGCAGCTCCAATACTGGTGTGGTAGCTGTTGTTGTAAGAAAATTCGACCAATGGTAAGTGATTATCCCAGCTACCACCCAAATCCATTACACATGCTCTCAGCATATCCTCCAAAGTTTGAATTGTTCGTTCACTTTGACCGTCAGTTTGCGGATGGAATGCAGTGCTCAGATTCAACTGTGAGCCAAAAGCTTCTTGGAAGGATTGCCATATCCTTGACACAAATCTCCCATCTCTATCAGAGATGATCGAGAGAGGCACTCCATGACGTGCAACGATTTCTCGCATGTACATTTCCGCAAGTTTAGTAGTGTTGTCTTTCTCTTTGATTGGCAGGAAATGTGCTGACTTGGTCAGGCGGTCAACTATTACCCAAATTGTGTCATGACCTCTGGGCGTCCTTGGTAACTTCGTTACGAAATCCATTGAAATCTGTTCCCATTTCCACTTGGGAATCTCAGGTTGTTGCAGAAGTCCTGAGGGCTTCTGGTACTCAGCTTTCGCCTTGGCGCACGTTAAACACTTGCTAACATAAACAACAACGTCGCCTTTCATTCTAGGCCACCAATAATAATCCTTAAGGTCCTGGTACATCTTATCCGCTCCTGGATGGATAGAGTACCGTGATTTGTGTGCCTCATCAAAAATAACTTTTCTCAAACCACCAAACAGAGGAACCCAAATCCTTTTCATGAAACATAACGTTCCTTCCTTGTTTGGCACCAATTGCTTCTCCATCCCACGGAGATACTCATCTTCAATGTTCCTTTCTTTCAAAGCTTCTCTTTGTGCGGCACGAATGCGTAGAGAGAGATCTGTCTGGACAATCATCTTCAAAGCCCTAACCCTTATGGGCTTGATCCGTTCTTTTCGACTTAGGGCATCGGCGACCACATTCGCCTTCCCTGGATGGTACTTTATCTCGCAGTCGTAATCGTTCAACAACTCGACCCAACGTCTTTGTCTCATATTCAGCTATTTCTGGTTGAATATGTGCTGTAAACTCTTGTGGTCCGTGAAAATTGTACACTTCGTACCGTATAGGTAATGTCTCCAGATCTTTAATGCAAATATCACTGCGCCTAGTTCCAAATCATGCGTGGTATAGTTCCTTTCATGAACCTTCAACTGGCGTGACGCGTAAGCTATAACTTTCTGGCGTTGCATCAACACGCAACCCAATCCTTGATGTGAGGCGTCACAGTATACCACAAAATCATCAGTTCCCTTTGGTAGCGATAAGATCGGCGCATCACAAAGTTTGTTCTTCAATAACTGAAACGCTTCTTCCTGTTTGATTCCCTAATCAAACTTCTTATCCTTCTGTGTGAGCGCGGTAAGGGGTTGAGCGATTTTAGAAAAATCCTCAATGAATCTTCGATAATAGCCAGCCAAACCTAAGAACTGGCGAATCTCGGTCGGCATCTTTGGAGTCTCCCAGCTCTTTATCGCCTCGATCTTTGTAAGATCAACATGAATTCCATTTACATTAACCACGTGTCCAAGAAACTGGACTTCGCGTAGCCAAAACTCGCACTTCGAGAACTTGGCGTATAATTTTTCCTTTTTCAGCAACTCCAAAATAGCTCTTAGGTGCTGTTCATGCTCGTCCTTCGTCTTCGAGTAAATTAAGATGTCATCGATGAATACAATTACGAACTTGTCGAGATACGGCTTGCAGACTCGGTTCATTAAGTCCATAAAAACTGCAGGCGCGTTGGTCAACCCAAACGGCATAACTAGGAACTCGTAGTGTCCATAACGAGTCCTAAAGGCTGTCTTCGGGATACTTTCTTCTTGTATCCTAAGTTGATGGTATCCAGATCGAAGATCGATCTTTGAGTAAAAACTTGAGCCTTGCAATTGATCGAAAAGATCATCGATTCTCGGCAAGGGATACCTATTCTTGATGGTCAGCTTATTAAGCTCACGATAGTCTATGCACATACGGAAACTACCGTCCTTCGTTTTAACAAACAGAACCGGAGCTCCCCAAGGTTAGAAGCTTGGTCTGATGAATCCTTTGTCCAAAAGATCCTGGAGTTGTGTCGACAACTCCTGCATCTATGATGGCACAAGTCTATAGGGTGCCTTTGCTACAGGCGCGGCGCCTGGAACCAAATCGATATGAAACTCAACTTGCCTTTGAGGCGGTAATCCTGGCAAGTCTTCTGGAAAGACATCCGGATATTCCTTGACGACTGGAATGTCTTCAATCTTCGGTTCAGCAGTTTCCTTATCCACGATGTGTGCTAAGAATGCAACACATCCTTTTTTCAAGCACTTTCTAGCTTTCAGGCAGCTAATAAACCTCAACGGCGTATCATGCTTCTCCCCGTGCACTACGATCGTTTCTTCATCCATCAGTGGGATGCGGATGGTCTTCTCATGGCAAACGATCTCGGCTTTGTTACTCGATAGCCAATCCATTCCCACTACCACATCAAAGCTTCCCAGCTAGACAGGTAGTAAGTCTAGCGTAAACTCGTGCCCTCCTAGTTCTATCACACATCCTCGGACAACTTCACTGGTCTCAACTAGTTTCCCATTTGCTAATTCGATGGAGTACGGCACGTCTAACTTACTAGGCGTCAACCCAAGTATTTTCTTAAATTCTAATGACACGAAAGTATAATCCGCACCAGTATCAAACAGAATAGATGCAAAAGTTTTGGTTGATAGAGAACGTACCAGTAATCACGCCTGGATCCTGGCATGCTTCACAAGCTCCGATGTTGGATGTCCCTTCACGGTCTTGGTTCAACTTCGGGCATTCCCTCTTAAGATGTCCAACATCCCCACAATGGAAGCATCCTGGCCCTCGGCCATTTCCTTTCCCTTTTTCCACCTTGAGCGTTGTTACTGTTTTCTCCTTGTCTGGGACTTTTCACCCCATAACCATCCTTGTTGTGTCCATTCCTCCCACACCTACCGCACTTAGGCTTCCGACATCCACAATGGTGGTGATACTTGCACCCATTACGTCTTGGTTTAGTTTCTAAGTAAATCTTATCATCAGCTTGTTTGTTGTTAGGGCAGTCTTTATTGAAATGCCCTTTGTCCCCACAGTCGAAACAACCTCGAATAGATCTTTGTTCATCATTATTCATTCGGGTATCTTCGGTGAGCTTCCTTTTGTTCTTTCCGGACGACTTCCGGACGACTCTACCTGAGTCTCCTTCTTCCTGTCGGGGTTTGCAAGTTTTTCTAGTCTAATTGCTTCTGTAACGAGTGCCAAACCCATCTTACTAGCAGCAATAGTTGTTGGTGGCGTAGATGTTGTCATCAAGCTCAAGACTCGAGGTGCCAGTTCCCAAATGAACTGTCCCAATTTCCTCATTTCTGGTTCCGCTAAGTATGGAACAACTCGTGCCAAGTCATGAAGTCTTTGCATGTATCCCCACATTTTTGGACCTTCCATCATCAGGCTCTGGAATTCCCCTTCCAACTTCTGGGTTTCTGTTTGGGAGCCATACTTCTTATGCATCATTCCTTTCAGTTCACCCCATGATAATGCATATGCTGCGGTTTCGCCCATTATTTGAACCTGAAGGTTCCACCATAATCGAGCTCCATCTTGAAACAACTCAGAAACGTATGGGACTTGTTGTTCTGGCGTACAACCACTCATTCGAAAGATGGAATCCATACTTTCAATCCATTTCACAAAAGCTATGGCACCTCCAGTGCCGTTGAACTTCGGAGGCTTGTAGTTGAGGAAGTGCCAGTAGGGACAACCGTTATTTTCTGAGGTGCCTCTGCTAGGTTCGGAGCGTAGGGCCTCGTGCTGTGCTATAGCTGCAGCAATTATCTCTTGAAGTTCCACCTCCGAGGTGGGCATGCGCATTTCGCGTCTTGGTGGCATCTTCTAAAAGATGATCGTGTTCACGTAAGTCAGGTCATGGTAGGTAAAGTGTGCGTATATAACGATAGTAATAATACATAACATCTCATGTTAAAATAAACCAAACACATAACATCTCATGTTATAGAACATAAACAATCAATCAAACATCACATATGATGAGAATACTGCGATTGCATTGCCATAAACCGGGACCACAATGTAAAGTTTACAAGTACACAACTGTATCATACAACATCAATGACTAAGGGCTACATCACCCCAGTCCAAAATATCAAATCAGTGTCAACAATATCCAATATACATAACAACAAAAGTCAGGATCAATATGCAGTCTCCCAAAAGCTGTGTAATCTGTGCAATCGTCGTCTTCTCAACAAAAGTCTACTCGTGTCGTACAAAATAGCCCTACGCTGATGGCGGTGGAGGAGGGGGAAATGAGAAAAGAGTAAACGGCGCATGTGAAGCCAATCCTCCTCCATGGCTCGATGAGAACGTAACAGATATGCTATCTGCTGCTCCTGAGTCCAAAAACGAGCAGCCGAATCGGGAGATAACGGACGAGGAGGGTGTAATATCGCAGGGTGAGTCTGGCCCTGGCACTGGCATGGTGGTCGCTGTGCCCTCTCAAGCTCCTGCACACGACGAGTCAGTGCCTCCTGCTGGATCATAAAAGAAACAAGGACATCCTCGGTAGAAGACCCCACATGATATGGGTGATACGGATCCGTCGGTGGCATGATGGGTGGTGAAGTCCAGAGAAAAGGCTCGCTAGGTGGAACAAAGAGTGGCACAGTAAATGGTGAAACAGGGGGAACAGCAGAAGAAAAATGTGGTATGACCAGGACAGATATCGACACATGACCAATGGGGTGAGTCGAGGAACCCTCTCCCGGGCGCTATGGCGGTGTAAACTGGCGGAACATAACAGGTAAGTCGGTGTGGTGAACACCGGTAGTACGAACGGGATGCAAAGGAACGTCAGTAGGAACTGGAACAGGTGCTGAAGCAGGTGTAACAGGTACCACAAAAGACGGGTAGTCATCATCATCGTCTATCCACCCATTTCGGGTGTCAGCATATCGTGGGTCAACGTGTGTCGCAAAGGGTGCATGATCAGGCTCTACAGGCACGGGATCAAGAAGAGGGGCGACAACAGGATCAGCGGGAAGCTCAACAACCTGATCGTCCACTAACGGTGGAGCAACAACAGGATCCCCTAACATAAATGGAACATCAACATGAGCATCAGCAACAACAAGATCACCCTCCAACAGTGGAGCAATAATGGGATGATCGTCAACAGGCAAATCAGCAATCAAAGGATCAACAGCGGGTACATCAGCATGAATAGGATCATGCTCGAACGCGGGGTCTGGAGCAACTACTGGCTCGGGGGCCACAGCAGGCTCCGGATCGTCAAACTCCATCTCGAAATCAGCGGGATCAGTAAACACAGGATCAACAGGGTCAACAGGGTCCTCCATGGGCTGATCTAGGTGGATAAACTCAATCTCCTGGTCTGAATCAAAACCAGGTGGGAAAACGGGGTCTGAATCATCATCCATGTCATGATCGATCGCAAAACTAGGGGCAGAGGCAGGTGCAACAGATGACGCTCTATCAGGGTCTGTATCATGCGAATAGTGCTGCGCGCCCTGCGCGTGTGATGGTGCAGATGCCACAGACTCAAAGGAGTCTGGGACGGGTGAATGGATGGGTGCCTCCTCTACAGGAGCATCCGCGAGAAGTAAGAGATCGCTAGCAGCTATGTGGGCCTCGCCCTCAAGGTCGTCCTCTAGTGGATCCTCGTCAAACAAGTCGACGTCGTCGTTAGCGATTATGTCAAGGGGCATGTCAACAATAGGGTACGCGGCAAGGGGTACAGGGGCAGGGATCACTGCGAGCGGCAAATCCCCGGCGATAGGGCCATTAGCGGGCTCAGCAACAACATCGAGCAGCGCAAATGGCTGGAAATCATCATCGTCCGTGCTGGTAGTATCTGAGGTATACACCTCGTGCTCTGATGAGACTATGTCGTCTGATACTATGGGCATGGGGTCAGTGGTGTCTGACTCTACGGTGCCTGAAGAGGAATCCATGTCGTCTGTAATACAAACACACGTATGCACAAATAATCAATCATATAGCACGTTAATCAACAATAAGCAATCAAATAGCTCTCCTAGTCCCACTAGCCTCCCAGCCTCTCAGACTTACTCCCTAGTCCCACTAGACAATTCTCTCAGCCTCCCAGACTAACTCCCTAGTCCCACTAGATAATTCTCTCAGCCTCCCAGACTAACTCCCTAGTCCCACTAGATAATCCTTTCAGCTTCCCAAACTGAGTCATGACTAACAAATAAAATGTGCTCAACATTTGTTTGTAAAACGTTTTGTGACCTGGATTTGGACTTAAGTGGTATGCAATGTAAAAATGTTTTCGTGAGAGCCCTAGTGATCATAGTCTAGACTCGAGAAGGAATCCTAGTTCGCTATGATCAGAGCTCTGATACCAAGCTGTCACACACTGGTTTTGCGGAAGCGTGGGTTTATTTGGTGTGACTTCTTAATACCATAGCTTAATCACAACAAAGCTATATGAAAATAAAACCATGCAGATCATCCATTGATTTAAGTTTGAAAAGTAAAATACCACAACATTGTTTGAAACGCTGACACATGCTTCGAGTTTACAACACTACCAAATAAAACATTGTTTGAAAGACACAATCACAAACTTAAGATAGACGTAGTTTAAGAACTGTGACTCGTCCAGGTAAAAGCCACAACCCCTAAACTCGGATGATCCCATAACTCTACGCAGCGTGAAAACGTAGCATACCGTGCCAGATCCTTAGTTCCCTGAAATACATGTAAGTTGAAAAATCAACATAAAGTTGAGCGAGTTTATGTGAAAGTGAGTATGTAAAACCTTTAAAGTACGTCCCAATGTAAAAAGGTTTAAGTACGTCCTGATGTAAAAATGTCCCTGGTATGTAGCAATAAGGAAAAAGAGATCACCATTGGGTAGCAAAGCCAATGATATGTGTGAAGTGCCGTAGGAAGACTCAAACCTAGCAGATTTTGCGTCAGGTACGAAGTCACCACCTGGTCCATTAGGCGGGCTCAGGGGTTGGGCTCGCTACACCCAGATAGATCTACCGCTTACGACCCTCGGTCCTACAATGAGGATTAATGGCCTCAAGTTGCGCCTACTCACTCACATGATCTGTACGTCCTAACCCTCCTTAAGCTAACCATACCATGTAAAAAGTATTCGTAATCATAGTAACATGTATTTCACCCCCGCAGTTTAAAAACTGAAAACATTTAAGAGAAAAGGGGGACATGAACTCACCGTAGTGCGTCTCTAACTAGAAACCTCCCGGTCAACCTGCTGTGCGACGACCTACACGTACTAACTTCTATTAGACGGACGGCCGTGCCTTAGCTTAAGGTTTAATGTCTTTGGGAAATAGTTAGGCAACTATTTCGTAATTACTTTTCGTAATTATTTTGTAAATATATTCCTTCCCAAGGATGGGGGTTTTAATACATGTGCGTTCGTATAACTTCGAAATATATTATTAAGTCTCACTTAATGTAATATATTTTATTTCATTTGTCTAAAATACTTTACTTCCAAAATATAAATATTTTTCCCAAAAATATTATATTTTATTACATACCATTTTCCAAAATAATACTTTGTCAAAATACACACTTATGTGTATTTTCTGAAAATACGTAAGTTACGTTGTAAGGTTCGGGAGGTATAAATAATACCGGTGTAACTTAAATATTTATTGTGAAGGCGTTCGTATTATTTTGGAGCCGTGAATATTCAGTGTAGTCTGGTAATATTATTTTTACTCTAAAAAAATAATATTAGTATAATTCACAAAATGATCATAAAAATTACACAAGTGCTATTATGGAAAATATATATTCTAAATATATATTTTAGTAAGTTTTATTTTGTGAAAATCCCACCTCCGACACTTGGTAATTTTGTAATAAAAATCATGGCGAACTTTGTTTGGAAAAATAAGTTAAAAATATACTTATAACACTTGTTGTAAAAATATTTCCAAGTGTTATATTTCTGGAAAAATTTCGCCAGAGTTTCCTCTGTAACTGGAGGTGGCCACGCTTTCAAGCGTATCATTTTCTTTTATAAACTCAACCAACAATGTCCCCAACATCAACAAACAATATTTCAACACAGAACTAGTAAAAAATATACGTAAATCGCAAACAAATGAACTTGTGGGTTATGCAAAAGTGTGTAGTAACTTTCCATTATTTTTAATAGATCTTTCTATTTTTATAAATGGAATCGGTTTCTTAAAAATCTTATTTTTAAAGAAAGTGTAAGTTTACAACTTCTTGTTCAATATTACAAAAATAATTCTTTGTTAAAACCTTTTGTTACACAAGTGTCTACACACTTGTTTGTTCACAAAAACACCTTTAGTTTAGGAAAGATCCGGTTTTAAAACATGGTTTCGTCTTACAGTTGGTTCTTCGAAAATACCACTTGTAGATCTTTAGATCTACTAGTTTTGGACTCTATTTTGTAAGAAAAATTCTTTTTACACAAGTTCATGTTAATAAGTAGTAGTGTTCGTCATCTAATCATTTTCTCATTTAAACATACACTAGTTCATGTTCCATGAACATGATCTAGCGTGGTTTGATGACGATCCATTCCAACACTAGCAATCAACAACAATAAATAATCATAACAAAACTAGTTTCAAAAGTTTTACACTAACATTCATTCATTAACCACCATGTTTATTATTTTTAGTAGACTTTTAGTTTTGGTCTCTAGTGTTCATGTTTTTTACCCGTTAAATTTCTTATTAACCACTTTAAACAAGATCAAGAGAATGTTTAGAGACACTTACTACTAGCTCGAGGCTAGGGAAGAAACTAGACGAAAAATAGGCGGTTAATAGCGTTGTGGTGAGGTCCTTGCGATTCCGTAAGCACCGGGTCTCCTCGTATGAGCTCTAACACACTTGTATATTGGTAGAATAGCAATATCAAATTTGGAAGGTGATGGTGGGTGGGCTAAGGTGTTCGGCCGAGAGTAGTGGCAAGAGGGAAAGAAAGAGCACAATATTGTTAAGTGTTGATTGTGAATAAAATGAGAGTCTTATCCCATGTGCATTCTTATAATCACTAACCAATCATTAACCAAAAGATAATATGTAAACTACATATTAGACAAGCTAGATTAAAATATACAAAAGTTGGTGGAAAGGTGTCCCCCTTGGGGAACCGAACGGATAGAAAGGGGGGGGGGGCATTTGGTTGGGAATTAACTAGGTAGTTTAGGTTTTAGTTAGTTTAGTTAGGGAGTTTAATTAGTGTATTATGTATGTGGTAATTTATAACGGGTGTTAGGGTGTTCGGGTACCCTAACTAGCTCAGAAAAAGAAAACAATGTCAATGACAATATTTTTATGTCCCGGGTTAAGTCCCGTTGTACGGTTGGATATTACTCCGTTAAAGTGCTAAATAAGTATTTAAAGTGTCGTTAATATTATTTTTAGTGACACAATTTATTCCCGACACTTTGGAAAGTGTCTAGTAATATTTTTCTCATGTTTTGGCACTTTACTAGTTAGCTTAAAAGCTGAATTTTTATTTAAAGTGCTGAATTTTTGTACTCAGAGTACGTTTTAGGCACATCCGGTCACTATAAATATCACCTAGTGACGCAGTTTTACAATCCTCAACTCCCTACACTACCTACTAGTGTAGTAATCTATTCCCGGCTTATACTGGCCTCAGAGACAGTAACTGTCTGATGCTGGCTATGTCAGCATGTTTACTGGGTATCCCGTATAGTGTGCTCACTGTGCTTTTGTGCATCAAGGTTGTCACTAAGGTTTGTGTATAAATAATAGAGTGACAGTATAAGATGTGATGCAAGAATATGTATGTATCAGAAATCAGTAAGCAGTTTAATCACAGTTGTAAGCAAGCACAGTAATTAAGCAGTAATTAAATATTAATTAATTCGTACGGATACCTGGTTTGGTGAGGGTTGTCACACGGATAACACATCATCTGGTAATGCCTTCAGATCTCAGAACCATTCATCCATGATTAGATTCACATTCTTCCTCTTCATTCACGATAACAGATATATAGTCTTCTCCGCTTGTTCTGGCAGCAACTTAACCAACAGACATCTTCATTCCCCGGCAGTTAGTCTGAAAAACCATTCATCTGCTCAAAGATTAACCATTCTGACACTTTAGATTATCACAGGTCTGTGATATCTTATAAGTATCCACAATACAAATGCACCTCCTGATGCTAATCCTGCTAACCAGCTTGACGAAGACGCGGGACTCAAACCCTGATACGTCAATCTGACCCTAATCTGTAGAGTCTGAACTTCCTATGATAACGAATTCACAAATCCAGATCCTATGCATCTCCAGACAATCCTGAAGTCGGAGCCACCCGAATATTGTTGCAACGTCACAAATTTCTAAAATACTGGAATTTCAATATGAAATTTTTATTCTCCCTCATTTTTGCAAAATTCTGACGTCTTATCACCAAATTCCCCCTCAAACTGAGCAATTCAGTCCTTTATGTTCTCTGAAAAACTTGACTATACCGAAAATATGACATTTTTAGCCCCAAACGTCAGTTTTTCGTCATTGCGGATTTTATGTTACGACCCATTAATAGTTAGATAACCCAGATGATAAACATTCTGCACCAGTATCATGACTACCCCATTAATTTCCACAATCTGTGATCGCATCATCAAATCTGTTCGCTGAAGCCCCAGACGGTGTCCCCGAACAACCCAGCTTGGTCGTTAAAAACTCGAAAAAATTTTCAATCACCAAATTATTTATAGAGACTCAGCTCGTCATTGCGATCAAAAAATACCTTTTTTAGGCACTTGTTCATTCGTACGAATGGAGTAGGTCCATTCGTGCGAATGAACTGATTTTGGAACAAATTGACAATTAAGAACCAATGTCCATTCGTACGAACCTACAAGGTTGATTCGTACGAATCTGGAATGCCGGTTCGTACGAACCTACGCATCCGTATGAAAGAAGTTGATCTTCTCAAGAACATTCTCAATCACATTTTTAGATCCAAAATCTTTATTTCTTCGAATTTCATGATGAAACTTCACAAGATTGTGCGGAAATCAATCACGAATCTAATGATGTCATCAATTTCAAAACCCATCCGTGAATTGATATTCAATTTGATGTTTATTCGATGTTTAACGTCAAAACCTCCAAAAACTCCAAAATTTATGAGCGTAGGTGATTCAATCAACTGTTAGATCGATTGAATCGGTACCGTAGCTCTGATACCAATTGAGAATTTGTTCTAGGATAGATTCCGTAACTCCGATGAATGCGTAGTTCTCGTATCACGTGCGGAATCCGAGTACAAGAGTAGATCAGACACAAAGAAGTAATTAAACTTGTTTTCTATTTAAGATATGAAAGTTCATAACCACGAAAACAAACTGACAGAGTTTCCTCTCTAGGTCAGCAAAGATGCAAATGACAAGACCCTACACTATATTTTATAGGCATAGTTGATTCGTACCAAACTATCTACGAATGGACTTGGTTCATACGAATCAACATCTACGAATGAACCTCCATTCGTATGAACCCATACCTACGAATCAACAAACATCTAGTACGAACCTGCATTGCTCATTCGTACGAATCAACATTAAAACATATGAAACCTGTGTTTTCTCACTTTGGCACCTTTTCTTGATCATTTGTCAGCTATGATACGTTATTGACACAAGCAATAGACATATGTACTCACATATACTAGTGTTTTAGATGGTATTTTATGTCTTTTTTCATGATTAAACATGATTTAACAAAAGGAACATGTTTTAATCCATAAACTTTGATTCCTTTTGGCCCTAAGGTTTTTTATACTCCTAATGCATATAACAAGTTCACACATGTTCTTTGGTGAAGAAAAAATGATGTTTATGGATCAAAAACAATAAGTATTAGGCAAGAAACGTATAATTAACAACTTCATCAAAATATACTAGTAACAAGGCTTGATTGATGATAGTGAACACATGTTTGTGTTGTACATGGTGTGTAGGTGCTGTTCTTAGAGTTTCTCAAGCTTTGGAAGCTTAGAAATCGCTTGAGTGTTTGAGAATCGGAAGGTATATGTAAGGACCTGCAAAATTGTCCATAAACAACCCGTAAGTGAAAACCCGGACCCCTGAAACCCTAATGTGCAGGAAAAACCAAGAAAACAAGAAATTTAAGTTTCAGGCGGGCCGCGTAAAACGTAAGCTTCGGCTTACGCGGGCCGCGTCAACTTAAAGTTGACCAAATAAGCGTTCCGGGCCACGTGTCGCACACGTGGCAACCCTACTCGTGACACACCAGCCCTACACGTAGGATAGGGGTTCTCGCAGGCCACGTAAAAGCCATGTTAAGGCTTACGCGGGCCGCGTAAAACTTGAAATGTTGCTATAAGTAGCCTGTGCATGGGATTTCCTTCTGTGTTCGAAATCTCACTCTCAAACGTCCCTATTCTGCAAAAAAACGAGTTTTACAGTGTCACGACACTGCTACGATATAGGGTATTAACTCGATCACTGCTACGATACAATGTCCGATCGATTGAAACCAATCCGATGGATGTTTAAGTGCTGTCCGTTTTTGGGTTATACTTTGTCATTCGTCGTGAGGGTTTTGATTTCGTGAGCTTATCGTAAATGTTGTATTAAATTACTGACCTAGTTTCGTGTGCATTGTTATTTAAACTAGGTTACACGGCTAAATCAGTAGGCTAAACTCTGTCCGTCTAAACTTGCAATGTGAGTCATTCTCTTTTATCAACTGTTTTACTAAATCTCAAATCATTTTCAAAAGTTATCATTACAGGGATTAAGTCGTGGTTATCTTAAATCACTGGCAAGTGGGGTATTGTGCACATTACTAATTTCTCACGGTTAGGTTCCCCAACCTAACAGTGATAATCATCACTACTTGGGTGAAAGGACCCAATAGTGGTATGACCATCGTCACCAGGGTGTGACACGGCGCCAGATAAAAATAAGATAGTAGCCATTGTAATCGCTCTTATGCTGTAATTTATAACTAATATGTCGTTTTGTTTAACCTGAATGACTCGCCAGTATTTCCCCGCTGATAAAATATTTTTAAACATGTTTCAGGTAACCTACTGTGAATCAAGGAAAAGTGCTACGGAGCACTAACATGCTTGAAAAGGTGGCTCAGTAAAATAAATAAACATGTTTTGTAAAACAAGGGATTTCCCTGTGAAATACCCTTTACTGTAAATTATGGGGTTTGTCCTAAATGAGGAAATAAAATAATGGGCATTTTCAAGTTTTGAAAGATCCTGTTAAACTTCCGCTGTCAAATCAAATAATCAATACCACGGGTTTCTGTCCCGCGGCTCCTGGACCGAGTAACACCGGGACGGGGGCCGTGACAGAAAAAGGTAGTATCAGAGCCACTGATTTAAGCCAATTAAGTATTTAGAAATACTTAATTTCTCAAATTGCCACTTTGTGATTCTGTGAAAATTTAACTTGCAATATATAACTTTCTAAGTAGAATTTTGTGTTTTCTCTATATCTGCTAAACCACATGAATGAGTTATCTGAAGCTCTTCAGAATCTCAATATCCATTCTATTGGTATGGAAGTTTCCAGAGACTTTTTTGATTATCTGGCCGATACTGAAGAACCTATGGAATTCCAAGCCCAACCTCAGGAGAAACCCAAGACGAGAAAGAGAAGGAGAATCATAGGCTGGAGACGCGCATGAAGGAAGAAGCTAGCCGCATAGAGGGTTAAACAGACTGAGGAACCAAAAGACAAAGGCAAAGGCAAGGGAAAGGAGATTGGGGAAAGTTCAGGACAAGCCCAGGAAATGCCACCCTGGGAGGAGCTGGATCGCAAACTGGCAAATTGTGACCTCATTGGACCTGCCAATGAAGACCTCTTCAATTACCCAATTGAATCACAACTTCCAGTAAATTTGGAACCTGCTATCCCAGATCCCATTGTCAACCACCAACTTCTACTCGGAGAGCTGGAGGAATGGTGGACAAGTGATTGACAATTTCAGAATCGTTTGAATAACCCTAACACCTTTTTCCCCCAGTTTAACCCTGAGCCTGCACCAAACCCACCAATGAGCACTGAGAATTTGGCTGAACTCCGCCACTATGGAGAGGAGCTTGTGGACGCAGGAAATAGAATCCAGGAAGTGGGAGAAAGGATATCATGGAAATACGACGAGAGGGAACGTCATTTCTAAAGTGCCAGCTGATGGGATCGTATGTGGTTGGATGGTTATGTGTTTAATAATAATAAGATAATAATAAATATTAATGAAAATAATCATGTAAAATAACTTAAAATAAAATTTTTGTAATATAACTAGTGTGTATGGAGGCTTACTAATATATAAAAATATCAACGTCGCAAAGTCGATAATTTTGGCTATACGTGTTAACATGATTATGTGTGGTTGTTTTATTGTGACTGACTATTATTTATTTTATTTTGTGTCAATAATTTATACATTTGTAAATTGAAAATTTATCAGATGGAACCCGCCGTCAATGACCCAGTTAACGAAGTTAATCAATCCGAACAAAACAATGAAGACCAATTTCTTAATTGACAGGATATAGAAAATATCGTCGCCCAAGGAATAGCCAATGCTATTCCAGCAATCCTTGCTGTTGCCCGAAATCCAGTTGAACCTCAACCAACTACTCCCAGCAAACGTACTCACGGCGACAATTTCAGTAATAGTGTAAATGGAGGCTGCAACAATAATAATAATGATGATACGATGCAAGCCCATTTCTTAAGAAAATGAAAGCTGCAACGCCTGGTTGCACTTACAAGGAATTTCTGGCCTGTAAACCAATCGAATTTGCAGGCAATGAAGGGGCAACTGCAGCACTGCATTGGTTAGAGAAAACCGAAGCAGTAATTAAGATAAGTAAATGTGCCGAGGAAGACAAGGTCATGTACGTGTCACATCTTTTTAAAGAAGGGGCACTAGAATGGTGGAACACCGTGCTACAAGCCAAGGGAAGTGAGGTGGCGTATGCCATAAATTGGGAAGAATTTAAGAGTCTAGTGGAAAGAAAATTATGTCCCGAATATGAAAAGGAACAAATGACAAATAAGTTCCTGAACCACCGGATGGTGGATGTAGACTGTCGAGGGTATACTTCGACATTCTTCGAGTATGCTAGAGTTGTACCAACCCTGGCTTCGCCAGAACCGGTACTTATTTCTCGCTATATTTGGGGGTTAATTAGCGAGATTCGAGATATCGTCAAAGCTGCGAGACCCCGCACTATTGACGATGCGGTGGAGTTAGCCAACACCTTGACCGACGGACTGGTACGCACAAGAGAAGAAAACCGGAAAAAGGAAGTGGCTCAAAAGATTACCCAAGGATTCTGTGTGGGTAATAGTAATAATTTCAAGAAAAAGGGAACCGGGCAACCTTCCACTGCTCCATTTTGCAGTACCTGTAAAAGAAAGCATTTTGGAAGATGCAAAGGGTATTGCAATTTCTGCAAAATTCCAAGGTATCAAGAAGAAGATTGCAGGAGGAAGAAATCAACAATCTGCTTCAACTGTGGAGAAGTTGGACATTTTAGAGCAGACTGCCCCAAATTGGTCAAACCAGCTGACAACAAAGCCAAACCTGCAGAAGGAACTACCAAGAAAAACGCAAGAGCCTTCCAGTTGACTACCCAGGAAGCAGAGCTAATCCCTGATGTGATCGCTGGTACATTCCTAGTTCACGACGTTTATGCGAAAGTATTATTTGACTCTAGTGCAAACCAAAGTTTTATAAATACTTTATTCTGCCAAGCTCTTAATCTACCTTTAACCAAACTTAGGCAGATTTTTACCATAGAAACGACAGATGGTAATTCTGTTCACATAGATAAGGTCTTGCAAGTAGAAAAGATAGAACTCTTATGCCATAAATTTTCTGCAAACCTGTTACCTATGAATTTAGCCGGATTCGATGTTGTGTTAGGAATGGATTGGTTAGTAGCCAACCATGCTCGAATCCTCTGCGATAAGAATTCCATAGAAATTCACACACCCGCAGGAGAAGTAATCTTGATTACAGGGGACAGGTCGCGCAAACCAATGAAGTTCATTTCTGTGATGAAAGTTGCTAGTTATTCAAGAAAACAAGGAATAGTGTATATGATTTCGGTAATCATTAACACTAAAGGTAAGGAACTTAAGGAAATTCCAGTAGTATCAGAATACTCAGATGTATTCCCAGAAGAACTACCTGGGTTACCACCTGATAGGGAAGTGGAATTTAGAATTCATCTAATTCCTGGAACTACACTGATAGCTAAGGCATCTTATCGGTTAGCACCCACCGAAATGCTAGAATTGAAAAAGCAGCTAGATGAGTTATTAAGCAAAGGATTCATACAAACTAGTTCATCCCCTTGGGGAGCACCCGTGTTGTTTGTTAAAAAAGAAGGATGGAGCGATGCGAATGTGTATCGATTACAGGGAATTGAACAAGGTTACCATCAAAAATCGATACCCATTACCTAGGATTGATGATCTTTTCGATCAACTTCAGGGAGCTAGATATTTTTCTAAGATAGATTTACGCTCCGGATACCATCATTTGAAAGTACAAGAAGAAGACGTACCTAAAACTGCCTTCAGAACTAGGTATGGTCATTACGAGTTTACAGTCATGCCCTTTGGATTAACAAATGCTCCTACAGCATTCATGGACATGATGAATAGGATCTGTAAACCGTACTTGGATAAATTTGTAATTGTCTTTATCGACGATATACTTATTTATTCCAAAAGTCAGGACGAGCATTGTGAGCACCTACGTGCACTCTTAACTTTATTAAGAAAAGAGAAACTTTACGCCAAATTCTCGAAGTGTGAATTTTGGCTACAAGAGGTGCAATTTTTAGGACACATGGTAAATCATGAAGGTATTCACGTAGATCCCTCCAAAATAGAAGCGATCACCAAATGGAAGGTCCCGCAATCAGCTATGGAAGTTAGAAGTTTTCTAGGGTTAGCCGGATACTATAGACGATTTATTAAGGATTTTTCTAAAATAGCTGTACCATTAACTAAGCTAACCTGTAAAGCAGTGAAGTTTGAATGGGGATCTAGACAAGAAGAGGCTTTTAAGATTTTAAAGCAAAGGTTAACAAATGCCCCAATTCTTGCCTTACCAGAAGGCACAGAAGATTTTGAAGTTTATTGTGATGCTTCTAAACTAGGATTAGGATGTGTGCTAATGCAACGCAAGAAGGTTATTGCGTATGCCTCAAGGCAATTGAAAACGCACGAGGAAAATTATACGACTCGTGATTTGGAATTAGGAGCCATAATTTTTGCCCTTAAGATTTGGAGACATTATCTGTACGGAAGTAGGTTTACTATCTATACAGATCATAAGAGTTTAAGATATATATTTGGGCAAAAAGAATTAAGCATGAGGCAAAGAAGATGGATGGAAATTCTGAGTGACTACGACTGTGATATTCAATATCACGAAGGAAAAGCAAACGTAGTTGCAGATGCCTTAAGTCGTAAGTATCATGAGAAACAACGACGAGTTCGTGCTCTTAGATTAAGTTTACAATTAGATCTAATGGAACAACTGAAGAATGTCAGGAAACAACAATCAAGGATGATGCTGAAGGAATGAAGGGAAGAATAAAGGAATTAGAACAATGGATTGATGGAATTTGGAGATTCCACAAGAAAAGGATTTGGGTACCTAAGCAAGGAAATTTAAGAGATAAGATTTTAGAGGAAGCCCATAAATCTAGGTATACCATGCATCCTGGTAATAATAAGATGTACCAAGATTTAAGAAATAACTTCTGGTGGATAGGAATGAAAAAGGATATAGCTAGATATGTATCTACATGCTTAACTTGCACACAAGTTAAAGCAGAACACCAGAAACCTTCAGGGTTACTCCAACAATTAGAAATGCCTGTTTAGAAATGGGAACTCATAACAATGGACTTTGTTACTAAGTTACCCAAAACCAGAAAAGGTAACGATGCGATTTGGGTAATTGTGGATCGATTAACAAAATCAGCTCATTTTCTACCCATGATGGAAACCTTTAGTATGGAAAGACTAGCAAAATTGTATGTAGACGAGGTAGTATCCTTACATGGAGTCCCACTTTCCATTGTATCGGATAGAGATAGTCCTTTCACTTCACATTTCTGGACCAGTTTCCAAGAAGCAATGGGGACCCGACTAAATTTAAGTACAGCCTACCATCCCCAAACAGACGGACAAAGTGAAAGGACGATCCAAACCCTGGAAGACATGCTTAGGGCATGTGTGATAGATTTTGGAGGAAACTGGGACAACCATTTACCTTTAATTGAATTCTCCAATAACAATAGTTATCATTCAAGCATTGAAGCTGCCCCGTTCGAAGCACTGTATGGACGAAAGTGTCGAACTCCAGTTTGCTGGGCAGAAATAGGAGAAAGTCAGTTATCAGGTCCCGAGATCATACAAGAAACCACCGATAAGATTACTCAAATCAAGGAAAGACTAAAAATGGATCGAGATCGTCAGAAAAGTTATGCAGATAATCGACACAAGCCGCTAGAATTTCAAATTGGAGACAGGGTACTCTTGAAAGTTTCTCCTTGGAAAGGAGTAGTTCGGTTTGGTAAGAAAGGAAAGCTGAGTCCAAGGTACATAGGACCATTCCCAGTAATCCAGAAAATAGGACCACTCGCCTATCGTTTACAACTACCAGAAGAGCTAACAGGAGTACATGATGTATTTCATGTATCTAACCTCAAGAAATGTCTATCGGACGAATCGCTTGTAGTCCCTCTTCAAGACATACAGGTGAATGAAAAGTTGAAGTTCGTGGAGAAACCGCTTCAAATAGAAGACATAAAAATTAAGTTTCTCAAACACAAAAGATTGGTACTGGTCAAAGTCAAGTGGGATTCAAAAAGAGGACCCGAATACACCTGGGAGCTAGAATCAGAGATGAAGCGAAAATATCCTCACTTATTTCAGTAAATCTCGAGGACGAGATTTTAATTAAGGTGGGGAGGATGTAAGGACCTGCAAAATTGTCCATAAACAACCTGTAAGTGAAAACCCGGACCCCTGAAACCCTAATGTGCATGAAAAAACAAGAAAACAAGAAATTTAAGTTTCAGGCGGGCCGCGTAAAATGTAAGCTTCGGCTTACGCGGGCCGCGTTAACTTAAAGTTGACCAGATAAGCGTTCCGGGCCATGTGTCGCACACGTGGCAACCCTACTGGTGACACACCAGCCCTACACGTAGGATAGGGGTTCTCGCGGGCCGCGTAAAAGCCATGTTAAGGCTTACGCGGGCCGCGTAAAACTTGAAATGTTGCTATAAGTAGCCTGTGCATGGGACTTGCTTCTGTGTTCGAAATCCCACTCTCAAAACGTCCCTATTCTGCAAAAAAACGAGTTTTACAGTGTCACGATGCTGCTACGATACAGGGTATTAACTCGATCACTGCTACGATACAATGTCCAATCGATTGAAACCAATCCAATGGATGTTTAAGTGCTGCCCGTTTTTGGGCTATACTTTGTCATTCGTCGTGAGGGTTTTGATTTCGTGAGTTTATCGTAAATGTTGTATTAAGTTACTGACCTAGTTTCGTGTGCATTGTTATTTAAACTAGGTTACACGGCTAAATCAGTAGGCTAAACTCTGCCCGTCTAAACTTGCAATGTGAGTCATTCTCTTTTATCAACTGTTTTACTAAATCTCAAATCATTTTCAAAAGTTGTCATTACAGGGATTAAGTCGTGGTTATCTTAAATCCCTGGCAAGTGGGGTATTGTGCACATTACTAATTTCTCACGGTTAGGTTCCCCAACCTAACAGTGATAATCATCACTACTTGGGTGAAAGGACCCAATAGTGGTATGACCATCGTCACCAGGGTGTGACACGGCGCCAGATAAAAATAAGATAGTAGCCATTGTAATCGCTCTTATGCTGTAATTTATAACTAATGTGTCGTTTTGTTTAACCTGAATGACTCGCCAGTATTTCCCCGCTGATAAAATATTTTTAAACATGTTTCAGGTAACCTACTGTGAATCAAGGAAAAGTGCTACGGAGCACTAAAAGCTTGAAAAGGTGGCTCAGTAAAATAAATAAACATGTTTTGTAAAACAAGGGATTTCCCTGTGAAATACCCTTTACTGTAAATTATGGGGTTTGTCCCAAATGAGGAAATAAAATAATGGGCATTGTCAAGTTTTGAAAGATCCTGTTAAACTTCCGCTGTCAAATCAAATAATCAATACCATGGGTTTCTGTCCCGCGGCTCCTGGACCGGGTAACACCGGGACGGGGGCCGTGACAGTATAATACCCGAAAACTGAATTTAGAGTCACTATACTTACTTTAGCATAATTTTTTTATGTGGGTATTGTTAGAACGAGTCATTTTACAGGCTGATCATATATGGTGAAATAATGTCTCTGTAAAATTTGGGAATTTTTGGCATTTCTGAGCATATTTGGTGAATTTATTGGTGTTTAATGGCGCTAATTCGGTAAAAATATCAAATGAACTCAGTTAAATCATCCAATTTTGCAGGGAGACTATTATTTGCGTAATAATTGTAACACCCCGTGTTTTCACAAGTCAAAGTCAAGGTCTAAGTCAACGACCGATTTCGCGCAATTTGACTTGTAGAAATCTCTTTGTTTTATTTGTATTATGTGGAGTAAGTGTTGTTAATTGCAAAACAATCGACGTATTATTCAAGCGACTTACGACTGTGAACTATAGGCAGTAACAATGCGATAAAGTTAATCAACTGATAATCAAGCTATGCTAATCGAATCGACAACGAATCGCAAATCGAGCTACGTATTTTGGTTATTGCTATACGTGTGTGTGTGCCTTATGTGTTACTTGTGCATGTTTATTTATGTTGTATTGTGGTAATCAAGCGAACTCAATCGAAACTCGAATGCAATCGAATACAATCGAACTCGAAACTCAATCGAACTATGGTAATTAGTGGAAAATAGATTATGCGAGATATGAAGTAGTTGGGACTAAAAGTAATTTGATTAGGAAACCCTATCGAATTGAACCGATCGCAATCGAAATCGATTTAACAAAAATCGTCACGTCAAACACTTGAACCAAGCGCCATCCGGCCGGATAGCCATCCGAACGGATAGTCATCCGACCGGATAGCCACTATGTCTTAAACAGGTGTCATCCGACCGGATCAGTCATCCGAGCGGAGTGTCATCCGATCGGATAACCCTTTCCTCTTTTGGAATCCTATAAATACCCCTGTCACTCTCCACACTTACTACTTTTGGCAAGTGACGTCCGAACAGCACGCTTTCCTCACCTTTTCTCCGATTTCTCTCGATTCCGGTAAGATCTCGCCCTAAATCTTGTACTTTCTTGATCTACACGCACTCCTACACCTTTCTATCTTTCAAATCTTAACTTTTAACCGTGAAATCACTAGATTTCGGGTGTTCTAGGGTGACGTCATCATGAGTTCTTCAAGAACTTCATGTTTTGGCCTCAATCCACCAAGAACAACTTAGATCTAACCAATTTCCACAAAGATCTTGTAAAGATCTCGACACAAGTGTGGTGAAAGAGCACTGAAAGATGATTTTCAACTTTCTTTCAACTCTTTTACACTCAAGACACTCAAAACCGGTAGAATCAGGTTCTGATCTAGTCTTCTACTCAATCAAGTGTTGTACTAGCTCAAGATCCAGATCCTACCCACGAGACTACCGATTTCGGGTTAAACAAGAACAACCATCTAGAGCCGGTAACTGACCGGGCTAGGGTGATTCTTGTTCGGTTTAGTCACCTGGGTCAAAATGGGAGTTCTGTTGGTTAACACGTTGTCAAAGTGTCTCGACATAACGACAAACCATCAAAACGACCAAGTGTAGGACGAACGGAACAATCCGCACGGATTGCTGTCTGACCGGATAGCTATCCGATCGGATAGGTCATCCGAACGGATTACCATCCGAACGGATTACCATCCGAACGGATCACACTTGGGTCCCACTTTTAAAACAATCTTATCTAAAGTCTGAGTATTGAACGAAATGTAATCCGATCGGACGACCATCTGAATGGATTACTCTTCGGATCATGAGATACTAAGGCTTCAAAGACTTAAACAATTTTCAACATGTTCAATAACAAAGTTGCCATCCGATCGGATTTCCATCCGATCGAATGACGCTTCTGTTTTAAACTTACTTCCAGTAGGCTACCTCACCACTAAGTCGTCGTCCGACCGGATGACCATCCGAACGGATTGTCATCCGCACGACCAGTCATCCGATCGACCGACTTGATGGATAGAGATACTTTTGTGTTTTCAAAATACTACAACGAAATCTTCAAAAGACAAGCCATCATACACAAACACATTCCTCTTATAGGAAGAAACAATCCACTCGAATCGCCATCCGAACGGATCACTGTCCGACCGGATGACCACCCGAACGGATTGCTGTCCGATCGGATTACCATCCGATCGAACCACCATCCGACCCCTTGCACACCTTGTAACGTTTCACTTATCGTTATGCTATCGAATCTATTCAGGCTAACCTTACTCGCTAAGCGCTCCCTTCAATCCATCAATCGCTGTGAGTATACTCGATCCCTTTTTGCTTTACGCACTTTTGGGTGTTACATACGTTACGAATATTCAAACTACAACAATCACACTACTCAATACTATTTGAACGCTAACCGTTAATGCATGTTATACGTGGCTTATGAATGCTTGTTTGTTATGTTTACACATGGAATGCTGTCTACCTGCCTTAGCAACGATAGTACTATAGTTTGGACTCAGCACCCGTTCACACGGGGGTTGTTAAGGACAATTACTTGCATGGATTACGGTGGTAATCATGTATTGCGAACTGCCTCGGGCAGTCAACCCGCAGTCATTGGTATAGATGGATCTATGTCGATAACTAACGTGCTTCATTTCACTATGTGTACGTGCTGGTTATGCGTAAACGAATTCGAACTCTATATACTATTATCAAACTTGTATGCTCACCTTTACATTATATGTATTGACTTTATTTTAACGTATATGACAGGTGCTTAGGAAGTTTACATGCTTAGCATGCTGTGAACTTGAGGCTAGGAAAGGTCTAGGATGCTCTCTGTGCTGTGATGAAATCGAAGCTAGGAAAAGAGGTCCTAGAAACCGATAAATAAACTATCTATGTTTAAATCTTAGTTGTCGGAACAAAATATTTGCCTGGATTTTTGCCTGTAATAATTATTTTGCTGTTTGAGATACGGTATGGGACGTATTATTTAAATTGAATAGTATTGATAATTGTTATGGAAACTTCTGGACAATCTGTTCGCTCAGTGCCATGCCCCGATGATTCCGCCATCGGTTGGGGTGTGACAATAATGATCCATAAAACCTTTGGGGTCCATTGGCTAACCCTAGATCTGATTTTAAAAACCACAAATTATCAAACGTTCAGTAACTAAAAACCCTGTTTAGAAAATTAGGTTGGAAGTGAAAATTTTACAAGGAGTTTTTAGGCGTATCAGAATACTTTAGTAAAAATTTTAGAATTTTCGGAATTCAGATGGTATTAATCGCCAATTTATCAGTTAAACGCAATTTTAATACGGAATTATTAAATATAATAACTGAGTTTAATAAGTTATGAAAATAAATTTTCTGAAAATATATATTATTAAAGTTTTATATAAAAATTTTCAGAATTTTATTAAATCTGTAATTATAACTTTGGAAATTGTGTATTTAAATTATATTATTTTAACAAATACTGGCAATTTAATCGTTTAACGAACCTGCCAGAACTTTCAAATTGATCGATGGCTTATTAGCGATAATTGGAGAGTCGGGAGTAAATCCGAACTTTCCAGGGTAAATCGGGTAATTGGGTTAAATTCCACACGTATTTAAATTGAATAGTATTGATAATTGCTATGGAAACTTCTGGACAATCTGTTTCGCTCAATGCCATGCCCCGATGATTCCGCCATCGGTTGGGTGTGACAGATTGGTATCAGAGCCATAACTATAGGGAATTAGGCGAGACTCGACCTAGTCCGGGTCGATGTCTTAGGAACCTAGTCTATAGTTAGGAACCCACAGACTGACTTATGCAGGATCGTTAGAGATTTTGCATGAGTTTACTACTATTTTCTCGTATTTCCCGAGCACGCTACATTATCACTACACTCGAATTTTCAACTATGAATGAGCAATTAAGCCGAGAATAGGTGTGAAAACCGCAAACTCTTGACTAAAGTTGCTCGATCAACCCGCGTTTTATCTACAAACGAGGAGAATTATGCCAAATCAGGAGTGAAATCCATATTTTGATGAATAATCTCCTCAATTTTATTAAAACAGCGACATGATTGTTAAGCTAGGGGTGAAACCCTAACCTTGACTACTTGTTCCGATCATTTTACAAACTCTCACCAAAGTCTCGACGGACTCCAACGACCTGAAGTCACCATATGACCAACGGGATGTGTGCCAAACGCCCAAGAATCGAGGCAAAGGCATAGTCCTGAAGGCTAATTGTGCAAAACAGGATCCCTGTGAATAGTCGAACCGCTTTGGGTAGTCGAAGTCTACTAGCCGCAGACAATCTACATCTCGAATTTTATGCCGTAACTGTTGACTCTGATGTTTTGACGATTTTATGTGCTTATGTATGTGTTTACCTGTTTATGTGTGTACATTTTGGAGATTTACTCGATTTTTTGCTTTCACTTCGATCAACACACACGACTCGCACTGCATTTCTATCTCAATACGCTGCCAAATCGCTAAGTTGTGGGCGACTTATGCCACGATTTACGCTTATACTACGCTACCCTCGAACGATCGCAAACTTTGAATAATAGGTTTCTGTTTTCTGACTACCTCTAGTGATTAAATGCGTATGTGTCTCCTTGTTTCTGTGATTCTGTGTTCTATGTGCTTATGTGTTTCTGTACCTATGTGGATCTGTGATTATATGGTTCTGTGTCCTACATGGTTATATGTCTATGTGTTTACGCGGTACGTGTTACTGAGCTTTAGTAGTAGTAGACGTGTGAGGTGAGATTCGAATACATGTGTTGAGTCCTGTGACGATGTCTGTTGCAGACAATGTCGTCTGGATCCCGTCATGCACTTTCTCGTCAAGAAAAGAGGGACAAACGCCTTGCTGCCATTATCGCGAAAAGTGTGGCAAAGGCCGTGAGTGATGTTTACGAGAATGCAAGCAAATCATCTGAGGAATCAAGGACTGAAGCCCCTAAAGCTGCCGCAAGGCCCTTCAGTTTCAAGCAATTCAAGTCGTGTGGGCTGAAGGAATTCACTGGCGAAGGAGGTCCGACTGCACTATTCCAATGGTTTGATTCCATTGAGGTCACTCTGCGACAAAGTGGTTGCCCTGATGACCTTCGAACTCTGAATGCTACCGGCATTTTCCAGTCCCGTGCATTAGACTGGTGGACAGCCGAGAGGAACAAGCGAGGGAACGATGCAGCCTACGGTCTGTCGTGGGACGAGCTCAAGGAAGTTATGCTAAAGGAATTCTGCCCTCCTCACGAACGTCAAAAGCTTGAAGATGAATTTTGGCACATACACCAGCATGAAGGCGACAATGCTGCTCTCACTGCTCGTTTCAAACAGCTCAGCATCATCTGTCTCGATTAAGTCAAGACTCCGGAGATCACCATCAAGAAGTACATCCGAGCTTTACCCGACTGCGTCGCAGATTTCGTGCAAGCGGCTAAGACTACAACGATCGAGGAAACTTATCTACTGGCCGCTGAAATCAATGACAAACGGGTTAAGGCTGGTGTCTGGGATAAGACTTCGAAGCATCTGCATCAAGCTACCGCCACCGCACCAACTGCTGAACCCACCTCATCGAGCAACAAGAGAAAGAATAAGAGAAAGAACAGCTCCAGCAACAAGAACTGTGCGATCACTGCTGCACCGATTCAAGCTATACCAGCCCAACAGCGTCAAGTAGCGGCGCCCGTGGCTAATGCACCACCTGCAAAGCGTGCATACACTGGGCCACACCCGCTCTGCCCTACTTGTACCTACCACCACCCAACAGCCATTGCTTGCCGTTTCTGTGCTCATTGCAACGTATACGGCCACTCTACAGCCAACTGCCGTATTCGTCAAGCTCCTGCCAATCAAGCTCTACTCACTGCCCCGCAGGGTCAACAAGCTCCTCCGGCACCCGCGATCAAAGCCAGAGCCTGCTTCGCATGTGGCGACCCGAACCATTTCGCCAACATGTGCCCAAATAGGGTCGTGAAACAAGAGCCTCAACAACAGCAGCCACAGCAGCAACAACAACAGCAACAACAATAGGCCGCATGCGCCAGAACTTTCAACCTCAACGTGCGTCAAGCCCAGGCCGACAACAACGTGGTCAATGGTACGTTCCTTGTGAATGGTATTTATGCTTCCTGTTTGTTTGATACTGGAGCGGATAATTTCTTTGTGTCGTACGAATTTGAGAAACTCCTTAGTCGTAAACGTTCCAAAATCTCCTCGATGTTTGATGTTGAAGTCGCTACTGGAAGAACCGTCGCCATTAATTCTGTTCTTCGTGATTGTACTCTTGAGCTCAACAATCACATCTTCCCAATCGACCTTATTCCGATGCAACTCGGAAGCTTTGACGTCATAGTGGGCATGGACTTTCTTCGCGAAAACCATGCTGAAGTTGTGTGCTTCGACAAGATGATTCGATTTTCGCTCAAGAATGGTGACTTATTATGTGTATACGGTGATACTACTTCGAAGGGTCTCAAGCTTAGGTCATGTGTCCAAGCTAGCAAGTATCTCCGCAAGGAATACAGAGCTTTCTTGGCTAACATCGTAGTAGCGGAGGAGGAAAAGAAAGAAAAGAAGGAAGTGAAAGACGTTCCTGTGGTTCGAGAATTTCCTAATGTTTTTCCAGAAGATCTTCCCGGGCTACCACCGAGTCGTGATATCGACTTTCATATCGACCTCATTCCTGAAGCCAACCCTATTGCCAAAGCTCCTTATCGACTTGCACCGTCTGAAATGCGCGAACTCTCAACCCAACTCCAGGAATTACTGGAGAAAGGCTTCATTCGCCCGAGCACCTCTCCTTGGGGCGCGCCAGTCCTTTTCGTCAAAAAAAAGGATGGGTCGTTCAGGATGTGCATAGACTATCGGGAATTGAATAAGTTAACTATCAAGAACCGCTATCCCCTACCTCGCATCGACGATTTGTTTGATCAACTACAAGGCGCTACGTGTTTTTCGAAGATCGACTTACGTTCAGGCTATCACCAACTGCGCATACAAGAGGAGGATATTCCTAAAACCGCATTTCGCACTCGATACGGCCATTATGAATTCGTTGTCATGCCTTTTGGTCTAACCAACGCACCAGCGGTTTTCATGGATCTGATGAATCGCGTGTGTAAACCATATCTCGACCGGTTTGTCATCGTATTCATCGACGATGTCTTGGTCTATTCCAAATCGAAGACCGAACACGCGCAACATCTACGTTTGGTTCTCGAGTTACTCCAGGGGAACCAACTCTATGCCAAGTTCTCAAAGTGCGAATTTTGGCTGGAGGAAGTTCAGTTTCTGGGTCACATTGTTAATAGTCAGGGCATTCATGTCGATCCTGCGAAGATTGAAGCTGTCAAGAGCTGGGTTACGCCTAAGAACCCGTCTGAAGTTCGCTCTTTTCTCGGATTAGCGGGCTATTATCGACAATTTATCGAAGGATTCTCAAAGATCGCTGTACCGCTTACCACTCTCACGCATAAAGACAAGTCTTTTGTTTGGGGAACTAAACAAGAGTCTGCCTTTCGAACCCTCAAGCACATGCTTTGCAACGCTCCTGTTCTCACATTGCCCGACGGAACCAATGATTTCATTGTCTATTGTGATGCTTCCAACCTTGGTCTTGGTTGTGTTCTCATGCAACGGGACAATGTCATAGCTTACGCATCTCGTCAGCTCAAAATCCACAAGAAGACTATACAACCCATGATCTCGAGCTAGGCGCAGTTGTTTTTGCATTAAAGATTTGGCGACACTACCTGTATGGTACCAAGTGTACGATCTTCACCGATCATAGGAGCCTACAACACATCTTTAATCAGAAGGAACTTAATATGCGTCAACGCTGATGGGTAGAACTTCTCAACGATTACGACTACGAGATCCGTTATCACCCAGGCAAGGCGAATGATGTTGCCGACGCACATAGCAGACGGAGCTATCTGCTTAGCTGTAACACCCCGTGTTTTCACGAGTCAAAGTCAAAGTCAAGGTCAAAGTCAACGACCGATTTCGCGCAACTTGACTCGTAGAAACTTCTGGTTTTTAATTATATTATGTGGAGTAAGTGTTGTTAATTGCAATAATCGATGTGTGTTAATCGTTATTCAATCGACCTACGACTGTGAATTATAGGCAGTAACAATGCGATAAAGTTAACCAACAAATAATCAAGTTATGTTAATCAAATCAACAAAGAATCGCAATCGAGCTACGTATTTTGGTGATTGTTATACGTGTGTGTGTGCCTTACGTGTTACCTGTGCATGTTTATTTATGTTATGTGGTGATAATCAAGCGAACTCAATCGAAACCCGAAATCTAACTCGAAGTGCAATCAAACTCAAATCGTGAACGAACTATGATAGATGGTGGAAAATAGACTACGCAAGGTATGAGTGTTTGGGACTGAGAGTAATTTGACTAGGAAACCCTATCGTATCGAACCGCTCGCAATCGCAACCGAAATCTCAAAAATCGTCACGCAAAACACTCGAAAGGTGCGACCGATCGATCAGGCTTCCCAGCCGATCGAACAGCCAGCCGAACGGACTGCTGTCCGATTGGACAGGCTGTCCGATTGGACAGGCTGTCCGATCGAGCTGCCTGGCCGATCGGCCAGCCCTTTCCTCTTTTGTCATCCTATAAATACCCCTGTCATTGTCATCCCTTTCCACTTTTGGAAACCCCTGTCCGACCAGCACGCTCAACCCACCTTTTCGCAGATTTCTCTCGATTCCGGTAAGATATCGTCTTAAATCTTGTACTTTCTTGATCTATACACACTCCTACACATTTCTATCTTTCAAATCTTGAACTTTAACCATGAAATCATCAAGATTCAAGTGTTCTAGGATGATGTCATCATGGGTTCTTGAAGAACTTCATGTTTTGGCCTCAATCCACTAAGAATGACTTGGACCTAGCCGATTTCCATATAAACAAACAAAGATCTTTTCTAGATCTAAACATATACGCGGTGACAAGGATTGAAAGATTGATTTTCCAACTTTCCTTCAACTCTTTGTCACTCAGTAACTTCAAACCGGTAGAAACGGAGCCTGAGTCGGTTTACAAATCACCTCGGTGGTGGTATGGCTCAAGATCCGGATTCTATCCACAAGGTTAACCGACTTCGAGTTAAATGTTAAACTTCGTTCCGAACAGACCACCGACCGGATTTGGGTGATTCCTGTCCGACCCGGGGAACCAAGTAGGGACGAGGCATCCATGGTTTTACTCGTTGTCGACATACCTCGATAAAACGACAAGAAAACAGAACAACCAAGTGTTAGACGCAAAGGCTGATCAGGTCAGGACGCTGACCGATCGGGCTGCTGTCCGAACGGACGGCCAGCCGATCGGATAGTCAGCCGATCGACTGGCCAGCCGATCAGCTAGCACATGGTCCCACACAACCAATTTACTTTGAAGAATAGTATTGAACGACCTGTTGTTCGATCGAACTACTGTCCGATCAGATTACTCTTCGGATCATGAGATACTATGCTTCACTACTTAATCGATTTTCAACGTGTTCAATGCACTAGAAGTGCCACCCGATCGAACAGCCGTCCGATCAGGTGACACCCTGTTGTCCGATCGAACAGCGACTGTGCTATTCGATCGATCAACCATCCGATCCACTGCACTATACATTTAAAGTCTTTGACTAAGGTTAACTTGCCAACCGATCGGTCAGCAACTCATTAAGCTTTGACTTGTTGACCTAACCGATCGGACACCTGTCCGATCAAAGGCAAATCACTACAACACCTAACCGATCGGGTTGCCGGCCGATCGAACAGCCGTTCGATCGACCGACCTGAAAAGTAAAGGTACTTCAATGTTTTCAAATGCTACAACGAAAACTTCAAAAGTCAAACCATCATACACAAACACATCCTTCTCAAAGGAAGAAACGACCCACTCGAACAGCCATCCGATCGGCCTACCGACCGATCGGACAGCCGTCCGAGCAGACTGTCAATCGAGCGGTCAACCGTCCGATCGGACTGCCGTCCGATCGACCAGCTGTCCGACCCTCCAATACTTGGTTCCGTTTTACGTTTCGCTTATTGTTATGCTATCGAATCTATTCAGGCTAACCGTACTCGTCAAGCGCTCCCTTCAATCCATTAATCGCTGTGAGTATACTCGATCCCTTTTTGCTTAAAGCACTTTTGGGTGTTACATACGTTACGAATATTCAAACTACAACTATCACACTACTCAAACTATTTGAACGCTAACCGTTAATGCATGTTATACGTGGCTTATGAATGCTTGTTTGTTATGTTTACACATGGAATGCTGTCTACCTGCCTTAGCAACGATAGTACTATAGTTTGGACTCAGCACCCGTTCACACGGGGGTTGTTAAGGATCTTTTACTTGCATGGATTACGGTGGTAATCATGTATTGCGAACTGCCTCGGGAAGTCAACCCGCAGTCATTGGTATCGATGGATCTATGTCGATAACTAACGTGCTTCATTTCACTATGTGTACGTGCTGGTTATGCGTAAACGAATTCGAACTCTATATGCTATTATTAAACTTGTATGCTCACATTTACATTTTATGTATTGACTTTATTTTAACGTATGTGACAGGTGCTTAGGATGCATATGTGGTAGGAATTTGAAGCTAGAATAAAGCTTTAGAGGCCAACAAATAGTTGTATGTTGATAACGAATCAAGGGTCTCTAGAAGCAGATAAACAACTGCTGTCTATGTTTAAATCTGAGTTGTCGGAACAAAATATTTGTTTAGATTTATGTCTGTAATAATTACTTGCTGTTTGAGATACGGTATGGGACGTATTATTTAATTGAATAGTATTGTTAATTGTTATGGAAACTTCTGGACAATTTGTTTCGCTCAGTGCCATGCCCCGATGATTTCCGCCATCGGTTGGGGTGTGACAGATTGGTATCAGGGCCATAACTATAGGGAATTAGGCAAGACTCGACCTAGTCCGGGTCGAAGTCTTAGATACCTAGTCTATAGTTAGGAACTAACAGACCGACTTATGCATGATCATTAGAGATTTTGTATGAGTTTGCTACTATTTCCTCGTATTTCTCGCGCACGCTACACTATCAATGCACTCGAATTTTCAACTATGAGTAAGCAATTAAGCCGAGAATAGGTGTGAAAACCGCAAACTCTCGACTAAAGTTGCTTAAAACAACCCGCATTTTATCTACAAACGTGGAGAATTATGCCAAATTAGGAGTGAAATCCATATTTTGATGAATAATCTCCTCAATTTTATTAAAACAGGGACATGGTTGTTAAGCTAGGGGTGAAACCCTAACCTTGACTACTTGTTCCGCCCATTTTACAAACTCTCACCAAAGCCTAGACGGACTCCAACGATCTGAAGTCACCATACGACCAACGGGATGTGTGCCAAACGCCCAAGAATCGAGGCAAAGGCAAAGTCCTGAAGGTTTGATGTGCACAACGGATCCTTGTGAATAGTTGAGTTACCTTGGTTAGTCGAAGTCTACTAGCCGCAGACAATCCATTTCTCGATTTTAAGTATTTAGATTCAAAACCCGCAACTGCCGATTCTGATAATTCGTCGATTTTATGCGTTTTATGTGCTATTACCCGATTTATGTGCTTATTCTTCGCCTCGAAACGACTGCGAACCAAACATGTGACGAACGGAATCCGTGCATGAACGTGCGTTAAGACCGGTTTCAACACCAAACGATTGCGTAACGACACGTTCGACGTGCGGAATCCATGAACGTGCGTGACCGAACACACTAGACGTACAATTTACCGTGATTCTTATTGATCAGTTAGACAAGTACACGCTCTAAGAATCACCTTTTGCACTTTCCCTCTCTAGCTCCTTTCTCTAGACCTAGGTTTCTGTTTTCTGGGATAAATACCTGCCATTAGTCGAATTCTCATATAACAACAGCTACCATTCTAGTATCCAAATGGCACCATTCGAGGCATTATACGGAAGAAGATGTCGATCGCCTATTGTGTGGCACGAGATCGGTCATTCGCAACTAACCGGTCCTGAGCTATTGCAAGAAACGACAGGCAAAATTTTCAAAATTCGAGACAACCTGGTGAAAGCTCGGGATCGACAGAAAAGTTACGCCGATAAGAAGCACAAGCCCCGTGAATTTGACATTGGTGACTACGTACTCCTAAAGGTATCACCTTGGAAGGGTGTAGTCCGATTCGGCAAAAAGGGAAAACTCGCGCCTCGATATGTTGGACCTTTTAAGATTCTGGAAAGGATCGGAAAAGTCGCCTACAGACTCGAACTACCGGAGGAACTTAGTAATGTCCACCCGACTTTCCACGTGTCAAACCTCCGAAAGTGCCTAGCCAACCACGATTTACACGTTCCTCTCGATGATCTGCAAGTGAACGAAACATTACACTTCGTGGAAAGGCCTGTCGAAATCATGGATCGCCAAACCAAACAGCTCAGACGCTCACACATTCCCATTGTGAAAGTCCGATGGGAAGGCAAACGAGGCGCAGAGTTCACTTGGGAACTCGAAAGTGACATGAAGGCTAAGTACCCGCAGTTGTTTAAAGAGTGAAGCTAGAGAGAGAAAGTAGCATTGTGATTCTAGTGTCTTGTACAAATTCATATCAATCTATAGAATCACCGATTATAGTACGTGCTTGTGTGTTTGGTCACGTTCGTGTACGGATTCCGCACGTCACACGTTCGGTTCACAATCGTTTTGGAGTCAAAACCGGCCCGAACAGAAAATTTTCAAACGTGATTCACGACGTTGTGCAGCTTCCAGCTTAATTTCGGGACGAAATTCCCTAAACAAGGGCAGGCTGTAACACCCCGTGTTTTCACAAGTCAAAGTCAAAGTCAAGGTCTAAGTCAACGACCGATTTCGCGCAATTTGACTTGTAGAAATCTCTTTGTTTTATTTGTATTATGTGGAGTAAGTGTTGTTAATTGCAAAACAATCGACGTATTATTCAAGCGACTTACGACTGTGAACTATAGGCAGTAACAATGCGATAAAGTTAATCAACTGATAATCAAGCTATGCTAATCGAATCGACAACGAATCGCAAATCGAGCTACGTATTTTGGTTATTGCTATACGTGTGTGTGTGCCTTATGTGTTACTTGTGCATGTTTATTTATGTTGTATTGTGGTAATCAAGCGAACTCAATCGAAACTCGAATGCAATCGAATACAATCGAACTCGAAACTCAATCGAACTATGGTAATTAGTGGAAAATAGATTATGCGAGATATGAAGTAGTTGGGACTAAAAGTAATTTGATTAGGAAACCCTATCGAATCGAACCGCTCGCAATCGAAATTGATTTAACAAAAATCATCGCGTCAAACACTTGAACCAAGCGCCATCCGGCTGGATAGCCATCCGAACGGATAGTCATCCGACCGGATAGCCACTATGTCTTAAACAGGTGTCATCCGACCGGATCAGTCATCCGAGCGGAGTGTCATCCGATCGGATAACCCTTTCCTCTTTTGGAATCCTATAAATACCCCTGTCACTCTCCACACTTACTACTTTTGGCAAGTGACGTCCGAACAGCACGCTTTCCTCACCTTTTCTTCGATTTCTCTCGATTCCGGTAAGATCCCGCCCTAAATCTTGTACTTTCTTGATCTACACGCACTCCTACACCTTTCTATCTTTCAAATCTTAACTTTTAACCGTGAAATCACTAGATTTCGGGTGTTCTAGGGTGACGTCATCATGAGTTCTTCAAGAACTTTATGTTTTGGCCTCAATCCACCAAGAACAACTTAGATCTAACCAATTTCCACAAAGATCTTGTAAAGATCTCGACACAAGTGTGGTGAAAGAGCACTGAAAGATGATTTTCAACTTTCTTTCAACTCTTTTACACTCAAGACACTCAAAACCGGTAGAATCAGGTTCTGATCTAGTCTTCTACTCAATCATAGTGTTGTACTAGCTCAAGATCCAGATCCTACCCACGAGACAACCGATTGCGGGTTAAACAAGAACAACCATCTAGAGCCGGTAACTGACCGGGATAGGGTGATTCTTGTTCGGTTTAGTCACCTGGGTCAAAATGGGAGTTCTGTTGGTTAACACGTTGTCAAAGTGTCTCGACATAACGACAAACCATCAAAACGACCAAGCGTAGGACGAACGGAATAATCCGCACGGATTGCTGTCCGACCGGATTGCTATCCGATCGGATAGGTCATCCGAACGGATTACCATCCGAACGGATCACACTTGGGTCCCACTTTTAAAACAATCTTATCTAAAGTCTGAGTATTGAACGAAATGTAATCCGATCGGACGACCATCTGAATGGATTACTCTTCGGATCATGAGATACTAAGGCTTCAAAGACTTAAACAATTTTCAACATGTTCAATAACAAAGTTGCCATCCGATCGGATTGCCATCCGATCGAATGACGCTTCTGTTTTAAACTTACTTCCAGTAGGCTACCTCACCACTAAGTCGTCGTCCGACCGGATCACCGTCCGACCGGGTGACCATCCGAACGGATTGTCATCCGCACGACCAGTCATCCGATCGACCGACTTGATGGATAGAGATACTTTTGTGTTTTCAAAATACTACAACGAAAACTTCAAAAGACAAGCCATCATACACAAACACATTCCTCTTATAGGAAGAAACAATCCACTCGAATCGCCATCCGAACGGATCACTGTCCGACCGGATGACCACCCGAACGGATTGCTGTCCGATCGGATTACCATCCGATCGAACCACCATCCGACCCCTTGCACACCTTGTAACGTTTCACTTATCGTTATGCTATCGAATCTATTCAGGCTAACCTTACTCGCTAAGCGCTCCCTTCAATCCATCAATCGCTGTGAGTATACTCGATCCCTTTTTGCTTTACGCACTTTTGGGTGTTACATACGTTCCGAATATTCAAACTACAACAATCACACTACTCAATACTATTTGAACGCTAACCGTTAATGCATGTTATACGTGGCTTATGAATGCTTGTTTGTTATGTTTACACATGGAATGCTGTCTACCTGCCTTAGCAACGATAGTACTATAGTTTGGACTCAGCACCCGTTCACACGGGGGTTGTTAAGGACAATTACTTGCATGGATTACGGTGGTAATCATGTATTGCGAACTGCCTCGGGCAGTCAACCCGCAGTCATTGGTATCGATGGATCTATGTCAATAACTAACGTGCTTCATTTCACTATGTGTACGTGCTGGTTATGCGTAAACAAATTCGAACTCTATATACTATTATCAAACTTGTATGCTCACCTTTACATTATATGTATTGACTTTATTTTAACGTATATGACAGGTGCTTAGGAAGTTTACATGCTTAGCATGCTGTGAACTTGAGGCTAGGAAAGGTCTAGGATGCTCTCTGTGCTGTGATGAAATCGAAGCTAGGAAAAGAGGTCCTAGAAACCGATAAATAAACTATCTATGTTTAAATCTTAGTTGTCGGAACAGAATATTTGCCTGGATTTTTGCCTGTAATAATTATTTTGCTGTTTGAGATACGGTATGGGACGTATTATTTAAATTGAATAGTATTGATAATTGTTATGGAAACTTCTGGACAATCTGTTCGCTCAGTGCCATGCCCCGATGATTCCGCCATCGGTTGGGGTGTGACAATAATGATCCATAAAACCTTTGGGGTCCATTGGCTAACCCTAGATCTGATTTTAAAAACCACAAATTATCAAACGTTCAGTAACTAAAAACCCTGTTTAGAAAATTAGGTTGGAAGTGAAAATTTTACAAGGAGTTTTTAGGCGTATCGGAATACTTTAGTAAAAATTTTAGAATTTTCGGAATTCAGATGGTATTAATCGCCAATTTATCAGTTAAACGCAATTTTAATACGGAATTATTAAATATAATAACTGAGTTTAATAAGTTATGAAAATAAATTTTCTGAAAATATATATTATTAAAGTTTTATATAAAAATTTTCAGAATTTTATTAAATCTGGAATTATAACTTTGGAAATTGTGTATTTAAATTATATTATTTTAACAAATACTGGCAATTTAATCGTTTAACGAACCTGCCAGAACTTTCAAATTGATCGATGGCTTATTAGCGATAATTGGAGAGTCGGGAGTAAATCCGAACTTTCCAGGGTAAATCGGGTAATTGGGTTAAATTACACACGTGTTTAATAGGCAAAAACGAAAAGTGCTGTAACACCCCGTGTTATGAAAGTCAAAGTCAAGATTAAAGTCAAAGGAAGAAAAGATTGCTAATTGCGATCTGTCACTCTTTGCTTGGTTACTGATTTGACTTCTTCAACTTGTAATCGAATCTTTTATTTAATCGCTTTAGTTGTATTATGTGGAGTGTCTAGTAATAATCGATGTTTAATCGAGGTTTATCGCATGTTTTATCACTTTATCGCTAATCGCATCGCAATCGCATTCGCAACTCGAATCATGCGTTCTGGATATTGTTTTAAGTGTGTGTTTTATTTATGTGTTACTTGTGCATGTTTAATTGTGTTATATTTTGTGTGGTGATTAATCGAAATGCAATCGCAACTCTATCGCAATCGAATTGCAAACGCTAAACGCAAGTTATTTATGACGATTGTATGTTAGATATAGTGTACGTGTGTTTATTATTAATCTATCGCATCGCTTAATCGAAACTCGCTCAAGTGCATCGCAACGCTCAACACGAAGCGCCGAAACTCAAACTCGTTGGACACTTCAATCGAATTGCCAACCAATCGAATGGCCATCCGATCAGATAGCCATCCGATCCGATCAGTGCCATCCTATCCGACACTTGTGCACCTTTCCCTTTTTGGCAACCTATAAATACCCTCCTGTCACATCATTTGTGATGTGACAGCTCTCTCACTCGACCAGCTCGCTCAAGGCCTCCTTTCTCTCGATTTCTCGCGATTCTTGTAAGTTTTCAACCTAAATCTTGTACTTCTATGATCTACACACACTTCTTCATCTTTTTCACCTTTGAATCTTAACCTTTAACCGTGAAATCAGCGGATTTGAGGTGTTCTAGGGTGATGTCATCATGGAGTTCTTATGAACTTCAAGTTTTGGCCTTATTCCACCAAGAACAACTCAGATCTGACGGATTTCCACATGATTAAACAATGTTTTCGCATAGATCTAAACATTTTCAAGGTTAAAAGGATTGAAAGAAACGTTTCCAACATTCTTTCAACTCTTTTACACTCAATGCACTCAAAACCGATAGAATCAGAGCTCAACCAGACCTTCTTCTCTTCTCTAGTGATGTGTCGGCTTGAGATCTGGATCCTATCAAAGAGACAACCGATTTTGGGATAAACATGAACAACCATCAAGGAATAGTCAACTGGTCGGATTAGGGTGATTCCTGCTCGATCGAACGACTTGGGACTTGCCGAGGTTCCGTTGTTTAGCACGATTATGACATCGTCTCGATCAAACTGCAAAACTTTCAAAAATAATCAACTCCAAGACGATTAGGTTCATTGGGACGGATTGCCGTTTGATCGGATAGCCATCCGATCGGATTTCCATTCGACCGAACTGCTATCCGATCAGATTGCACTTGGTTCCAACACTCAACATTTTCGAACTTTCAAAGTATTTGAACGTCGAACGGATTGCCGTCCGATCGGATAGCCATCCGATCGAACGACCATCCGATCGTTTGACATTTGGAACTTCGATACTTAAACATTTTCATAATTTTCAAAGATCATCAGTAACTAACGGATTGCCATCCGATCGGATTGCTATCCTATCGAGTGACAATCCTGCTCTGAACTTGTTCTCACTAAGTGTCCTACCAATCGGATCGCTATCCGATCGAACGACCGTTCGATCGACGACCTGAAAGGTAGAGATACTTCTCTGTTTTCAAAATGCTACAACAAAAATTTCAAAGTCATCATACACAAACACTTCCTTACCAAACGAATGTCAATCCAATCGAATGGCCATCCGATCGGGTGACCATCCGAACGGATTGACATCCGGTCGAATAGCCATCCGATTGGATTACCATCCGACACTTAGACACTCTTCACAGTTTTACGCGTCGTTCATCGCTTGTGCTATCGTTAACTGTTCAGGCTAACCTCTCAGCAATCCCTTCAATCCAAGAGAGTGTTTACTTACTAAACACGATCTGTGAGTATACTTGATCCCTTTTTGCTTTCCGCACTTTTGGGTGTTACATACGTTACTTATTCAAATCACAATCGACACACAACGCAAACACTATTTATATGCTGACCGTTATTGCATGTTACGTGTTATTCGATGAATGCTTGTATGTTGTGTTAACACAGTGATTGTTGCCTGACACCTTAGCAACGATAGTACTATAGTTTGGACTCAGCACCTGTCGTGGACAAGGGTTGTTAAGGGCTTTACTTCACGTGTCCCAGTGGGGATATGTGTTGCGCATTCTACAACTCGTAGTCACGTCTGTGCATATTTCTCTGTCGATAACCTACTAGTTTTCACTCTGCTACATGTTACATGCTGGTTATGCGTAAACGATTTCGAACTCTATTATACTATTAAACTTGTATGCTCACCTTTACACTATGTGTATTGACCTTTATTTTAACGTATGTGACAGGTGCTTAGGATGCTTGCTTGCTATTTGATGGAATCGAGTTAGGATGGAGTCTAGAAACAAACACTTTAAATCTAAGTTGTCAGAATAGTTTATTTGTTTTTGAGATAATGTGTCTGTAATAATTATTTTACTGAATATGTTTTGGTATGGGACTTAATGTTAAATATTCGGTAATGTTAGTTGTTATGGATTTCTCTTGGACAATCTGTTTCGCTCAGTGTCGCGCCCTGATGTTTCCGTCATCGGTTGGGGTGTGACAGATTGGTATCAGAGCCATAACTATAGGGAATTAGGCAAGACTCGACCTAGTCCGGGTCGATGTCTTAGAAACGACCTAGTCTATAGTCTAAGTACCAACAGACCGACTTGTGCATACCCTGTAGGGGTTATGTACGAGCTTACTTGCTATTATCGCTCGCACTCATTGGATAATATCTTTGCGCACTATTTTTCGAAAAGGAACAAGTGGTTAGGTCGTGGTTAGGTCTAGATTAGGTGTGAAAACCGCAAACTCTCGACTGAATCGCTTGTTCAACCCGCATTTTTATCCATAAACAGGAGAATTTACGTTGAATCAGGAGTGAAATCCGTACTTTAACACAGATTCCCCCCCCCCCCCCTATCTCATCAAAATAGGAACAAAGATTGTTAAGTCAGGGGTGAAGCCCGGACCTTGACGACTCGTTCCGTGCTCTATTTTGGTTTTACAAAACTCTCACCAAAGTCTCGACGGACTCCAGTGACTTGAAGTCACGCTGTAACTGGAAGGATGAGTGTCGTTCGCCCAAATTGAGGCAAGAGCACAGTCCAGAAGGACAAAGTGTGTACTGAAAGTTCTTGTGAATAGTTGAATCACTTTGGGTAGTCGACGTCTATCAAGCCTAAGACAATCCATTCTCGATTTCCAAGCTCGCAATCGCTGATTTTATGTGTTTTAATTCTGAGCCCGCAACTGCTGACTCTGATATTTGTCGCTTTTATGTGGATTTTATATGTTTTATGTGGTTTTACCTGTTTATGTGTTTCGATTTTTGGTGATTTATTCGCTTTCGCCTTCGCATCGATCGACACCCACAACTCGCACTGCACATCCATCTCAAAACGCTAACAAATCGCTACTTGTGGATAATCGCATGCTATATTACTCGCTTATGTTATGCTACTCGCTGTGTACTCGCTAATCGCAATCGCTATTCTCGAACTCGCGGACCTTGAATGATAGGTGAATACGTGCAAATATAGTGTAGATTTTGTGGTTTCTGTGACTTGCGTGTTTCTGTGCTCTACATGCCTACGTGTTTCTGTGATTACGTGCCTATGTGCCTATGTGTTACATGATTGTGTTCCTGAGCTTTAGTAGTATTAGGCGTGAGCGAGGTGAGATTCGATTATTTAGTGTTTGAGTCCTCTGGCGATGTCTATTGCAGACAATGTTGTCATTTGGATCATTTCACTCCCGTTCAGCTCGCCGCAATCATGAGGATAAGCGCATCGCCTCTTTGGTCGCCAAGCAAATTGCGAAAGTTATTCTGCAGATCGTTAGTGAGCTGAATGAAAACGGTTGCAAGTCCTCCGAAGAGTCCAGGACTGATTCGCCAAAGTCTGCTTTTAGCTTCAAGCAGTTCAAAGCCTGCGGCCCGAAAGAATTTACCGGCGAAGATGGGCCTACGGCCATGTTTCAATGGTTTGATTCTATCGAAGTCGCCCTGCGTCAGAGCAACTGTCCCGATAATATCCGTACTGTTAACGCCACCGGCGTCTTCCAATCCCGAGCTTTAGATTGGTGGACGGCCGAGAGAAACAAACGAGGGAATGATGCAGCTTACGGGCTGACGTGGGACGAGTTGAAGGACTTGATGATGAAAGAGTTCTGCCCTCCTCATGAGCTCCAAAAGTTGGAGGACGAGTTCTGGCATATCAAACAGAAGGATGGCGACAACGTTGGTTTGACTGCTCGCTTTAAGCAATTGAGTATAATCTGTCCAGGTCAAGTCTCTACGCCCGAAATCACCATCAAGAAGTATATCCGTGCTCTTCCGGATTGCGTGGCTGATTTCGTTCAAGCTGCAAAGACGTCAACCATTGAGGAAACTTTCTTACTCGCTGTTGAGATAACGACAAGCGAGTCAAGGCTGGTTACTGGGATAAAGCCTCCAAGAATCTGTATCAAGTTACCGCTGCTTCAACCTTTGAAACCGCAGCCGCTCCGCGATCTTCAAAGTCCTCCCGTCGCAAGAGGAAGAACAACAACAACAGTAGCAAAAATTGCGTTGTCACCGCTGCCGCTCCTCTTCAAGCTGTACCCGCTCAACCGCAGCCCCAACACTGCTAAGTAGCGGCACCGGTTATCCATGCACCGCCGGCTAAGCGTGCATACACTGGTCCTCACCCGGCTTGCCCTACTTACACTTATCACCATCCAGTGGGAATTGCTTGCAGATACTGTGTGCATTGCAATATGTACGGCCATTTCACCGCCAACTGCCGTACAGGTCCACGCCAAGCTCCAGCTCCAGCTCAAGGTCAAGCTCCTGCTCAACAAGCTCTACTTCCCGCTCCTCAAGGCCAACAAGTGGCTCCTGCACCCGCAATCCACGCTAGAGCTTGCTTTGCATGTGGTGATCCCAACCACTTCGCAAACATGTGCCCGAATCGAGTGGTGAAGCAAGAGCCACAACAGCAGCATCCCCAGCAACAGCAACAGCAGCAGCAACAGCAGCCAGCAGCCCGCGGACGTACTTTCGACATCAATGTCTGCCAAGCTCAAACCGATAACAACGTGGTCAATGGTACGTTCCTTGTGAATGGTATATATGCTTCGTGTTTACTTGATACTGGAGCCGATAACTGTTTTGTATCGTTTAAATTCGAAAAGCTCCTTAATCGTAAGCGCGCCCATCTCCTCTCGACGTTCGATGTTGAAGTTGCCACCAGAAGAATCGTCGCTGTCAATACTGTTCTTCGTGATTGTACTCTCGAACTCAACAATCACATCTTTCCTATCTGTCACACCCTGACTTTTTATGGAAGCGTAATTATGTGTGACTTGCTTAATATCATTGCATTCAATCATAACAACAACTATATGATAAAACTAAAGATAATCATCCATTAAATAAGTTTAAAATATCACCAACAACATTGTTTTGGAAATCCAAACGCAGACCTTGAATCCATATTACAAACCATACAAATAGTTTTAGAGTTCCATAAGGACTCAACAAAAGACATTAATGAAAACCAGGTTTTGAACTATGCATCTTATCTAGGATAAGAAGCACAATCCAAACCCTTAGACTACGGATGACATCTTTTATTCTCAACCTCACTTGAAACATCCAAACGCCCGCCAGATCCACATTTAATTCCCTGAAATACATGTAGTTTGAAAACATCAACAAAAGTTGAGCGAGTTCATGTGTTTGTTTGTGTGTATGAATAAACCTTTGTAATCATTGAAAGTATGTATGTATGTTTGTAAACCCTTGGTATGAAAGCAACAAGGAAAACAGATCATTGATGGTTTGCAAGGCCATTAATATGTGTGACGTGATGCAGGAAGGCTCAAACCTAGCAAATTTGTCTCCGGCAATAAGACATAGTCACCTCATGGGCCACCCTGGTCCACATAGGTGTGGGCTCGCTACACCCAAATAGATCTATCACTCATGTACCTCGGTCCTACAATGAGGATTAATGGTCTTAAGCGTTATACCCTCCACTCACATGATCTAGCAGTACCCTTCCTTAGCTAACCATACCACATATAATCGTTTGTAAACAGTTTGTAACATGTACTTCACCCCCGAAGTTATAAAACTGAAAACAGTTAAAAGAAAAGGGGGACATGAACTCACAGTCTTGCGTTCTTCGTAATCACAGTAACTCAAAGCTCCTTCGGACGTACACGACTACCTACAACGTACTATGATCTATTAGACGAGCGGGTCGTGCCTTGACTTAGTATTAATTAGTGTCCTTGAGTTACGTTTCTTTGAGTCCTTAATATTATTCCAAATTATATAATTATTTGTTAAAAGAATAAATATTTTAATTTAAATTATATTTATTAAATTTTGGAATAATAGTTAAAATAATATATTTTTACTTGTTACCTTTCAAGTATTTAAACATGTATATCATTCCCAAGGATGGGTGTACTTGTATTTGTATTCTTATACTTGTATATTTTTGCCATGTATTGGTGTCGTATTCCGGAGTGTATCCATACGTACGAGAATACGTATTTTCTATTGTGTTTATTAAGTATTTTATACTTAACTCTTCCGGAATAATATTTCTAGTAAAAATACATCAACATATATTTACAAAATATATATTTTAATAAATATTACTTACAAAAATTATTTATATTTTACCTTTGGCATGAATATTTGTATTTCCATATAAGTTCCAAAAATAATATATTTTCAAGTCTAACTTGGAAAATATATATAAACTTATTTTTCTCCCAAAAATAATATATTTGATGTTTGTTTGAGAAAATATATATTTCTTCCAAAAGTAATATATCCTCTATTAATTCTAAGAAAATATATTTTTATTCACAAAAAATAATATATTTTCTTCTTGTAAAAAATATGATATAAACTTGTAATAATTGTGAAAATCACATTTTCCTTCACTTGGTGTCCAAAATATTAGTTTCCAAAATATACTTATGAATAAATTTTCCGGAATATTTTGTAAGTTATATTCCTTTGTTCGGTTTCATCAATAATGTGGGTATTCTTTGTATATTTATTCCTTGGAATTTTGGTAATATTTTGGATTGTAATTTTTGGTATTTTGATCAGTTATATTATTTCAAGTCCTAAAATAATATAACTAATACACATAATATACAAATAATCACACACATGGTGCCTTCTAAATATATATTTCCTAAATACATATTTAGTCACTTTTATTTATAAAAACCAACCTCCAATATATATAATTTTTGTAGCAAAAATTATGGCAAACTTTATATGAAAATTCATGGTTTAAAAACACACTTGTAAATATTTGTTCAAAAATATTTTTTTCTAAGTGTTAGATTTTTAGAAAAATTTTGTCATAGTTTCCCCTAAAAATGGAGGTTTCCATGCCTTGAAGGCATATCATTTTCTTTTGTAAATCAACACAATCAATCCACCATCAACAATAAACAATCTACACTTACCAATTTTGCCAAAATCAAGCATAAACTACCACTTCATGAACTTGAAAATTTACAAAAATTGTAGTAACTTACTAGTGTGGTAGTAAGTCTCGTTACCCTTTAAAGTGTGGTTGATTCTTTAAAAACATCATTTTTAAAGGAGTTAGTTCTTCACAACTTATAATCACATTTTCTAAAAATGTTTCTTCATGGATTTTTCTTGTCACATATGTGCTTCTACACTTTATTAACCACCAAAAATGAGGTTTATTTATTTAAGAACCAAGATTAAGTAAAACTTGTATTTTTAACTTGGTTTCTTGAAAAATCATTCTTGAAATCTTAGATTTACAAGACTTACAACTCACTTTAATCATCATTTTACAAGGAAACAATATATTCTTTCAAGTTCATGTCTTTCATGAGGATGATCTATTAATCTCTAACATTTTCATCCTCTCATCTTGCTAGATTATGTTTTTAATCATGATCTATCAAGATCATATGATGACCTACATCATTTACATAAGAAATCAACAATCAACAAGTAAATCAACACATAAACAACATGGTTTCTTCATGATTTAAGCTTATGTTCAAGTTTCATTATCTTGATTCTTAGTGTTCTTCAAGATTAACATTATGTATCATTCTTTAACCACTTAGGTAAGATGTAAAATGAAGAGATTAGTATTCTTACCACTAGCTCAAGGCTAGGGATGATCAAGAGAAGAAAAGAGGAGGATAAAAGCAAATGGTGAAGGTCCTTTAACTTCCGAAAGCTCCTAGCTTCTTTGTGCACCTTCTATCACCCTTGAGTATATGTAGATTGTATGTAAGATGAATGATGAAGATGATGTATGGTGGGGTGAGTTCGGCCGTAGGTATGGGGAGGAGGAAGAAGAAAGCATTCAAGTGTGGGGTGTTTTGAGAAATGAGAAGTATGAACTTGAAGGTATTACTTATAACCATCTTTACTAAATTTTCCAATGGTTACTATGTTATTAAAAGTGAGACAAGATCCAATATTAAATAAAAATAAAATCTCCATGTGGGCCCTTGTGTTGGCCGTTCCATAGGTTGGGGGGTGTCTTAGGCTAGGGTTTAACCAATTAGTTAGTTATTAGTTAGATTTCAAGTATCTAGTTAGGGATTTAGTTATTAGATATTTATATAGTGTCTTATGATGTTCTGGGACTATAACTAGCTTGGTAATGTTAAAACAGTGCTTCTTGTGTAAATTTGGTGTTTCAGGTAGTGTCCGGTTGTTCGGTTGGTTACTAGTTCGTTAAGGTGCTAAACTATGCAGTTTAGTGTGCTTTATGTACCCTTTTATGACAGTTTTGATTCCCGACACTTAGGAAAGCATTCAGGACCATTTAACCACATTTCTACATGATATAAGAGTGTTCAAATGATGATTTTTGCTGATTTTCTGCAGAATTCTGCAGTTTATGTGAGTTTTAGGCACTTTCCAGCACTTAAACTATCACTAGGAAGGCAGTTTTGTAATCCTTACTTTCCTACACACTATTCTAGTGTAATACTTGGTTTCTGGCTCATTCTGTGTCTCAATACAATGTCTGTCTATCTACTGAACTCCGTCAGCATTTTTCTGATTTGTCAGATAACTGTGCTGCCGGTGTTTCGTGCATCATTTGAATCAACAAAGTTCCCATGCAATAATGATATATCATTTGCAATATATGATGCACATGTATGTATATGGCAATAATCAAAAAGCAGTTCAAGTAATTAATTGAAATTCAGCACAGTCATTAAGCATTAATCATTGTCTAATAATTGTACGGATGCATGCAAATTTGACAGTTGTCACATTCTCCCCTTGTTAAGAAAATTTCATCCTCGAAATTTATACTACATTAACTCCTTAGGGTTACGTTATACGTGCATGGATATGAATAATACCAAAGTGCTTAACCACGAAATCGAATCAAAACCTATTCAAGGACATATTGCAACAACAAGAACCCAATGGTTAAAAGGTATGTGTTCCAGAATTTGATGTCAAAGGACACGAGGCGTATAGATGTATAATCTAGTGTAACTTATTTTTCAGGGGTTCAATAAAAGGGGAGTTTAGACCAATAGAATTCCAAACGATCGTTCACAATATGCAAATGAGCTCTAGAAGCAATAACATCCGCTAGATGAACTTAGAATTAGCAAGCTCAATGTAATAGTAACATGAATACGATCCGTCAACTTTCAAACAAATAAATGGTTAAGATTAGTGTGTTGACATTCTTGAATTGCGAAAATACACTGAAATGAAATACAATCGAATCTGGTGTATCATTGTCTTAATTCATAGTTGCATTAGGAATGTTTAAATGACAAGTCAAACAAAAGTATGTGTAGTTTCGTGTGAAACGGTTGACCATGGCTAGCACAAGCTACAAGTTTGTAACGACACCACAAGGCGTCGTAATTGACATAATTCAATAATAGCGGTGACCGAACAAGTTCACCGTGTTTGGAATCAAATGAAGGAACCTGAGAATTTAATTCAAACGATATCGTAGGACTTTTCAATTGAATATAGAACACCACAGAACTACCGTTTTCGATTGAAGGTGAAAAATAATGAATACTGCAAGGCATTCGATCGATAATAAAAGAAATGTTGATAGGTACACCGAAATATAAAAGTGAATTTGTGTACCATTGTCTTAACACACGATTGTGTTAAGACTGATTTATTCATGATAAATCAGAACGAATTTAAAGCAAGCCAATGAATAAATAATTAAATCCGTGCATGAGATGCGTAAACGAAATTAGCGCAGGCTTCAAATTAACGAGACACCATCACAAGGTATGGGAACCAACAGACGACTTAATGGAGTCGTAGACCAAACGAGTCTACTACGACTTGGAACAAAAGAAACGCTTGCAAAAATAAATTTGAATATGATGTGCTCAATACATCATATGGTGTTTTGAATTGAATATGCGAAATGGACAAGTTCAAGCAATTGAGCTTGGTTTTAGCGCAATCCGATAATAAATACATGTATCGGCAAAGGAATTTCGGCATGGTCACAAGGATAACCATGTATGTATCTTGAAAGAAAAGAAGTTTCAAGAAAGTGTGTTGACTCGATGGTAAAGGAGCCAACAATTACAATAATGTAGGTCATTCGAATCACAAATCAATAATTAGATTTAGCAAAATAATATTTGAACTTTGATGAAGTGTTTATTCGAAACGAAACCACAAGCATAACAAATGGTGCATGCGTAACATATGAATTTCCAAAAAAAAATGAAACAATGAGTATTCGCTATAATGAAGGAATGATCAAGTATCGAGACAAAGGAGTGTTCGCTTTAATGAAGAAAATTGTCGTGATGCAACTGCTATTAAGAGGAGTAGAGATGTAAAAATCTACTGCTAGATGCAAAAGTGGAAATTTCAATAAAAGAAATTTGAGTACTTTATCTGTTTGGTTAACTGAAATAACATATACGTCAGAATAATGGGGTTTGCTTGAGTTAACGGACGTGGTTCCTAAGTGATAACCTTTAATGAGTTTTGACCTAAGTTCCCGAAGGTCTTAAGTACATGTCTCCTAGATTCTCAAAGTTTTGTATTCTATGTCTAACTGTTTTGTGTACTGAGTATAAAACACAATATTAGCGTAAGTTAAAAACAAATTGTTGACTCACTGTACTTCGGTATACTTTCTTCCTGAATCCGCAGCTGGCGATAACCTGATCGAAGAACGATCTTGGAATAGTAGTTGGATCCTTGCAGCAGGTCGAATAGATCATTAATCCTCGACAGGGATACTAATTTCTTGATGGTTAGCTTGTTCAGCTCCTGGTAGTCGATACACGCTCGAAAGCTACTATCCTTCCTTTTTTTTACGAACAGAACTGGAGCTCCCCAAGGCGAGAAGCTTGGCCTTATAAATCCCTTGTCTAGCAACTCCTGAAGCTGTGCTTACAACTCTTGCATCTCTGAAGGCGCAAGTCGATAAGGTGCCTTGGCTACAGACGCGGCGCCTGGAACCAAGTCAATGCGAAACTCGACTTGTCGTTGAGGAGGTAATCATGGCAAGTCATTGGGGAAGACTTCAGGATATCCCCTTACCATAGGGATATCTTCGAGCTTCGGTTCTTTGGATTCTTTGTCCACGACATGAGTCAAGAAGGCAACACTTCCTTTACGCAAAAACTTCTGAGCCTTCAAACAACTAATAATTCGTAGAGGCATATCCGGCTTCTCCCCATGAATCACGATCGTCTCTTCATTCGTCATCGGGATGCAGATAATTTTCTCATGGCATACTATCTCAGCAGGATCCCTCGACAGCCAACCCTTCCCATCTCCGACGTCGAAGCTTCCCAAATCAACTGGTAGAAAATCTATCGAAATCTCACGCAGTCCAAGCTCTATAACACAGCCTCTAATCACTTCGTTGGCTTCTACTACTTCCCATTAGCTAGTTCTATCGACTACAGGATATCTAACTTACTTGCTACTAAATCAAGGACATTCTTAAACTCTAGAGATACGAAGCTATAGTCGGCACCAGTATCAAATAGTACAGATGTAAAGTATTGGTTGATAGGGAACGTACCAGTAACCACGTCTGGATCCTGGCATGCTCCACGAGCTCCGATGTCAAACACTATTCCATGAGCTTGGTTCTTCTTCGGGCAATCTTTCCTGAAGTTCCCCACGTCCCCACATCTGTAGCAACCTGGAATTCTACCATTATCGTTTCCGTCTTGGTTGTCGTCATCATTTACTCCTTGTCTGGGATACTTCGCCCAACAGGCATCCTTGTTGTGTCCTTTTCCGCACCTATCGCACCTAGACCTCAGACATCGACCTTCATGGTGAAACTTGCACTCATCACATCTTGGTTTAGTCCCCAAGTAAATCTTACCATCGGCCTGATTGTTTTTAGGGCAATACTTCCTGAAATGCCTCACATTGCCGCAGTTAAAACACCCATGTCCACGTCCTTGATCGTCGCCATTTTCGCCTTGATAGTTGTTGTTATGGTTGTTTCCTCCGTGATTCCCGCTTCCATCTTGACCTCCGTTTCCATGTTCAGTACCTTGCCTACACGTCTCCTTGACATGCCCCACTTTGCCACAGTTGGCACAATTTCCATATCTACATCGCCCGATATGATATCGTCGACAATTGTCGCACTTAGGTAGGATACCCATGTACTTTTTTCCCTTTTTGGCCTTGTTCTTGTTATTCGCCAGAGTACCCCTCTTGAAATCAGCGAGCTTCCTTTTGTTCTTTCCAGATGGCTCCACCTGAGTTTCCTTCTTCTCACTAGGGGTTGAAAGTTTTTCCAATCTAAGTGCTTCTTTGGTGAGCGCCACACTTAAGTTACTCGCATCGATAGTTGTTGGAGGCGTTGATGCTGTCATCAAGCTCAGAATCTGAGGTGCCAATCCCCAGATGAATCATTCCATCCTCTTAAACTCTGGTTCCACCAGATATGGAACAACTCGCGACAAATCGTGAAGTTTCTGCACATACTCCACCACCTTTGGACCTTCCATCTTCAGGTTCCAGAATTCAATTTCCAGCTTCTGGATCTCCATCTGAGAACAATACTCCTTACGCATCATTTCTTTCAACTCATCCCATGTCAAAGCATATGCAGCAGCCTCACCCATTGTCTGAACCCGAAGGTTCCACCGTGATAGAGCCTCATCTTGAAACAATCCAGAAACGTATGTGACTTATTGCTCTGGAGTACATCCGCTCATTTGCAAAACAGAATCCGTATTCTCGACCCATCTCACAAAAGCTACGGCACCTCCAGTGACGTCGAAGTTCAGAGGCTTGCAGTCCAAAAACTGCTTGTAGGTACAGCCTGTACCCAAGCAACATCATCACAGAAAGCATTAGCAAAGCACACTTGAAATTGTCCAAACGTATTGTAATGTGTCTTAGGTGACTTAAACATTACCGTTAGGTGGGTTATTCCCTGAGGTACTTCCGTTGTGTCTGTAGCGAAGAACCTCGTGCCGAGCTATGGCCTGTGAGATGTGCGCTAATTCTTCCTCGGTCAGCCGAATGATCTCTTGAGGAGACATCTTTTAAGAAGGAGATCGGATTGGTCAGGTCTTATTTGTTCAGGAATGTATATAGTTGTCTAGAGGTCGTATGTACGTACACATAATAATTCATCATATCAAACAATCATATAACATCGCAATCATAGCACAAACATGTAAATGGGAATCTGTTTAATGAGAACATAACAAGCAAGCATGTTGTTGATTTACATGTTTAATGAGAACATGACGATTGGGCTTTCATTAATCATCGACCACAAAGTACTGTTACATGTTTTACAAAGTGTATCATATCAAAAGGAGCACAGGGTCACACTACCCTTGTCCAACAAGTCTACCAATCTACAAAAGTCTTACGATCAAAAGGTGGTCTCCAAAAGGCTTCACAAGCTCAGCTCAAAAGTGTTACCCTTATCAAAGGTAATGCATCTGCATAAAACCAAAAACCTACTGTACTGATGGCGGAGGAGGAGGAGGGAGGAAAATCAAACTGAGGACATGTGTGAGCTCCTCCTCGAGCTTGCTCACATGACGAAGCAAGTAACGGACCTGCTGCTCGACGGTGAGGAATCGAGCATCAAACTCTGGGAAAGGAGTAAGAGGAGCAGGTGGACGTGCAAAAGGAGGCGGTGATGGACGAGGGGGAACAGAAGTAGACTAGCAAGGACACGGTAAAGAACGCGGTATCGACTCAAGCTCCAAGACTCTGCGACTCATAACTTCAAATCGAAACTGAAACGAATAAAGTAACTCATCCTGTGTATAGCCAACAGAATGCGAGGGATGGTAGGGGTCTGAGGTCGGCATGGAATACGGCGGGGACCCTCGGAATGGCTCATCAGTTGGTGAAGAAGTAAAAGGAGCAAAAGGTGCAGACTGGGGAATGTGTAGAAAGGCTGTTGAAGCATGAGGGTCATGACTAGGCTGCTAGCCTGAAGTACCTTCCCCTGGATGGGGTGCAGGGATGTCCTGTAAGAAAACGATAGGTAAATCAACACGATGAACATCAGACTCCACAGGGTGAAAAGGAGCAACATCAGCGGGTGCGGGTGCAGGTGGAGGAATACGTGGCTCAACAACAGGAGGATCAACGGGTGCAGGAATTGAATCAGGTAAGAGGGGTGCAATGTCAGGTATGCTAAAAGGAATAGGGTCATGATCAGGTAAAGGCTCAGGATCAGCTGGTGCATCATCAGGCTGATCAACAGGAACAAAATCTGGCTCAAGACCAGGCTCGAGGTCATGTGGAGGAGATGGTGCAGCTGACATGGCCGTATCATCATCAGAATCAGTGGCATAGCGTCGTAATCCAACTGCCTGCAAGGCGGAAGACGTCACAGACTCAAAGGAATCTGAGACAGAGTGTAAACTAGAATAAGAGGAAATCTCAATAACAGGGATCTCGAGAAGTGGAATAGCAACAACGTCCTCATCTAGCTCTCCATCACCATGGGCATCGTCAGGAGGACCATCAATAAACAAATCAACGTCAACATCAATCAAATCGTCAAAAGGCCAATCCTCAGGAGGGATGATCACTAAAGGAACAAGAGCGAGGATCGGTGCCACGATATGCTCACCATCGGGATGCCCGATGATAAGATGATCATGGACTGGAATGGGAGCAACAAAAGGATCCTCGTCTGGAATGCCATCAGCAAGCGGTAAGTCATCTCCAAAGTCAGGCAACGTGAACGGCTGAAAGTCATTGTCGTCGTCTGATAGCATGTCTGGGTCTCTCTCAGTATCGGATGTAAAGATCTCTGGCTCTGGGGCAAGCTCGTCATCTGAGACTACAGCCATAGGGTCATTGGTATCGGGCAATCCGCTCTCGGATGAAGACATAGTGTCTGTAACAGAATAATCATAGCATATGCACATATATTAACCACTACTACTTAGTATGAAATCAAAGACAATGTATCATGGAATTATGTATCCTTGTTATCCCTCACAAATCCTTTCTATCCTTCCCAGTCTCCCAGACTAAACCACCTAGTCTCCCAGACTAAACCACCTAGTCTCCGAGACTAAAACACCTAGTCTCCCAGACTAAACCACCTAGTCTCCCAGACTAAACCACCAACATAAACTTTGCAATCGTGTTTCGTGTCTTCCTGTTTGTAAAAATGTTTGTTTCCCTGGATCTGGGCATTTCGTGTATGCAATGAAAACATGTTGTAAAAATATTTTCATGAGAGCCCTAAGGATTGTAGTCTAGACTCGAGAAGGGATCCTAGTTCGCTACAATCGAAGCTCTGATACCAAACTGTCACACCCTGACTTTTTGCGGAAGCGTGATCATGTGTGACTTGCTTAATATCATTGCATTCAATCATAACAACAACTATATGATAAAACTAAAGATAATCATCCATTAAATAAGTTTAAAATATCACCAACAACATTGTTTTGGAAATCCAAACGCAGACCTTGAATCCATATTACAAACCATACAAATAGTTTTAGAGTTCCATAAGGACTCAACAAAAGACATTAATGAAAACCAGGTTTTGAACTATGCATCTTATCTAAGATAAGATGCACAATCCAAACCCTTAGAATCCTTGACTTAGTATTAATTAGTGTCCTTGAATTACGTTTCTTTGAGTCCTTAATATTATTCCAAATTATATAATTATTTGTTAAAATAATAAATATTTTAACTTAAATTATATTTATTAAATTTTGGAATAATAGTTAAAATAATATATTTTTACTTTTTACCTTTTAAGTATTTAAACATGTATATCCTTCCCAAGGATGGGTGTACTTGTATTTGTATTCTTATACTTGTATATTTTTGCCATGTATTGGTGTCGTATTCCGGAGTGTATCCATACGTACGAGAATACGTATTTTCTATTGTGTTTATTAAGTATTTTATACTTAACTCTTCCGGAATAATATTTCTAGTAAAAATACATCAACATATATTTCCAAAATATATATTTTAAGAAATATTACTTAGAAAAATTATTTATAATTTACCTTTGGCAAGAATATTTGTATTTCCATATAAGTTCAAAAAATAATATATTTTCAAGTCTAACTTGGAAAATATATATAAACTTATTTTTCTCCCAAAAATAATATATTTGATGTTTGTTTGATAAAATATATATTTCTTCCAAAAATAATATATCCTTTATTAATTCTAAGAAAATATATTTTTATTCACCAAAAATAATATATTTTCTTCTTGTCAAAAATATGATATAAACTTGTGATAATTGTGAAAATCACATTTTCCTTCACTTGGTGTCAAAAATATTAGTTTCCAAAATATACTTATGAATAAATTTTCCGGAATATTTTGTAAGTTATATTCCTTTGTTTGGTTTCATCAATAATGTGGGTATTCTTTGTATATCTATTCCTTGGAATTTTGGTAATATTTTGGATTGTAAATTTTGGTATTTTGATGAGTTATATTATTTCAAGTCCTATACACATAATATACAAATAATCACACACATGGTGCCTTCTAAACATATATTTCCTAAATACATATTTAGTCACTTTTATTTATAAAAACCAACCTCTAATATATATAATTTTTGTAACAAAAATTATGGCAAACTTTATATGAAAATTCATGGTTTAAAAACACACTTTTAAATATTTGTTCAAATTTTTTTTTTCTAAGTGTTAGATTTTTAGAAAAATTTTGCCATAGTTTCCCCTAAAAATGGAGGTTTCCATGCCTTGAAGGCATATCATTTTCTTTTGTAAATCAACACAATCAATCCACCATCAACAATAAACAATCTACACTTACCAATTTTGCCAAAATCAAGCATAAACTACCACTTCATGAACTTGAAAATTTACAAAAATTGTAGTAACTTACTAGTGTGGTAGTAAGTCTCGTTACCCTTTAAAGTGTGGTTGATTCTTTAAAAACATCATTTTTAAAGGAGTTAGTTCTTCACAACTTATAATCACATTTTCTAAAAATGTTTCTTCATGGATTTTTCTTGTCACGTATGTGCTTCTACACTTTATTAACCACCAAAAATGAGGTTTATTTATTTAAGAACCAAGATTAAGTAAAACTTGTATTTTTAACTTGGTTTCTTGAAAAATCATTCTTGAAATCTTAGATTTACAAGACTTACAACTCACTTTAATCATCATTTTACAAGGAAACAATATATTCTTTCAAGTTCATGTCTTTCATGAGGATGATCTATTAATCTCTAACATTTTCATCCTCTCATCTTGCTAGATTATGTTTTTAATCATGATCTAGCAAGATCATATGAGGATCTACATCATTTACATAAGAAATCAACAATCAACAAGTAAATCAACACATAAACAACATGGTTTCTTCATGATTTAAGCTTATGTTCAAGTTTCATTATCTTGATTCTTAGTGTTCTTCAAGATTAACATTATGTATCATTCTTTAACCACTTAGATAAGATGTAAAATGAAGAGATTAGTATTCTTACCACTAGCTCAAGGCTAGGGATGATCAAGAGAAGAAAAGAAGAGGATAAAAACAAATGGTGAAGGTCCTTTAACTTCCAAAAGCTCCTAGCTTCTTTGTGCACCTTCTATCACCCTTGAGTATATGTAGATTGTATGTAAGATGAATGATGAAGATGATGTATGGTGGGGTGAGTTCGGCCGTAGCTATGGGGAGGAGGAAGAAGAGAACATTCAAGTGTGGGGTGTTTTGAGAAATGAGAAGTATGAACTTGAAGGTATTACTTATAACCATATTTACTAAATTTTCCAATGGTTACTATGTTATTAAAAGTGAGACAAGATCCAATATTAAATCAAAGTAAAATGTCCATGTGGGCCCTTGTGTTGGCCGTTCCATAGGTGGGGGGGGTTCTTAAGCTAGGGTTTAACCAATTAGTTAGTTATTAGTTAGATTTCAAGTATCTAGTTAGGGATTTAGTTATTAGATATTTATATAGTGTGTTATGATGTTCGGGGACCATAACTAGCTTGGTAATGTTAAAATAGTGCTTCTAGTGCAAATTTGGTGTTTCGGGTAGTGTCCGGTTATTCGGTTGGTTACTGGTTCGTTAAGGTGCTAAACTATGCAGTTTAGTGTGCTTTATGTACCCTTTTATGACAGTTTTGATTCCCAACACTTAGGAAAGCATTCAGGACCATTTAACTACATTTCTGCATGATATTAGAGTGTTCAAATGCTGATTTTTGCTGATTTTCTGCAGAATTCTGCAGTTTATGTGAGTTTTAGGCACTTTCCAGCACTTAAATTATCACTAGGTAGGCAGTTTTGTGGTCCTTACTTTCCTACACACTATTCTAGTGTAATACTTGGTTTCTGGCTCATTCTGTGTCTCAATACAATGTCTGTCTATCTACTGAACTCCGTCTGTATTTTTCTGATTTGTCAGATAACTGTGCTGCCGGTGTTTCGTGCATCATTTGAATCAACAAAGTTCCCATGCAATAATGATATATCATTTGCAATATATGATGCACATGTATGTATATGGCAATAATCAGAAAGCAGTTCAAGTAATTAATTGAAATTCAGCACAGTCATTAAGCATTAATCATTGTCTAATAATTGTACGGATGCATGCAAATTTGACAGTTGTCACAATATCGACCTTATTCCGTTGCAGCTCGGTAGTTTTGACGTCATAGTAGGCATGGATTTTCTTCCCGAGAATCATGCTAAAGTTGTTTGCTTCGATAAGATGATTCGCTTCTCGCTCGCTGATGGTGATCAATTGTGTGTTTACGGTAAAGTCGCATCGAAGAAACTCCAATTCATGTCGTGTGTCCAGGCTAGCAGGTATCTCCGCAAGGAATACCAAGCTTTCTTAGCCCACATTGTAGTAGCGGAGAAAAAGGAAGTTAAAGAGATAGATAAGGTGCCTGTGGTTCGTGATTTTCCTCTTGTCTTTCCTGATGACTTACTTGGTTTACCCCCAAGCCGTGATATTGATTTTCGTATTGACCTCATTCCTGGAGCCAACCCTGTTGCTAAATCTCCTTATCGCCTCGCTCCGTCCGAAATGCGTGAACTCTCTAGCCAACTCCAGGAATTACTTGACAAAGGCTTCATTCGCCCTAGCACCTCTCCTTGGGGCGCACCAGTACTTTTCGTCAAAAAGAATGATGGGTTGTTCCGGATGTGCATCGACTATAGGGAGTTGAATAAGCTGAAAATCAAGAATCGCTATCCCCTGCATCGAATCGATGATTTGTTTGATTAATTGAAAGGTGCTACATGTTTTTCGATGGTCGAATTACGCTTAGGTTGTCACCAGTTACGCATTCAGGAGGAAGATATTCCAAAGACTACATTCTGAACCCGCTATGGCCATTATGAATTCATCGTAATTCCCTTTGGTTTAACCAATGCACCTGCGGTTTTCATTGATTTAATGAAGTGTGTGTGCAAACCATTTCTTGGCCGCTTCGTCATCGTGTTCATCGATGATATCCGTATCTATTCGAAGTCGAAAACCGAACACGCGCAGCATCTACGTTTGGTTCTCGAGTTACTCCAAGGGAATCGACTCTATGCCAAGTTCTCCAAGTGTGAATTCTGGTTAGAGGAGGTTCAATTCCTCAGTCACATCGTCAATAGTCAAGGTATTCACGTCGACCCCGCGAAGATCGAAGCTGTTAAGAGTTGGGTTACTCCAAAATCACCATCCGATGTTCGTTCGTTCTTCGGAATGGCGAGCTATTACCGTCGATTCATCGCTGACTTCTCGAAGATCGTTGTCCCGCTTACTTCTTTGACGCATAAAGACAAGCCTTTTGTTTGGGGAACTGAACAAGAGGTTTCCTTTCAAACTCTCAAGCATATGCTCTGCAATGCTCCCGTCCTTGCTTTACCCGATGGAAACGATGACTTCATTGTTTATTGCGATGCCTCGAACCTTTGTCTTGGTTGTGTTCTCATGCAACGAGACAAGGTTATCTCCTACGCATCTCGTCAGCTCAAGATCCACGAGAAGAACTATACAACCCACAACCTCGAGCTAGGCGCAGTTGTTTTTGCGTTGAAAATTTGGCGACACTACCTTTATGGTACCAAGTGTACGATCTTCACAGATCATAAGAGCCTGCAACACATCCTCAGCCAAAAGGAACTGAATATGCGCCAACGTCGATGGGTAGAACTTCTCAACGATTACGACTGTGAGATTCGTTATCATCCTAGAAAAGCAAATGTTGTTTCCGACGCCCTCAGTAGACGAAGCTATTTGCATAGCGTTCGTAATGTTCACGCCCAGCATCATCTCGAAACTCTCATCCGTGACGCTCAACATGCTTGTTTTACCGAACGCACTTTGAAGAAGGAAAGGATTTACCATAATGGCCAACAGTTGGTGAATAAATCGAATGGGATATTCCATTATTTGGACCGAATTTGGATTCCCAAACACACTAAATTGAGACAAATCCTGTTGGATGAAGCCCACAAGTCTCGATATTCTATTCATCCTGGTGCCGACAAGATGTACCACGACCTTCGTCAACGGTATTGGTGGCCCGGAATGAAGAAGGATATCGTAATCTATGTTTCAAAGTGCCTGACTTGCTCGAAAGTCAAGGCCGAACAACAAAGACCCTCTGGCTTGCTTGTGCAACCCGAGATCCCGATGTGGAAATGGGAAAGCATAGCCATGGAATTTATCACGAAACTCCAGCGTACCACCTCAGGTCACGATGGCATTTGGGTTATCGTTGACCGTTTGACTAAATCCGCGAATTTTTTGCCGATACGAGAAGACTTCAAGGTAGAAAAATTAGCCCGAATCTACACCGACTAAATTATCTGTTGACATGGTACACCTTGTGACATCATCTCTGACCACGATGGTCGGTTTACCTCGCGTCTTTGGGAAACACTTCAATCCGCTCTCGGTACCACGCTTAATCTAAGTACCGCTTTCCATCCCCAAACCGACGGTCAGACTGAAAGAACGATACGTACTCTTGAAGACATGCTTCGCTCGTGTGTCATAGATTTCGGTGGTAATTGGGATGCGCACTTACCTTTGGTCGAATTCTCGTACAATAATAGTTATCATTCTAGCATACAAATGGCACCATTTGAGGCATTATATGGAAGAAAATGTCGATCGCCGATTGTGTGGCATGAGATCGGAGATGCGCAACTAACCGGTCCTGAGCTACTGCAAGAAACGACTGACAAGATCCTCCAAATTCGAGAAAATATACTGAAAGCTCGGAGTCGTCAGAAAAGTTACGCCGATAGACGCCGCAAGCCCCATGAATTTGACGTTGGCGATCACGTACTCCTAAAGGTATCACCTTGGAAGGGTGTGATCAGATTCAGCAAGAAAGGAAAGCTCGCGCCTCGATACGTTGGACCCTTTAAGATTCTGGAAAGGATCGGAAAAGTGGCCTACAGACTCGAACTACCGGAGGAACTTAACAACGTCCACCCAACTTTCCATGTATCAAACCTCAGAAAGTGCCTAGCCGAGCAGAATTTACAAGTTCCACTAGAGGATCTGCAAGTGGACGAAACATTACACTTCGTGGAGAAGCCTATCGAGATCATGGATCGAGAAACCAAGAAGCTCAGGCGCTCACGCATTCCCATTGTGAAGGTTCGCTGGGAAGGCAAACGCGGCGCAGAGCTCACCTGGGAACTCGAAAGTGACATGAAGGCGAAGTACCCGCAGTTGTTTGTTACAGCTAAAGCCTAATTTCGGGACGAAATTCCCTTAACTAGGGGAGGCTGTAACACCCCGTGTTACGAAAGTCAAAGTCAAAGTCAATGTCAAGATTAAAGTCAAAGGAAGAAAAGATTGCTAATTGCGATCTGTCACTCTTTGCTTAATTACCGATTTGAATTCTTCGACTTGTAATCGAATCTTTTATTTAATCGCTTTAATTGTATTATGTGGGGTATCTAGTAATAATCGAGGTTTATCGCATGTTTTATCGCTTTATTGCTAATCGCATCGCAATCGCATTCGCAACTCGAATCATGCGTTCTGGATATTGTTTTACGTGTGTGTGCTATTTATGTGTTACTTGTGCATGTTTAATTGTGTTATATTTTGTGTGGTGATTAATCAAAACGCAATCCCAACTCTATCGCATTCGATTCGCAAACGCTAAACGCAAGTTATTTATGACGATTGTATGTTAGATATAGTGTACGTGTGTTTATTATTAATCTATCGCATCGCTTAATCGAAACTCGCTCAAGCGCAACGCAACGCTCAACACGAAGCGCCGAAACTCAAACTCGTTGGACACTTCAATCGAATGGCCACCTGATCGGATAGCCATCCATCCGATCAGTGCCATCCTATCCGACACTTGTGCACCTTTCCCTTTTTGGCAACCTATAAATACCCTCCTGTCACATCTCTCACTCGACCAGCTCGCTCAAGGCTTCCTTTCTCTCAATTTCTCACGATTCTTGTAAGTTTTCAACCTAAATCTTGTACTTCTATGATCTACACACACTTCTTCATCTTTTTCACCTTTGAATCTTAACCTTTAACCGTGAAATCAACGGATTTGAGGTGTTCTAGGGTGATGTCATCATGGAGTTCTTGTGAACTTCAAGTTTTGGCCTCATTCCACCAAGAACAACTCAGATCTGAAAGATTTCCACATAATTAAACAATGTTTTCGCATAGATCTAAACATTTTCAAGGTTAAAAGGATTGAAAGAAACTTTTCCAACATTCTTTCAACTCTTTTACACTCAATGCACTCAAAACCGATAGAAGCGGAGCTCAACCAGACCTTCTACTCTTCTCTAGTGACGTGTCGGCTTGAGATCTGGATCCTATCAAAGAGACAACCGATTTCGGGATAAACATGAACAACCGTCAATGAACAGTCAACTGGTCGGATTAGGGTGATTCCTGCTCGATCGAACGACTTGGGACTTGCCGAGGTTTCGTTGTTTAGCAGGATTATCACATCGTCTTGATCAAACTGCAAAACTTTCAAAAATAATCAAGTCCAAGACGATCAGGTTCGTTGGGACGGATTGTCGTTCGATCGGATAACCATCTGATCGGATTGCCATTCGACCGAACTGCTATCCGACCAGATTGCACTTGGTTCCAACACTCAACATGTTCGAACTTTCAAAGTATTTGAACATCGTACGGATTGCCGTCCGATCGGAAAGCCATCCGATCGAACGACCATCCGATCATTTGACATTTGGAACTTCGATACTTAAACATTTTCACAATTTTCAAAGATCATCAGTAACTAACGGATTGGCGGATTGCCATCCGATCGGATTGCTATCCGATCGAGTGACAATCTGTCACACCCTGACTTTTGCGGAAGCGTGATTATGGTGTGACTTTCTTAATATCATTGCATTCAATCATAACAACATCTATATGATAAACCCATAGGTTTGTCATCCATCGAATAAGTTTAAAACATAACAACATTGTTAAAAAACGTAGACTTCAAATTCAAGTTTTACAATCATACCAAAATGTTTATGAGTTTACTAAGGACTCTTCGAAAGATATTAAATAGCACCAAGGGTTGGGAGACGTGTCTCGTCCAGGAATACGACACACCGACCAAACCCAAAGACCATGGATGACATCTTTATTTCAAACGTAGCATAAAAACTTTCAACGCCCGCCAGATCCACTTACTAGTTCCCTGAAATACATGTAGTTTGAAAACATCAACAAAAGTTGAGTGAGTTCATGTGTTTAGTATGTGTGCACGAATCATACTTGAAAACCTTTGTATGTATGTATGTATGTATGTACTTGTAAGCTGGTATGTAGCAACAAGGAAAACAGATCAATTAATGTGTAGCTAATACATTAATATATGTGACATGGCATAGGAAGCACTCAATCCTGTATGCGTATTTCATACCGGCCCCTCCGGCGGAACGACATAGTCACATGCGGCCAACTCGCAGGCCCATGGGTGGGGCTCACAACACCCAATAGATCTATCACTCATGCCCCTCGGTCCTTATACAAGGATTAATGGTCTTAAGTTAATCGCCTACCCATTCACGTGATCTAGCAGTACATTCCTTAGCTAACCATACAGTTTGTAAATGTTTGTAAACAATTGTAACATGTATTTCACCCCCGAAGTTATAAAACTGAAAACAGTTAAAAGAAAAGGGGGACATGAACTCACAGTTTTGCGTTCCTTGTATCCGATGTAATCTCAAAGCTTCCTCTAGAACGCATGACTACCTACATGCGTACTACGGTCCATTAGATGAGCGGGTCGTGCCTTGACTTGGTATTTAAGTGTCTGAGTTACGTTTCTTTTATGCCTTCAATATTATTCCAAGTTATAATTACTTGTTAAAATAATAATTATTTTAACTTTAAATTATATTTAATTTTGGAATAATTGTTAAACAATATTTGTAACAATACTTCTCAAGTATTTATATCCGTATTTCCTTCCCAAGGATGGGGGTATCTTATACATGTATATCCGTATTCTTGTATTTGTATATCTTGCCATGTATTGGCGTCGTATTCCAGTGTGCACGTATTTTCTTAATCAATATCCAATATATATATTACCCAATACAATATATTATCAAGTCTCACTTAGAAAATATATATATATAAACTTATTTTGTCCAAAAATAATGTATTTCAAGAAAATATATATTTTTCACAAAAATCATATATCTTCTAAATATCCCAAGAAAATATATTTTTACTTCCCAAAAATAATATATTTTCTCCTTGTTGAAAATATGATATAACTTTTGTGTTAATCATAAAAATCGTATTTTCATCCCTTATGTCCAAAATATTATTTACCAAAAATGTACTTATAACGGTATTTTCCGGAATATTTTGTAAGTTACTTTCTTTCGTTCAGTTTCACAATATTGTGTGTGTAACTTATATGTGTATTCCTTGAGATTTTTGGTACTATTTTGGATTGTAATTTCTTGGCATTTTGTTAAGTTATATTATTTCAAATCCTAAAATAATATAACTATTACACAAGGTATACAAATAATCACACACATGTGTCTTCTAAATATATATCTTTGAAATACATATTTAGTTATTTTTATTTACAAAAGCCAACCTCCACTATTTGTATTTTTGTTACAAAAATTATGGCAAAGTTTATATTGAAAACCATAGTTAAAATACACTTGTAAATATTTGTTAGAAAATATTTTTCTAAGTGTTTATATTTTTTGAAAATTTTGCCATAGTTTCCCTTAAAAATGGAGGTGTCCATGCTATCAAAGCATATCATTTTCTTTTTAAAATCATCACAAACAATCCACAACTTAACCAACACTTACCAAGTGTCAAAACAATGCTATTTACATAACAACATGAACTTGAACTTTCATAAAAACTTGTAGTAACTTGGTAGTGTGTTTAGTGAGTTTGGTTACCCTTTAAAATGTGTTTACTACTTTAAAAACTTCATCCTTGAAGAAGTTGGATGTTTACAACTTCAAAACACATTTTCTAAAATGTTTCTTTATGTAACCTTCTTGTTACACAAGTGTTTCTACACTTGTTTATCCATTAAAAATAGTGTTTATTTATGTAAGAACCAAGATCTACTAAAACTCATGTTTCAAGCTTGGTTCTTTTGGAAAACCATTCATACATTTTAGATCTATATGATTATTAACCCACTTTGATTATTATTTTTCAAGAAAACAATATATTCTTTCAAGTTCATGTCTTTCATGAGGATGATTTATAAATCTCTAACATTTTCATCCTCTCCTCTTGCCAGATTATGTTTTTAATCATGATCTAGCAAGATCATATAATGATTTACAGCATTTACACAAACAATCATTCATCAAATATCACAACAACATTAAACAACATGATTCCTTTAAGTTTTCTTATAATTTCAAGCTTATGTTCATGTTTCATGATTATATTCTTTAGTGTTCTTCATAATAATCAACATGTATCTTCTTTTAACCACTAATATAAGATGAACAATGGAGTGTATGAAGTTCTTACCACTAGCTCAAGGCTAGGGATGATTCAAATGAAGATAACAAGTGGATAAAAGCAAATGATGAAGGTCCTTCAAGTTTGTTGCTTGCAAGCTTCTTAGACATGCTCCTTATACCCCTAAATCACCTTAGATTATATGGATGGAAGCTAGAAAAGAAGGTGTATGATGATGGTGGATGGGCCGTGAGCTTAAGGGGGGAAGAAGAAGGGTTAGTGTGTGTTGGTGGGTGAGAGATAATGAAGTTTATGATCTCCTAGTTCATACTTATAACCATGTTAAGGTGTTAACCATTGTGTAAAGTGTTCCCATAGTACATAGCATATCCAAGATCATGATCTTGGGAGATCTATTGAAATCCAAAGGAATCACAAGTGGGGGACCCACTTGTGACCGTAAATTGAGGGGGGGTCTTGGTTGGGGTTTAATGGTAGGTTAGGAATTTTAGTTGGATTTCAAGTGTGATAATTAGTGTTTAAGTGTATGATGTGTTATGTAGTGTGTTAGGGTGTCCGGGGATCATAACTAGCTCAGAAACATTAAAACAATGCTTCTAGTATAGTTTTGATGTTTCGAGTAGTGTCCGGTTGTTCAGTTAGATACCGGTTCATTAAAGTGCTAAATTATACCGTTTAGTGTTCTTTATGTACCCCTTTTGTGACACTTTTAATTCCCGACACTTAGGAAAGCATTCAGGACCATTTAGTCATATTTTTGCATGTTACTAGCTCATTAAATTGCTGATTTTTGCTGAAATATGCTGAATTCAGCACTTTAAGTGGGTTTTAGGCACTTTCCGGCACTTAAACTATCACCTAGTGAAACAGTTTTATGGACCTTACTTTCCTACACACCATAATAGTGTAGTACCTTATATCTGGCCCTTGCGGGGTCTCAAAACACTGTCTGTCTATGTACCGAACATCGTCAGCATTTTTCTGAGTTATCCGCTAACTGTGCTAGCTGTGCTTTGTGCATCGTTTATGTCACTAGAGTTTGTATGTAAAAATGATGTGACATTTTGCAATATGTGATACACATGTAAGTAGGATGCAGTAATCAGAAAGCAATTAATTGTAATTCAGCACAGTCATTAAGCACTTAACAAGATTAATTAATTGTACGGATACCTGGATTTTTGACAGTCGTCACATTCTCCCCCTGTTAAGAAAATTTCGTCCTCGAAATTTGTACTACCTTAACTCCTTAGGATTTCATTATGTGTGTATGTATATGAATGATACTGGGGTAACTACAAAACCGCCTCTAACCTTATTCACATCAGGTGAATTCCATGGATATATTTTAACAATAAGAGCCCAATGGTTACAAGGCATGTATTCTAGCATTTGATGTTAAAGGACACAAGTCGTAGAGGTGTATAGTCTAGCGTAACTTAGTTAACAGGGGTGCCACAAAGGAGGTTTAACAGATGGATTCCCAAACAATCGGTCATAACAAGCAAACGAGTTTTCACAAACCACAGCATCCGCTATACGAACTCATAATCAACAACTTGAATATGAAAATGATCTGTCAACTTTCGAATATCTAAATGGTAAGGATTAGTGTGTTGACATTCTTGAATTGCGAAAATACTCCGAATGGAACACAAGCGAATCTGGTGTATCATTGTCTTAATTCGTAGTTGCATAAGGAATGTTTAAATGACATGTCAAACAAAAGTATGTGTAGTTTCGAGTGAAACGGTTGACCATGATCAGCACAAGCTATAAGTTGTATCAACACCACAAGGTGTCGTAATGACATATTTCAATAATAGCGGTGACCGAACAAGTTCGCCGTGTTTAAAATCGAATGATAGTGTACTGTAACAATCCGAAGATTTGATTTACACAATGTCATAGGGTTTTCAACTGAATACGGAACATCAAAGAACCACTGTTCCCGATTGAAGATGGAAAAAAAGTAATAAGTACCGCAAGGCAGTCGATCGACTATGAAAGAGTCGTTAGGAGGTACATCGTGCTATGAAATGAATCTATGTATCATTGCCTTAGCACACATTTGAATTGGGACCACTTTAATTGTGATAAACTAAACGGATTTAGAGCAAGTCAATAAACAATTAAATACGTGTATGAGGTGCGTAACGAAATTAGCGCAAGCTTCAATTTTGTGAAAGCATAACCACAAGGTGCCGAAACCAACAAACGATTTAAGTGGAGTCGTAGACCAACCAAGTTTACTACGACCTGAAACAAAAGAACCTTTGCAAAAATATTTGAATATGATGCTCTCAATACATCATATGGTGTCTTAAATTGAATATGTGACACGGATAGGTTCAAGAAATTGAACTTGGTTTCAGCGTAACCCGACAATAAACATATGTATCAACAAGGGAATCTCAGCATGGTTACGAAGATAAACCATGAATGTAACTTGAAAGAAAAGAAGTCTCAAGAAAGTGTGTTGGCTTGATAACAAAAGAGCCAGCAATTACAATAATGTAGGTTATCCGAATCACAAACCAATAGTTAGCTTTAGCAAAATAATATTTGAACTTTAATGAAGCGTTTATTTGAAATGAAAACGCATGCGTAGCAAATGGTGCATGCACAACATATAAGTTTCCAAGTAATGAAACAATGAGTATTTGCTAAAATGAAGAAATGACCAAGTATCGAAGAAAATGTGTGTTCGCTCTCAGCGAAGAAAATTAACGCGATGCAACTACCATTAAAGGGAGTAGAGATGCAAATATCCATTTGCTAGAAGCGAAAGTGGAGATTTCAACAAAAGAAATTTGAGTATTTTCTGTTTGGTTAACTGATATAGCATATATGACAGGATAATGGGGTTTGCTTGAGCTAACAGGTGTGGTTCCTGAGTGACAACCTCCACGAGTTTTGACCTGGGTTCCCAAAGGTCCTAAGTGCATGTTTTCTAGATTCTCAAAGTCGTATCCTGTGCAAAACTGTTTTGTGCATTGTGTAGGAAACACCATTTTTGTGTATGTTTAAAACAAGTTATTGTCCCACAATTTCCCCGGTATACTTTCTTCCTGAATTCACAGCTAATGACACTCGATCATCGATCAGTCGTGAAATAGTGGTTGGATCCTCAGAGTTAGTTAAATAAGTAATTCATTAATCCTTAGCAAGAGTCATCGACTCTTGTTGGTTAGCTCGTTCGGCTCCTGGTAGTTTGATGTTCGTACGAAAGCTATCGTCCTTTTTGACGAGCAAAACTGGGGTTACCCAAAGCGGGAAACTTGGTCTGTTATCTTCCTTCTCTATCAACCACTGAAACTACACTGCCAATCCTTGCATCTCCGAAGGTGTAAGTCGCTAAGGTGCATTAACAGCAGGCGCGGCGCCCGGAATCAAAGCGATGTGAAATTCGACTTGTCGTCGAGGAGATAATTCTGGCAAGTCTTCGGGGAAGACTTCAGGATATTCCCTTATCACAAGGATATCCTCGAGTTTTGGTTCTTCGGTTCCCTTATTCGCGACATGAGCCTCCATAAATCATGATTGTTTCTTCTTTTGCCGTCGGGGTGCGGGTAATAATCTCCGCTGATTGCTCGACAACCAATCCATCTTAATTACTACGTCGAAGCTTCCCTTAAGTTAGTTCTATCGAGTACTGGATATCTATCTTACTTACTACTAAAACAAGTATATTCTGAAGCTAAAATTTGACAATAATGTCAAATAGCACAGACGCACAACATTGACTACTATGAGACGTACCGATGGCCATGTTTGGATCCTGGCGTGCTTCCCTAGCTCCGGTGTTAGACATTTTTCCCACGATCTTGTTTAATCTCCCGTGGGCAATCTTTCCTAAAGTGCCCCATGTCACCGCAGTTATAACACCCTTGACCTCTCTTTCCACGTTTCGTCTCATGCCAACACGTCTCCTTGCAGTGCCCCACTTTGCCACAGTTGTCACACTTTCCATTTTTACATCGCCCAGTATGATGACGTCGACACTTGTCGCATTTAGGTAGTTTACCCATGTACTCTTTTCCCTTTTTGGCCTTGTTGTTGTTATTCGTCTGGGTACCCTGCTTGAAGTTTCTGAACTTTCTCTTGTTATCTCCAGATGACTCCACATGAGTCTCCTTTTTCTCTTCAGAGATTGAAAATTTGTTCAACCTGATTGCCTCTTCAGTGAAGGCCACACTTAGATCAATGGCCTCAGCGATCGTTGCAGGCTTTGATGTCGTCACCATGCTCATGATTTGGGGTGCCAATCCCCAAATAAAACGCTCAATGCGCTTGAATTCTGGATCAACCATGTAAGGAACGACGCGAGATAGGTCGTGAAATCTCTGCACGTATTCAGCAATCTTTGGACCATCCATCTTGAGATTCCAGAATTCAGTCTCCAATTTCTGGATTTCTGCTCTCGAGCAAAACTTCTTACGCATTAGTTCTTTCAGTTCATCCCATGTCAAAGCATACGCAGCAGTCTCGCCCAACGTCTGAACCTGGAGGTTCCACCATGACAGAGCCCCATCTTGAAGCAGTCCAGAAATGTACGCGACCTGATGCTCTGGGGCGCATCTGCTCACCCGCAAAACAGAATCCATCTTCTCAACCCAGCGCACGAAGGCTAAGGCACCCCCAGTGCCGTCTAAATTTAGGGGCTTGCAGCCCAAGAACTGTTTGTAGGTGCAGTCGTTGGGTGGGTTGTTTCCTGAGGTACCTCCGCTGCGCTCGGAGTGTAGGGCCTCGTACTGTGCGATGGCCTGTAAGATGCGCTCTTGTAATTCCGACTCTGTCGTCGGCAGAGGGTTGTTGGTATCGGTGTTCCCTTGAATCGACATCTTCTAAGAGGAAGATCGGATAGGTCAGGTCTCATTAAAGACTTAAGCACAAAAGCACCTACTTAACGAATGAGACCCAGGAGGTGTATTACATATATGTATATACGCAGTCGTTATAACAATCAATCACATATCGTCACAATTATAGCACAACTTGTAGATAGGATTATGTTTAATAAGAACATAACAGGCAATTACGTTGTTGTTTTACATGTTTAATAATAATATGACGACTGAGCTTTCATAGATTATTGGCCACAAGGTATTGTTACATGTTTTAATGGGGAATATGACGATTGGGCTTCCATTACTTTCCGTCCATAATCACATTGTTTTCAAAGTGTATCACATCAAATGGGACACAGGGTCACCCTACCCTTGCCCAATAAGTCTGTCAGTGTGTCAAGATCACGTGGTCAAAAGTAGTCTTTAAAAGGTCTCCACAATCTCAGCTCTTCTGTAGTGTCTTTACACAAGAGTAATGTAATCCGCATAAATCCAGAAATCAACTATACTGGTGACTGAGGTGGAGAAGGGAAGAAAAGCAAACTGCTAACATGTGCGAGCTCCTCCTCGAGCTTGTATACACGTCGAAGTAATTAACTGGTCTGCTTCTTGATAGTAAGGAAACGAGCGTCAACACCTAAGAAAGGTGTAAGAGCAGCAGGTCAGAGTGCAGAAGGAGACAGTGATGAACAGGGAGGATCAAAGTATACTGGTGTGGACAGGGTGGAGGACGTGGTGTCAGCTCAAGCTCCAAAATTATGCGACTCATATCCTCAAGCTGTAGCTGATGCGACAGGGGCAACTCATTCCGTGTGCAGCCTCTATAATGCGAAGAATGATAGGGGTCCGAAATCGGCATAGTGTATGGTAGGGGCCATCGGAATGGCTCGTCTCGCGGTAAAGAAATGAGAGGAGTAAACGGTGCAGCCTGTGAGGTCGGAGGAAATGCTGCTGATATAAAAGAGATCGTCACGCGGGTGCTGACCTGTAGTACCTTCCCGAGGCGCGGGTATGTCCTTGAAGAAAGCGATTGGCATGTCGGTGCAATGGACGTCGGTCTCCATGGGGAAAAGGAGCAACATTAGCGGGTGCAGGTACATGAACTAATGTCTCATCAAAAGAAAGATTAACAAGTGCAGGTACTGGGTCTGGTACAAGGGGTGCAATGTCTAGTAACCCAAAAGAAATAGGGTCATGATCAAGCAAGGGCTCAGGATCAGCAGGTGCAACATCAAGCTGACCTAAGAGGAACAGGAGCTGGCTCAGGAGCAGGCTCTGGGTAGTGTGAAGGTGTGGGATCTCGAGCAGTGTGATAGTGCAGTAGTCATAGTAGTGTCGTCGTCCGAGTCAGTAGCAAGAAGCGGTAACCTGGCCGTCTGTAAAGCTGCAGATGTCACAGTCTTAAAGGAGTCTGAAATCGAGTGCAAAATGGAAGCAGGGGATACTTCAATGGCGGGAATCTCAGGAGTTTGCATAACAATGACATCCTCAGCTATCTTTCCATCACCCTGGGCGTCAACAGAAGGATCATCAACAAACAAACAAATCAATGTCATCATCAAACAAATCGTCAAAAGGCATATCCTCGGAAGGATTAACCACGAGAGGTACGGCGTCGAGGATCGGAGCCATGATGTGCTCGCCATCGGGGTGTCCAAATGATAAGGTGGCCATGGACTGGAATAGGAATGACGAAAGGATTCTTGTCAGGGAAACCATCAGCAAGGGTAAATCATCACCAAAATCTGGCAGCGCAGATGGTTGGAAGTCGTCCTCGTCCTCGGTCATCATATCAGGATCACTCTCAGTGTCTGACGCAAATATCCCTGGCGCAGGTGCAGTCTCATTATATGTGGCGGTGGCCATATGGTCGTCAACATCTGAGAACTTGCTCTCTGAGGAAGGCGACATGTGTGTCGATACATAATAGTCATAGCATGTATATCCATAGTAATCACTAACACTTAGTGCATGCAAACAAAGGTAATTTATCATGTAATCATGTATTCACATTATTCTTCATGAAACTTTCTATCCTTCCTAGTCTCCCAGACTAACCCACCTAGTCTCCCAGACTAACCCACCTAATCTCCCAGACTAAACCAACCAGTCTCCCAGACTAAACACCCAGTCTCCCAGACTAAACTACCTAGCCTCCTAGACTAAACACCTAGTCTCTCAGACTGAAACACCCAGTCTTTCAGACTGAAACACCCAGTCTCTCAGACTGAAACACCCAGTCTCTCAGACTGTCCCAACTAACTACCCAGTCTCTCAGACTGAACTACCCAGTCTCTCAGACTGAATTATAAACATTAACTTTAAATGTATTTCGTGTCTTTTATTTGTAAAAATGTTTGTTTTTCCTGGATCTGGGCGTTTCGTGTATACAATGAAAGTATGTTATGAAAACTTTTTCGTGAGAGCCCTAATGATCGTAGTCTAGACTCGAGAAAGAATCCTAGTTCGCTACGACCGAAGCTCTGATACCAAGCTGTCACACCCTGACTTTTGCGGAAGCGTGATTATGGTGTGACTTTCTTAATATCATTGCATTCAATCATAACAACAGCTATATGATAAAACCATAGGTTTGTCATCCATCGAATAAGTTTAAAACATAACAACATTGTTTAAAAACGTAGACTTCAAATTCAAGTTTTACAATCATACCAAAATGTTTATGAGTTCACTAAGGACTCGTCGAAAGATATTAAATATCACCAAGGGTTGGGAGACGTGTCTCGTCCAGGAATAAGACACACCGACCAAACCCAAAGACCATGGATGACATCTTTATTTCAAACGCAGCATAAAAACTTCCAACGCCCGCCAGATCCACTTACTAGTTCCCTGAAATACATGTAGTTTGAAAACATCAACAAAAGTTGAGCGAGTTCATGTGTTTAGTATGTGTGCACGAATCATCCTTGAAAACCTTTGTATGTATGTATGTATGTACTTGTAAGCTGGTATGTAGCAACAAGGAAAATAGATCAATTAATGTGTAGCTAATACATTAATATATGTGACATGGCATAGGAAGCACTCAATCCTGTATGCGTATTTCGTACCGGCCCCTCCGGCGGAACGACATAGTCACCACATGCGGCCAACTCGCAGGCCCATGGGTGGGGCTCGCAACACCCAATAGATCTATCACTCATGCCCCTCGGTCCTTATACAAGGATTAATGGTCTTAAGTTAATCGCCTACCCATTCACATGATCTAGCAGTACATTCCTTAGCTAACCATACCGTTTGTAAATGTTTGTAAACAATTGTAACATGTATTTCACCCCCGAAGTTATAAAACTGAAAACAGTTAAAAGAAAAGGGGGACATGACCTCACAGTTTTGTGTTCCTTGTATCCGATGTAATCTTAAAGCTTCCTCTAGAACGCACGACTACCTACATGCGTACTACGGTCCATTAGACGAGCGGGTCGTGCCTTGACTTGGTATTTATGTGTCTGAGTTACGTTTCTTTTATGCCTTCAATATTATTCCAAGTTATAATTACTTGTTAAAATAATAATTATTTTAACTTTAAATTATATTTAATTTTGGAATAATTGTTAAACAATATTTGTAACAATACTTCTCAAGTATTTATATCCGTATTTCCTTCCCAAGGATGGGGGTATCTCATACATGTATATCTGTATTCTTGTATTTGTATATCTTGCCATCTATTGGCGTCGTATTCCGGTATGCACGTATTTTCTTAATAAATATCCAATATATATATTACCCAATACAATATATTTTCAAGTCTCACCTAGAAAATATATATATATAAACTTATTTTGTCCAAAAATAATGTATTTCAAGAAAATATATATTTTTCCCAAAAATCATATATCTTCTAAATATCCTAAGAAAATATATTTTTACTTCCCAAAAATAATATATTTTCTCCTTGTTGAAAATATGATATAACTTTTGTGTTAATAATAAAAATTGTATTTTCATCCCTTATGTCCAAAATATTATTTACCAAAAATGTATTTATAACGGTATTTTCCGGAATATTTTGTAAGTTACTTTCTTTCGTTCAGTTTCACAATATTGTGTGTGTAACTTATATGTGTATTCCTTGAGATTTTTGGTACTATTTTGGATTGTAATTTCTTGGCATTTTGTTAAGTTATATTATTTTAAATCCTAAAATAATATAACTATTACACAAGGTATTCAAATAATCACACACATGTGTCTTCTAAATATATATCTTTGAAATACATATTTAGTTATTTTTATTTACAAAAACCAACCTCCAGTATTTGTATTTTTGTTACAAAAAATATGGCAAAGTTTATATTGAAAACCATAGTTAAAATACACTTGTAAATATTTGTTAGAAAATATTTTTCTAAGTGTTTATATTTTTAGAAAATTTTGTCATAGTTTCCCCTAAAAATGGAGGTGTCCATGCTATCAAAGCATGTCATTTTCTTTTTAAAATCATCACAAACAATCCACAACTTAACCAACACTTACCAAGTGTCAAAACAATGCTATTTACATAACAACATGAACTTGAACTTTCATAAAAACTTGTAGTAACTTGGTAGTGTGTTTAGTGAGTTTGGTTACCCTTTAAAATGTGTTTACTACTTTAAAAACTTCATCCTTGAAGAAGTTGGATGTTTACAACTCCAAAACACATTTTCTAAAATGTTTCTTTATGTAACCTTCTTGTTACACAAGTGTTTCTACACTTGTTTATCCATTAAAAATAGTGTTTGTTTATGTAAGAACCAAGATCTACTAAAACTCATGTTTCAAGCTTGGTTCTTTTGGAAAACCATTCATACATTTTAGATCTATATGATTATTAACCCACTTTGATTATTATTTTTAAAGAAAACAATATATTCTTTCAAGTTCATGTCTTTCATGAGGATGATTTATAAATCTCTAACATTTTCATCCTCTCATCTTGCCAGATTATGTTTTTAATCATGATCTAACAAGATCATATAATGATTTACAGCATTTACACAAACAATCATTCATCAAATATCACAACAACATTAAACAACATGATTCCTTTAAGTTTTCTTATAATTTCAAGCTTATGTTCATGTTTCATGATTATATTCTTTAGTGTTCTTCATAATAATCAACATGAATCTTCTTTTAACCACTAATATAAGATGAACAATGGAGTGTATGAAGTTCCTACCACTAGCTCAAGGCTAGGGATGATTCAAATGAAGATAACAAGTGGATAAAAGCAAATGATGAAGGTCCTTCAAGTTTCGTTGCTTGCAAGCTTCTTAGACATGCTCCTTATACCCCTAGATCACCTTAGATTATATGGATGGAAGCTAGAAAAGAAGGTGTATGATGATGGTGGATGGGCCGTAAGCTTAAGAGGGAAGAAGAAGGGTTAGTGTGTGTTGGTGGGTGAGAGATAATGAAGTTTATGATCTCCTAGTTCATACTTATAACTCATGTTAAGGTGTTAACCATTGTGTAAAGTGTTCCCATAGTACATAGCACATCCAAGATCATGATCTTGTTAGATCTATTGAAATCCAAAGGAATCACAAGTGGGGGACCCACTTGTGACCGTAAATTGAAGGGGGGGGTCTTGATTGGGGTTTAATGGTAGGTTAGGCATTTTAGTTGGATTTCAAGTGTGATGATTAGTGTTTAAGTGTATGATGTGTTATGTAGTGTGTTAGGGTGTCCGAGGATCATAACTAGCTCAGAAACATTAAAACAATGCTTCTAGTATAGTTTTGATGTTTCGGGTAGTGTCCGGTTGTTCGGTTAGATACCGGTTCGTTAAAGTGCTAAATTATACCGTTTAGTGTTCTTTATGTACCCCTTTTATGACACTTTTAATTCCCGACACTTTAGGAAAGCATTCAGGACCATTTAATCATATTTTTGCATGTTACTAGCTCATTAAATTGCTGATTTTTGCTGAAATATGCTGAATTCAGCACTTTAAGTGGGTTTTAGGCACTTTCCGGCACTTAAACTATCACCTAGTGAAGCAGTTTTATGGTCCTTACTTTCCTACACACCATACTAGTGTAGTACCTTATCTCTGGCCCTTACGGGGTCTCAAAACACTGTCTGTCTATGTACTGAACATCGTCAGCATTTTTCTGAGTTATCCGCTAACTGTGCTAGCTGTTCTTTGTGCATCGTTTATGTCACTAGAGTTTGTATGTAAAAATGATGTGACATTATGCAATATGTGATGCACATGTAAGTAGGATGCAGTAATCAGAAGGCAATTAATTGTAATTCAGCACAGTCATTAAGCACTTAACAAGATTAATTAATTGTACGGATACCTGGATTTTTTACAGTCGTCACACAATCCTGCTGTGAACTTGTTCTCACTAAGTGTCCTGCCAATCGGATCGCTATCCGATCGAATGACCGTTCGATCGATGACCTGAAAGGTAGAGATACTTCTCTATTTTCAAAATGCTACAACGAAAACTTCAAAGCCATCATACACAAACACATCCTTACCAAACGAATGTCAATCCAATCGAATAGCCATCCGATCGGGTGACCATCCGAACGGATTGACATCCGATCGAATGGCCAACCGATCGGATAGCCATCCAATCGGATGACCATCCGACACTTAGACACTCTTCACCGTTTTACGCGTCGTTCATCGCTTATGTTATTGTTAACTGTTCAGGCTAACCTCTCAGCGCTCCCTTCAATCCAAGAGAGTGTTTACTTGCTAAACACGATCTGTGAGTATACTCGATCCCTTTTTGCTTTACGCAATTTTGGGTGTTACATACGTTACTTATTCAAATCACAATCGATACACAACGCAAACACTATTTATACGCTGACCGTTATTGCATGTTACGTGTTATTCGATGAATGCTTGTATGTTATGTTAACACAGTGATTGTTTCCTGACACCTTAGCAACGATAGTACTATAGTTTGGACTCAGCAACTGGCGTGGACAGGGGTTGTTAAGGGCTTTACTTCACGTGTCCCAGTGGGGATATGTGTTGCGCATTCTACAACTCGCAGTCACGTCTGTGCATATTTCTCTGTCGATAACCTACTAGTTTTCACTTTGCTACATGTTACATGCTGGTTATGCGTAAACGATTTCGAACTCTATTATACTATTAAACTTGTATGCTCACCTTTACACTATGTGTATTGACCTTTATTTTAACGTATGTGACAGGTGCTTAGGATGCTTGCTTGCTATTTGATGGAATCGAGTTAGGATGGAGTCTAGAAACAAACCCTTTAAATCTGAGTTGTCAGAACAGTTTATTTGTTTTTGAGATAATGTGTCTGTAATAATTATTTTACTGAATATGTTTTGGTATGGGACTTAATGTTAAATATTCGGTAATGTTAGTTGTTATGGATTTCTCTTGGACAATCTGTTTCGCTCAGTGAATCGCCCTGATGTTTCCGTCATCGGTTGGGGTGTGACAGATTGGTATCAGAGCCATAACTATAGGGAATTAGGCAAGACTCGACCTAGTCCGGGTCGATGTCTTAGAAACGACCTAGTCTATAGTCTAAGTACCAACAGACCGACTTGTGCATACCCTGTAGGGGTTATGTACGAGCTTACTTGCTATTATCGCTCGCACTCATTGGATACTATCATTGCGCATTTTCGTAATTATTTACTCGTAGAATAATTATCAAAATTACTCTACAAATGATCCTGTAGAGTAATTTTGATCTTGTAGAGTAATCTTGTAAAATGTTCTTGTAGGGTAATTTTGATTTGGTAAAGTATCATAATTACTCTACAAATGATCTTGTATGGTAATTTTGATTTTGTAAGGTAATTTTGTAGAGTATCATAATTACTCTACAAATGGTTTTGTAGAGTAATTTTGATTGTATGTTGTTTGATAAACTTGCAGAGTAATTTTGATGCAAAGTAATTTTGATACACTTGTAGAGTAATTTTGATGCAGGGTAATTTTGATACACTTGTAGAGTAATTTTGATAATTACCCTATAAGATCAAAATTACTCTATAAGATCAAAATTACTCTACAGAATCATTTGTAGAGTAATTTTGATAATCACTAATAATTACAAAAATGTCATCACGTTTTTTCAGCAAAATCTTCAGTTCGTACGTTTTGTACGTCAAAGTTATTTGTATTGATCTTTTATCTGTATTTATATGCAAAAGCTCCATTATAAAAAAAAATAATTTTTTACATGTTGAATTGAATCGTTTGTTTTATGTTTAACATGTTAAATGCATAGTTCTTCGTATTTTTTAAGGTTCCTTATTGAACCCAAACACTGTTTGATAATTGAAAATTGAATTATAGATGTGGAAAACTGAAAGTTAAAATTTGAATTTTCATAGGGACTTAGCTTTTTTTATTCACTCTCAGCCCAAAACGTTTTGATAATTCTCTGGGACGATCTTAATCACATGTTGGATGAGTGGTTTAGGTGTAAAAAGTTATTAAAAAGCATGAAGTTGGACTCAAAATATTATTTTTCTAAACATATACTAATACTAATAAATATCCTATGTTGTTTATGTTGTAGCATGACCAATATTATCACCTTGTCGCACAATTCTTTAAATTTACTTATATCAAAAACAAAAATAATATTATAATATTTACTATGGTTACTACCGTCTTATTAATCGTCAGCTTATTTGAGTCATTGTAAATATTTAAGAATTATTAAAAATAGAGCTCAATATATTTCATGAGGTTATAAGTTCATATGTGATCAAAAACCCTAATTGGGTATCAAGCCAATTACGTGCACAAAATTTCTTCCACAAACATAAATCTAGTTTATCCGAATATGGTACCTCTAAGTTATGAAATAAACGATAATGGGTAAAGGAATATATAGCTTAATGGACTTATAACTCATTTAAAGTTTAAATTCGCTAAAAAGCACAAATCCGATCCTCCTTCTTACAACTTACAAGCTACAACACATCATATAAAGTTAAAAATTCATCAAAAAAACACAAATCTAATTCTCCTTCTAAACACTTCCATACCATTTGTAGAATCACCAAATTTATGAAGTTATTCCTCTTTTAACCCACGCATACTTTTATAGCACACGTTACTAAAAGGGTAGTATAATTATTGTTATTGTTTGTAAAATTAATACAATATATTCGGGTGAACATTGCATGACAAGCATAAATTATGCTAATAATCAACAAATAAATAATATAGTTGTATTTTTTATATTCGATTAAAAAACTTCTAATTTTAAATTTCATACAAAACTTATAATAGATATATTCACTTTATAAATAGATAACAATCCGCCACATATTCATGTTAGAACATATTCACTTTATAGTTGAAGTGCACGACCTCAACTCTTATATTCACTTTATAATCACTTATGTCTAGCTCTCATTAATACTGACAAAAATTAATGTGATACACAACGTTATATCATTTATCACCTTATATTCGTGTATATCACTATTAAATGCTCTTTGCTATAGTAGTATGTGGCCGTTAAAAATTTTACATTGATTATGTCATCTATATTTGGGTGGGGTTTGGACTTTAATTCTCGAAATAGTGTCTCTATTCTAACTGGGTAAATATAAGATTGCCAACATCTTACCTTATCTTAGCTTTTGATGAAACACAGGTTAACACCAGGGTTAATCTGTGGGGTTGTTCCTTCTGTGGATTCAATCTCCTTTCTTACTCGTGGAATGACTTGGGTCCTGCAAAACAGCAACACCGTTAGTCTCGTTAAGAGGGGAATATGGGGGTTTCCCTCTTAACCAGGCTCCGGCGTGAGAATAAGTACTGTTCTGAGGGGGAATAAACAGTGTGTGTTGAGTGTGAGAGTATAGAGAGCAAGATGGTTCCACCTGGATGATGAAGGGTCCTATTTATAGCCGGAGGGTGAAAGAGGGAGGAGCAGCAGTGCCAGCTGTGGTTGCGCGCCAGCTGTCCGACCAAGGGGAATATCCTTTTGGTCTCCTCTGCCGTGGTCAGTGTAGTGGTACACGTGGCGCGCTCACATTTGCCTATTTTGGAGACGTCGTACTGGTACTGTCGGACTGCTCCTTGATTCGTCGCAGGCCTACCTGGCGCTTAATAACTGGTGACACGTTGTTGTCATTTTGTCGGATGGAGCATCTTTGGTGCCACCATGATGTTTTCCAGAAGCTTCTAGAAACTTCTGGATGATCTTGTTGATGTCAGCGCCACATAGGATGGAAAAGTGGTGTGGTCCTTGCCATGTGGGCAAGGAATTGGGACCATACCTCTTCAGCTTTGTTATCGGTGAGATTTATTGAGTATGATGATAATGATGGGTTCTAACATTGTTTAAAAAATTATCCTAAAAAATTTCTAGGTGTTGCTGTTAAAATAAAAGCAACAACAATGGTCTATGTCATTAGGTTGAAGAGTATCAGGGTAATGATTGGAACATGATTTGTCATGTAGGAACATGAATGAAAAGCTATACCACCCTCCTCGATTAATGGTGGTTGGCGTGGATTAAACCACGATTACCACGACCCTCCATTTGATGACTTTGAGAGACAAATATATTAATTAAAATAATAAAGGAGATAGTGGTTTGGGTCATGACCACACCCTTAGGATAGTAGTTTTGGATGGTGGATTAGAGGTGGGTGACATGACGTCTATGCGGAGGGTGATGGTGGTCATGAGGGTCATGACCGCCCCCTTTAGCCTTATAGTCTAGTGGCATCTTGAGGGGTGGGATAACGCTTAGGGACCACTAGGTCCAGGGTTCCGATTCCTACAAAGGGATTTTCCCATATTTATTGGGTTTTTTCTGAATTGGTGTATAATCATTATAGCCTAGTAAAGATGGATATAATCAGATGGTTCTACTGGTGACATAATGATACTTTACTGGTTCGTCAGTGATCCAAGTTTACCATTAAAAAAAATAACAATGTCAATAAAAACTAACTTAATTCAGGTATCAACATTTCGTCCTTTTAATTACATTTGTTGTCATTCAAGGTACCATTAAAAAAATGTAACAACAATGTCAATAAATACTAACTTAATACAGGTATCTACATTTCTTCCTCTTAATTACATTTGTTGTCAATCAAGGAAATGAATTCCATTCAATCAAAATAGACCAACTTACATCGATAGGGGGTCGAATTACTTTAATTAAATCTGTGTTGGAAAGTCTACCCATCTATTATATGTCGCTTTATAAAGTTCCTGTTGGGGTCATTAAGACGTTGGAAGCTAAAATGAGAAAATTTATGTGGGCGGGTTCTAATGATTATAACAAAATGAATTGGGTGGCTTGGGAGTGGGTTACGTGGCCTAAATCTAATGGGGGGTTGGGTATCAGTCGTCTCAAAGAGGTCAATGAGGCCCTGATGGTAAAATGGGGTTGGAGGTACAGGGTTGAAAACCAAAGTCTTTGGAAGAAAGTGGTCGACGCTTGTCATGATAAAATAAATCAAAGAAGTTTTCTTCCTTTTAATGGTAATGTGGGAGGGAGTTGGATAAACATAGTGAAATCGATTTCTAAAATTAAAATCAAAGGAAAAGGTTTAAATCATCTGGTTTTCGGTAAGGTTGGGAACGGGGAAGATATTAGATTTTGGATCGATACGTGGGAAGGAGATATTCCTTTTATGGAAAGATGGCCACACTTGTTTTGGCTGGAATTGGCTAAAACTTGCAGGATTGCAGATAGAATGATGATGAACAGGGGAGATCGTGGTGTAGTTTGGAATTGGACTAGATTGCCTGAGTCGGAGGTGGAGCTAAAGGAGTGGCAGGAATGTAGAGAGATCCTCGATAAGGTGGCTCACAACGACAATAAGGATAAGTGGATCTGGAAGGATGATAGCCAAGATGGGTTCTCGGTGAAGGCAGTTAAAAAGGCCTTAATTGCTGAAAAGGGTACTAGTCAGCTTCCTAATTTCGATTGGTGTAAATGGGTGCCTATTAAATGCAACGTAGTGGCTTGGAGAGGTAATTTGGATAGACTTGCTACGAGAGTGAACTTAAGAAGAAGGAATGTGGACATCATTTCTGTTAAGTGCCCTTTTTGTAACGAGTTTGAGGAATCAACGGAGCACCTTTTTACTGCATGTTCGGTGGCAATTAGGGTTTGGGCGGAGATAAGTGGTTGGTGTAAAATTCCCCCGATTTTTGCTTTCGATTTCAAAGACATTCTGGAGGTTCACAACAATGTTCAAGTCGGAAAGAAGGCCAAGAAAATCATTCAAGGGTTAGTTGTAACAACCATAAATCGTTTTCCATAAATAATCACAATTACTGAGTATTTATATTTAAACATTCATGCTAAAATACTGGTTTATTAAAAACTTTTACAATTTAAAGTGATACAACATAATGTGGTTTAATTCGCCGTTTTCGAATAACGACGAAACAACATTGCGGAAGCTTCGTTTAACGTGTGTTCGGTTCTTGCTCGATGCTTGATCTTCATCCGGGACTCTCAACATTCACCTGTGATCAAAACCAACTTAAAAGTTAGTTTTGATAATTGAATAACTAGTACAACAAGGAAGATTGGGTCGAATAATCGAATTAAGCAAGGAAATCAAGTAATTCCAAGATTGATATCTTGATCCCAAAAACAAAGATTTGAAACTGGCCTCCACCGTAACTTACGGTGGGCACCGTAAGTTACGGTGGCCCCTGGTATAAAATACCCCCACCGTAAGGCAGGAGGTAACTGTCGTAAAGCTTTCAGCCCCCACCGTAACTTACGGTGCCCACCGTAAGTTACGGTGGCCCCTGTATCAGAACCTCCCATTTTGCCGTTTTTGACACGAAAACTTTCGTATCTTTCAATCCGCTTGTCCGTTTGACCTACCGTTTCTTCCTACGTGATTGTAATTTGATTCTCCACCTTATGGAGTTAAAATCCAACATCCGGTTTAACAAAATTTCAGACTTTTAAGTCTTCGGCTTATTACCCTTTTTACCAAATTTTGACCCGTTCGATTTTTTTATCAAACAAACATGTTTATTTGATCCTTAAACTCATGAAATTCATAATTTCCATATGCCTATCATATTAATTTCAAATCACGGGATTCTTACATAATAAAAACCCGTTTACGCTCAAGTTCTTATTTTGACCCGTTTAGAGCGAATTATGTACATTTAAGCATCAAACTCTCTCTTCTCTTTCTACACTTCATATTCTCACTTTTAAATAGCCTCTTATATTCCACCACAACTATTTTTGTGGTGGATTTAACATAATTAACCGCTATCCTAATTTTTACCCTTAGGATAGTTATTTTACATGATTGACCCGTTCATAGGCATTTGACCCCCAAGGTTGATGCCTGCAACTCTTACATGTGTCTAAGAGTTAACAATGATAATACTAGTATCTAAACGACTTCTAAGGGTCGTTTGCCCGATTTACCTATCGAGGGCATTTTCGTCAACTTATTTCCTCCTTTTACGACATAGGTCCTTTTGCTAAGGTATTTGACCCCCATTGCATTTTAACTATAAATTTATATATATGCGTACCTGGCTCGAGTCAACATATAGACCCGTTTTATACCTCGCGTTAAATTAGCCAATATTCTATGGCGTCGCAATTATCCAAATTGCTAATCGCTCCTGATAACATACGACTTGACAATCACATTAGTCGATATTGTCAAATGGTGTTATCATCACCATTTGACCCGTTTGGACTATAAGACCAAACATTTACATAAATTAGAATAAAAGCATGGTTTTGAATTTCCAAATTCACCCATTTGCCCCGTTTACCATAAACCATGGTTTTTATCATTTATACTTGTTCCGACTTGTATCAATCGTGTCGGAACCCTTATTTTGGATATTACATCATTCGCATTTATAGTTTATGAAATAAACACGTGTCCTACAAAAGGGTGTAAGTTTTACTTACCTCGTATCCAAGCTACACTTTTCTTTTCCTTCTTGATTCGTTTGACCCGCTTTCTCCCCAAGCTTCACCTAGCTTGTTAAGCGCCAACTTACGATCCTCTTGACTTGGTGATCGTTTCTATGTATTCAAATCTGAATTTGGCCTTCGATTGATCCTCCAATTTGAAGGTTTTGTTGAGTTTTAGGGTTAGCTCCCATGGAGCTTGTCTCCTGATCATCTCACGCACACACACAAGAGTGTGTGTGTTGTGTTTTGTTTTTAAGTTTATAATTCCATTTGCAAGATACCCGGCTTTGGTCCCTCGTGTTTGGTTAGTTATTAATTAGGTCACAACCTAATTATTTTCAACAATATTCCCAATTATTAACTAGGTTTAATATTCCTAGTTAACTTAGCGGGCTCGGGAATATTTCTGACTAAGTTTATTTTGGGTCCCGTTAATTTGGGCTTTTTATATACTTTGTTTTCTCAAAGTATTTATTCTCCTTTTTAATTAATATTAGGTTTATTTATTTAAGTCCTAATATTTACCGGGTTAAATTTTACCACTAACGGTATTTTATCCGTCCATCACTATTAACGAGGTTTGATTACTAAACCCGTTTTCGGGGTGTTACATTAGTGATAATTACGTGTTGGCGTATTTGGAAAGGAAGGAACGAGATGGTTTTCGATCAAATCAATCGTAGTCCGCAGGAGATCGTGAGGGAGATTAAGTCGAGAGGATTTAATTGGATTAAAAATAGAACGTCTTGTAATTATATAAGTTGGGGTGAATGGTGTAAATATCGGATGTATATGTTGTAATTTTCTGCCCTTTGCCTGTTTGGGTCGGGGGCGTGTGTTGTGTTTTGTTTGGCCTTTTGCCCGTTTGGATCGTAGGCGTGTTTTTTAATGAAGTTCTCTTTTAAAAAAAATATAAAGAAAAAAGAGAGAATGTATGCAAGGCTGGTTAGCAAGGTGAGAATCTTGACACAGTAGTTGCATAATTAGGTTGGTTTAAAAAACCAAATAACATCATATTTAATTTTAAAACTATATGTATAGTTAGTTTACAGTAAAATATGAAGTTGTTTTATATTTTGGTGTGCAATTGCAATGTTAACATGCTATGAACGTTGAAGTAAAAAATAGTGTACACATAGTGTGACGTCTTCCACCGACCGGTTCCACAATCATCATGAGTGAGGTAAATCACGTCTCTCAGAGTAAATCATACGACGTCAATGTTTGGTTCCTAAACCTTCTCAATAGATTCCCACCCTTTATGCTGAATTAGTAACTAGGATTGACCCAGTTCAGTTAGTTGACGCCATAATCGACAACCCAAAAACACACTTATCCATACTAGTTGTGTCGACAGTTTCCACTCCGACCGATCAGTCCTATTCCACAAACAAAGTCCAGACATAAAAGCAATGTTTTGAGAACCGGACCTGACGTTGAACCGGTCTCCTTACCAGTTCACGGGTCCGACCGGTTGGATCTGTCGGACCAGACATAAGAATCGGGAGGTGTGTAAATATTATAATAATTAATAGAGTTAAATATAAAATATATATATATATAAAAACAGTCCAACCCTTTAAAAACTGGTTTGACCGGCCGGTTTCCCAGTTCAACCGACGGATCACTGGTTCAATGTTATTCTGGTCCAATACCTTGACCCAAACCGACCAAACCTCTAGTTCCCGGTCTGACCATCAGTCAGAGTCTAAAAAAACTGCATAAAAGATCACAACATCAATCAATCAATGGTCATAACTCATATATGTTACACTGACTGTGGAGTATGGGGCGGGGGTTTGGGCGTGGGTTGGGGGAAAACGCCCAAGCCACCACCCAGGGTGGGCTTGGGTTTGGGCGTGGCCCCATTGGCGTGGGTTTGAAGCCGGGCGTGGGGCGGACTAGTAAGTGACATGGCATGCTCTCAATGACCAAACCAAATTCATGACCCCCAACTCAAGCCCCCAACCCAAGCCCCACCATACCCCATGGGCGTGGGTTTTGGTGGTGGAGGGGAGGGGGGCTCCCATTCCACGTGTTAACAAATGCCCCAACCGAAGCCCCCCATACACCACGGTCTTATTATGGACGAACGAATATTAAAATAATCATGATATTCTCTCCAACTTTCCATATAAAAAAAGAATATATGTATTATGATGACGTCCGTTGGTGTAAACATAAGGTCATATTAAAAAAATAAATAAATGTCCACCCTGCAAATAAAAATACATACATGAAAATCAAACAATCACATCACACTCACCATAAAAACCAAACCACCCAAGTGTGGTTTTTCGCTAAAGATCGATAGATAGAGCTTCATTTCGTTTCAGTGGCTCCCAATTTCCCCCATTTTCCATTTTATCTATCTTCTCTTCACATCCTTCATTCTCCACACAATTCATTTTCCCCCTTTCTCTCTCTCTCTCTCTCTCTCTCTCTCATCACTCTCTCCCTCTCTCTCCTCATCTTCTTCTGCTTCTTCTTCACTCTGTAGACCTAAACCTACATGTTCTTCTTCTTCCTGTTTGTTTGAATCCGAATCTGATATTAGTATGTCTCTTCAGTCTGTTGCTCATGTTAATGGCTGCTGCTTGAAACCTACCTCTGTTTTCGCTTCCAAACGTGACATTTTGTTTACTGATTTTGTTAATTTTGGCGCCAAACGGAGTAATCGGAGGTTGATCGGTGCTGGTGCGGCTGCTTCCAAGGGTTTTGGAAGGTTACAGAAGGATAGGTTTTGGTCGAATTCGATCAAATCGGTGCTTGATTTTGATCGTGTTGAGTCGAAACAGTCCGATGATTCGAAACCTAAGGTCTGATTTTGCTTTTTTTATTTTTTTATCTTATAATTTTATTGATTTTTTTATTGATAGTTGACTAATTTGAGTATCTGAAATGCTGTTTCATTGATTTAATAGTTGGTAAATAGTTGGTAATGAAGGTATAGGAATTATAAATCGATATTTTGAGATAAGATGTGATTGAAATAATTTTTAAAATAAGAAACGAATTACGAACCGGTAAGGTTAGTCGGTTGCTTGTTTAGTAGGTATAGATGTGTAAATAGCAAGCTGAGTGATGATCAATTGGTAGTGAAAATGTCTACTGTCTATTTTGATGAATTGGCATTGGAAACGGCTTATTCCACTTTAAAATGTGTAGATAAGCATCCAGACACTCAAAAGTGTGCTTATCTGCTTATGAATAACTGAATAAGTAGATAAGTTGTTTAAGTTATTATGATTGACTGACTAATATGCAAAAAAGTTTTTTGGTGAGAGGGGATTACACTTTATAGTCAAATTACACATGTGACTCATGTTCATCAGCTTTTTTATTATTTAATTGGATAATGTGAACTTGTATATTCACATGCCTGATAATAAGTCCCAAAATGTAAGGGCTAACTTACCATTGCATATGATCAAGTTGTCTTGAACTTGATGATGACACTTAATCTGCACAAACCCTTGTGGTCCCAAGTCTCCATACATACATCAGTTCTTGGTTTAAAAAAGCGCGAAGCGCTCCGAAGCGTTTTGGTTCCAAAAGCTTTAAGTGAAGCTTCAAGCGCGAAGCGAGAGCTTCACGTATTCGAAGCGCTCAAAATAAAAAAAATAAAAAAAAATATTATACACATCAATATGACCTATTCTACTTGTTAATCAATAATAAACACAAAAAACATGATTAAAAAACACACTTAACACATAAAAAAACATAGTTAAAACATAAATTGAAGTCGAAACACACTTAAAACATAAACATAAAAACAGTCTTTAATCAATAATCATCATAATCAAGTACGTATTCATCTCCATCAACATCACTCAATAAGATCATGTAACTAATAGTGCAAAAGTTTAGGACTTATATGTTGGAAGTTTTGGGCGTGAATGAAAGTCTCAGAAGGTGGTAAATACTTTGTCCCACATTGGTGTGGGAACAAAGTGAGTGGTTGTTTATAAGGTAAAGCCTTTACTACTCCATTGTAGCTTTATGACATGTTTTACCACAAGTCCTACCTGTGTGCAGGGGGGGTGCAAAAAATGAGCTTCTGAATTGGAATTTGGTTGCTTGTGCCCGCACGTCCTGCGGACACGAATGCAGCTCCGAAAACCCGGGCCCGCGTGAGGCGGCTTCAGACCAATTGGGCCGAGGCGTCGCCTCAAACCATGGCTGCTTCGCGCTTTTTTAAACTAAGCATCAGTTTATCTGTTTGTTGACAATTTAAAAAACTTAGCATTTTTTATGAACTGTAATTTAAAGGTTATTCTTTTAATACTAACTTCTTATTGAAAAAATGTAACTGTTTGGATGATAGAGCTTTAGCCTTTTATTTTGAAAAAACAAGCTACTCAAAATAGCTTTAAAAAAAAGGCTTCGAGCTTGTGAAAATAAAATTACTTGTGGTGCCTAGTAAAAAATGTTCTGTATGCCCTTTTATGTCATTTTACACTTTCAGTTACAGTTACTTTTACCAAACACTTATACATAACTCACAAGTCCACCTACTATTGCCAAATACACCTTCAATCCACTAGAAATGCAGTTTTATAACATTTTCATTTTGGTTTACTTATCTTTAAACGGTTTGTTGACCAATGTGATTTGACTTTTTTAGGTTGCAAATTTGAAAGACATATTAGCCGAAAGAGGGGCATGTGGGGTTGGGTTTATCGCTAATTTGGACAACAAAGGGTCTCACCAAATAGTTCAAGATGCACTTACAGCTCTTGGATGTATGGAACATAGGGGTGGGTGTGGGGCCGATAACGATTCGGGTGATGGGGCGGGTGTGATGACTTCAATTCCATGGGAATTTTTCAACAACTGGGCTGCAAAGGAGGGGATTGCTCCCTTTGATCAATTGCACACAGGGGTGGGAATGGTATTTCTTCCACAAGATGAAAAACTTATGGAACAAGCCAAATCTGGTTAGTTATCGTATTCTTGTAATTGTTAGTTGAGTAAAATGCCATTTTTGTCCCTGAGGTTTGGCCATTTTTGCGACTTTCGTCCAAAGGGTTGTTTTTCCGCATCTAGATCCAAAAAGGTTTGAAATCTTGCCATTTTCATCCGGCTCGTTAACTCCATCCATTTTTCTCCGTTAAGTCATGGGTATTTCTGTCTTTTTTGTTAACTTAAAGGGCGATTTGGTCTTTTTCAAGGGTATTCGGTCTTTTTACATAAAGTGAAAAAGACTGAATTGCCTTTTAAGTTAGCAAAAAAGACACAAAATACCCATGACTTAACGGAGAAAAATGGATGGAGTTAACAAGCCGGATGAAATGGCAAGATTTCAAACCTTCTGGATCCAGATGCAGAAAACAAACCTTTGGACGAAAGGCGCAAGACTGGCCAAGCCTCAGGGACGAAAATGGCATTTTACTCTCGTTAGTTATTGAAAGACAGCTTGCCCAAATATTGTAATGGTTTATCATTCACAACATGTAAATGATTTTTTCTTTTTTCTTTTGATGATGTTTATATAGTTATTGAAAGTATCTTCAAACAAGAGGGTCTTGAGGTGCTTGCATGGAGGTCTGTACCCATCAATACGCCTATTGTTGGTTTCTACGCAAGAGAAACAATGCCAAACATACAACAAGTTTTCGTTAAAATCAACAAAGAAGACGATATTGATGATATTGAACGGGAATTTTACATATGCCGTAAATTGATTGAAAAAAAGGCTAGTTCGGAAACATGGGGAAATGAACTTTATTTCTGTTCCTTATCAAATAGAACCATAGTTTACAAAGGCATGCTTCGGTCTGAGGTTCTTGGAAAATTTTACTATGATCTCCAAAGTGAAGATTATAAATCGTCTTTTGCAATTTACCACCGGAGATACAGTACAAACACGAGTCCTCGGTGGCCACTTGCTCAACCAATGAGGCTATTAGGTCATAACGGAGAGATTAATACCATACAGGTTAGAATACACTGAACTTTCTTTTGCAATTTTTTCACATGTTATATAAAGAGTAAAGTACACGGATGGTCCTTGTGGTTAACTGGAATTTTGGATTTAGTCCCTAGCTTTTTTAAAGTACATGTATGGTCCCTGTGGTTTGCACTTTGTAACACATTTAGTCCCTAACTTTTGCCAAAAGTACACGGATGGTCCTTGTGGTATGCACTTTGTAACGCATTTAGTCACTAAACGTTGGGGACTAAATGTGTTAGAAAGTGCAAACCACAAGGGCCATGCGTGTACTTTTGAAAAACTAGGGACAAATCCAAAAGTTTGGTTAACCACAGGGACCATCCGTGTACTTTACTCTTATATAAATAATGAGTTTGTCACATATGATTATAATTTATAAATATTGAATTATTTGAATGAAAATCTCATCTTTGAATAAAAATGATTAGGAGGTTTTATGTATTAAAGATACACTATGGGTTACCTGTTCAACCGATTTGACTCGTTTTGTTTTAGCTATCTTTTATTTTGTTTTTTTAACATGTTTAACCTGTTAGAAATGAAAATATAACTTGAATAAAAACATTCATTAGCAAACATAGGTTCGGGTCAAAACTTGTAATTTATTTGTACCGGTCAGGTTGAATTGACCGGAAACACAAACACTTCATATCTAGTTAGTTTGTCAAATACTATTAATAAATTATTTTATTTTTAATAACCTAATTTTACTAGGAGGTTTTATGCATGAAAAATACCATGAGATCCAAATTTTTATTATTTTATTGTAAAACTTTATGCAGGGAAACCTAAACTGGATGCAATCTCGAGAAAATTCGATGAAGTCACCTGTATGGCGGGGGCGCGAAAATGAAATTCGTCCTTTTGGAAATCCCCGGGGATCTGACTCAGCAAATCTTGACAGTGCAGCAGAAGTAAGGCATTCCATGCCTTTTATTCATTTTTATTTTTTTATTATTATTTAACTGATTAAGAATTTTTTTATTTGTAACTATTCCTAGTTGTTCATACGAAGTGGCCGTACTCCTGAGGAATCTATGATGATTCTTGTTCCTGAGGCATACAAAAATCATCCAACTTTGTCAATCAAATATCCCGAGGTATATATGCTGAAACACATGTTTTAGATTTTGTTTTTTTGGACGGAAAATACCACCACAAAGGAGAATATTTTATTTCATTATTGTTTCTAGGCATACGAAGGATACTCTTATAATACGCTAAATTTGAAAGTTTGGCTAAAAAGTTTAAAAATTTGAAAATATGCCTAAAATACCAAGTTTCACTGAGTCTCATCACCAGATTAATGGCAATCCTCGACTTGTGTGATTTAAGTTTAGACCGAAGCAAAGTAACACAAAATAAGAATCTTAAAATTTTGGGAAGGTTGTTGTTGCTAATTCTATTTTCTTTAAGGCTTATATTTTTTCTTGTTATTCTTTGAGCCGTAAACTCACACACCTTTCATTGTTTTAGGTTGTTGATTTCTACAACTATTACAAGGGTCAAATGGAGGCTTGGGATGGCCCCGCTTTACTCCTATTTAGGTAATTAAAAATAAGTTGTTAACAGTTTACTACAACTCCTATTTAGGTCATATCTCATGCATTATACAACAGATGATTATGACTATTAGGAATATAAATTTGGTCAACTTTCCATGGTAAACATGGTTTTCTACATGAAATTCACTAAGTCTACTTTTTTTTTCTTTTATAAAACTCAAAACAAAAAACTTGTGTACAGTGACGGGAAGACAGTTGGAGCTTGTCTTGATCGAAATGGTCTTCGACCTGCTAGATATTGGCGGACTGATGACAATGTTGTCTATGTTGCATCAGAGGTAAGTTTTTTGTGATCAGTTTTTAATATTTGGATAAACTTACACTACTATTGTTATCTAATAAAAAACTATGGGGTAAAGTTATTAGTTTTGGTATCGTATAAGCTGCAACAAAACTTATAATCTAAGGTTGAGGTTAAATTACCTACTTACCCCTTATACCAATGTAGGTGGGAGTTCTGCCAATTGACGATTCAAAAGTTACAATGAAAGGGCGTTTAGGTCCAGGGATGATGATAACTGTTGATCTAATCAATGGTCAGGTTTGTACCAATATTATACCTTTAAACTGTGTCTCAGTTGGAACTATTTACTAGCATTTATAATTTAGTGGATGCCGTTCAACCCGTCTACTTTTGAATGGGTCGACTTGGGTTGTGTTTTATCTTGTAAAAAGATGTATTAAGTGAACGTTTGTTGATATACGAACAGGTTTATGAGAATACAGAGGTTAAGAAACGCGTTGCTTTATCAAGTCCTTATGGAAAGTGGATAGCTGAAAACATGAGAACTTTGGAGCCTGCAAATTTCCTCTCATCCCCAACTATGGAGAATGAAACAATATTGCGTCATCAACAGTAAGAATTATTAAAATTATTACTGTACTATTATTGGCATCATAATCGTATTAAAGACGTTATTTATGATTTCTATCATTGATTTATGAAGTGGTTGATGTGGGTTGTTAACTAATGTTACATAACTGTTTGTGACCAATTTGTTTTGATATGATTAGGGCGTTCGGTTACTCTAGTGAGGATGTTCAAATGGTTATTGAAAGCATGGCGTCAGAAGGGAAGGAACCTACATTTTGCATGGGAGATGATATTCCGTTAGCTGTATTATCTCAAAAGTCACATATGCTTTATGATTATTTCAAACAACGTTTTGCTCAGGTTTCTAAAAATATCTTCTTTTCATATATCTTGTTCCACTGTAATATTGGTGTGCTTAATTTATTATAAGTTATCGACAGGTCACAAATCCTGCAATTGATCCACTTCGAGAAGGATTAGTGATGTCACTGGAAGTCAATCTTGGTAAGCGTGGGAACATATTAGAAGTCGGACCTGAGAATGCCTCTCAGGTAAATATAATGTTAAGCAAATTTTTTTTTTAAATTGTCTCGTTCATTATCATTTACGTTAAATGCTATGCGTATGGTACGATTTTCTGGGCAGGTGACTTTGTCCAGCCCTGTGCTTAATGAAAGTGAGCTTGAATCGTTATACAAGGATCCATTTTTGAAAGCTCAAACTATACCGACATTCTTCGACATACGAAAGGGGCTTGATGGTTCGTTGGCGAAAACACTGAATAAGATCTGTGAAGCTGCTGATGATGCTGTTAGAAATGGTTGCCAGCTTCTTGTTCTCTCTGACAGAGCTGATGAACTAGTAAGCATCGTCTGTATATACATGGATACACACATATATGTGTGTGTGTCTGCATGTATGCATATGTTTAAGAGGGGTGTCGTTTCAGTCCGTTTACTTATTGAATGGGAAGGTTTGAATTGAGTTTATCTCAAATGGGTCAAATAAAAAAAGCAGCTAGAAGTGGAATGGGTAAAAGTAGCTGCAAACGAACCGAACGATTCGTTTGTTAAGGAATATATGTGTTCACGAACTGTTAATGAACACTTTCGAACGTGATTTTCTGTTCGTGTTTGTTTGTTAAGGAAATGAACATGTTCGTTTGTCAATTTTAGGTAACAAATGCAAATGAACGTTCGTGAACACAAACGAACACAAACTAATGTTCATGAACACAAATGAAAGCAAATGAACACAAACAAGTGTTCATGAACAGAAAATATAGTACACTGGTACTTATTAGATATTTTATTTATCAGAGTTTTGAAGTATATAAAAATAAAAACCACTAATGAACTATCGAACACAAACGAACACGTTACCGACCATTCACGAACATAACTGAACGAACAGGGCCTCTGTTCATGTTTGTTCATTTAACTAAACAAACAAAATTTGTTGTTTTTATTCGTTCATTTATTAAACGAACAAACACAAAAGAACTTCCCGCCGAAAGGTTCACGAACTGTTGGTTGAACGTTCGATTCGTTTGCAGCCCTAGGTAAAACGAGTTGAAAGTCACCCAAGTCTATTTTCAATTCATACAAGCTCATAAATGGTTTATGTTCAAAGATATTGATTATTATAACAAAATTGTTTTTCAATCGATATTAACCCATTTGTTATATATAAATCTGTTAGAGAAATGGATAGAAAACTGTTTTGTGGACCGAGCTGGTCCATTTTGACCCATATTAAATAGTGACCTGTTTTAATGCGCGTCAGATTCGCCATCTTGACACTTGAAATATGTTTATATGATTTGTTAACTTTTGTTATATTCAGGGACACATATGCATTTTCATGATCTTTTGTGTGTGTGTGTATGTGTGTGTGATTGGCAGGAAGCGACACGCCCAGCTGTCCCTATACTTCTTGCTGTAGGTGCGGTCCACCAGCATTTAATACAAAACGGGCTGCGAATGTCTGCTTCAATTGTTGCCGACACTGCTCAATGCTTCAGTACTCATCACTTTGCTACTTTGATTGGATATGGTGCAAGGTATACTTCAAAATTAAAATTTTCATACATTTATGTAAAAAAAGGGGTCAATATGGGTTATCTTCTATTAATAATGGGTAATATTGAATAAAAATAGCTAGAAAGTAACGGGTCAAAAAACTTAAAAGGCATCCAACCTGTACTTAGATGTTTACAACCTCCTAATTGTTTTCTTGAACAATTGCCTTTTTATTCAATAAACAGGCTTCGTTGCTGTATTTAATATACTGATTATATATAATATATGATATTCAAAAAAGATAAACAGAAAATGTTCTTCCCACCCATTATTTGATATATTAATATTTATGTTTTTTTTTATTTCCTGTTTGTAGTGCTGTATGTCCTTACTTGGCATTTGAGACATGTCGACAATGGCGTTTGAGCAAGAAAACTTTAAACCTTATGCGGAATGGGAAAATGCAAATGGTTACAATTGAAAAGGCTCAAAACAACTTCAAAAAGGTCCGCATTTATTAATATTTTTACTAAATAAACCACTCAACTATGAACAAGAAATTTATGTTAGTTCATGAGTTCATCTTTATTTATTATTATGATGTTCAGGCGATTAATGCTGGTTTAATGAAAATTTTATCCAAAATGGGAATTTCATTACTGTCAAGGTATATCTTCTCACTCCCTAGCTGTTTTACTTGTTACGCGTCTTTTAACTTTTTTACTAATCTTGCAATTTTGTATATAGTTATTGTGGTGCACAAATTTTTGAGATTTACGGTTTGGGAAAAGAAGTTGTCGATATTGCATTTACCGGGAGCGTGTCAAATATTGGTGGATTGACTCTTGATGAGGTATAAATTATTGTATGAAACCTATTTGGCCGTAAAAGATGAAACATACCCAAATCAACCCGTTCATAAGTATATTAATTGGCTATTCGTATTGCAGCTTGCAAGAGAGACTTTGTCATTTTGGGTTAAGGCTTTTTCTGAGGAAACAGCTAAAAGACTTGAAAATTATGGATTTATACAAATGAGACCCGGAGGTATTTATTTACACATTTTAGTATTTCTTATGGTTCATTTTCATAAATGCATATTTAACATTTGTGCGTGTTACTATAAAGGGGAATATCATGGAAACAACCCTGAGATGTCAAAACTGCTCCATAAAGCTGTTCGTGAAAAACGTGAAAGTGCATATGCAATTTACCAGCAGCATTTGGCTAACCGACCCATCAATGTAAGTAATAATGTTGTTATGTTTTTTTTCTGATTTTTTTTCTTTATTATTTGTTCATCATCATAAAGCTTCTAAGCAGTAACCTTTGCATATTATTCCAATATTTTGTTGAGTAATTTTATACGTTTTTTTCGATTTTAACCATCAACATTAAGTAATAGAAACCAACTTTCAATTATTACCGATTTTAGTAAGCAACCTCATTCTATCTGATCTTACCTCTAGGTTATCCGCGATCTTTTTGAATTTAAGAGTGATCGAGCTCCAATTCCAGTGGGAAAGGTGGAATCTGCAGCATCTATCGTTGAGCGTTTTTGTACAGGTGGCATGTCTCTAGGGGCTATTTCCAGGGAAACCCATGAAGCAATTGCCATTGCAATGAATAGGATAGGCGGGAAATCTAATTCTGGAGAAGGTGGTGAGGTAATTAATATCTTTTATATACTTTAATTTTTTTTATAAAAAGTAATCCTTCTCTTTTTGCGTTTTGATTGTTTTTTTAGTTTTTTATCGTTTTTAAAAAAAAGTTCTGATATATTTTTTCCAATATGCAAACACCATTTTGGTGCATTTTGATTTTTTTAATAAATGCTTAATGCATTAGTTAGGGTTGCTAACGAATCGAACGAAGGAAATATATGTGCTCGCGAACTATTCATGAACACTTACCGGACGAGATTTTCTGTTCGTGTTCGTCCATTAAGGAAATGAACGTGTTCGTTTGTTAAATTTAGGCACTGAACGCAAACGGACATTCATGAACACAAACAAGTGTTCATGAACAACACTGATACTTATTAAATATTTTATTTGTCCAAATTGTTCAGTACCTATATAAAATATAAAAATTTAAAACACTAGTGCACTATCGAACACAAACGAACATGTCACCGAACGTTCACGAACATAAATGAACGAGCACGGCTTCTGTTCATGCTCGTTCGTTTAGTTTTTAAAACGAAGAAGTTTCTTGCTCATGTTCGTTCACTTATTAAACGAACGAACACAAACAAACCTCCCGCCGAACGGTTCACGAATTGTTCGCTGAAAGTTCGGTTCGTTTGCAGCCCTAGCATTATTATGACTAAGAAACAAATATTGTAAAAATAATAATCCAAATCTTTAAATAAAACGATATAAGAGGTTGTGTGCATAAAATTTGTCTTTGGGATTCTTTCAACCCGATAGGTCCATTTCCCTTTTAGTTAAATTTTATATTTGACCCATAAGCCATTGACCTGTTTGAAATAAAACAATACTGAAACTGACCCATTTTTAATGTCGTTGAACTCAAAATTTCCACCTCGTCATTATGTTTTGAAGTTGTGACATATTTAGTAACGAATTCCAGGATCCCATTCGTTGGACCCCACTTTCTGATGTTGTTGATGGATACTCTCCTACACTGCCACATCTTAAAGGTCTTCAAAACGGAGATCTTGCTACAAGTGCCATCAAGCAGGTAAAAAGACTCTTTTAACCAATGTTTTGAAAACCGGACCGGGAACTGGGGGTTTGACCGGTCCGGTTCACCCTATCACACCGGTTTTGAGTCAAACCGACCGGTTGGACCGGAAAACTGGGTGGTCGAACTGGATTTTGTAGGGACTGAACCGTTTTTTTATTAATATTTTTCATTTTTACCCTATTTATTTTTATGATATTTACGGCATAACCTGGTTCTTACATCCGATTTGACCGGTTCGACGTCCAGTCCGGTCCTGAAAACATTGCTTTTAACATGTTGAAACACACTACTAATTATCAGGTTCTTATTATTTAACATCACTGAAACACACGACTAATTATCAGGTTCTTATTATTTAACATCACAGAATCACTTAGCGTAAAATTTACGAGGTCAAGAAAATGTTAATAGTTTTTTCTCTTGTATTATCAAACAATAAAATGACTAATAAGACCTGTATATCTCAAGGTTGCATCAGGGCGGTTCGGTGTGACTCCAACGTTTTTGGTCAATGCTGACCAAATAGAAATCAAAATTGCTCAAGGAGCAAAACCAGGTGAAGGTGGTCAACTGCCAGGAAAAAAAGTCAGCGCATATATCGCAAGATTACGTAATTCGAAACCTGGAGTCCCTCTTATATCTCCACCTCCACATCATGACATTTACTCCATTGAAGATCTTGCTCAATTGATATTCGACCTTCATCAGGTTAAAAACATGATTGATGATACATACATTAATAATATAAATCTATATAAGTTGAGAATAACGCGCCGTAACATTTTCTGTAAGCAGATCAATCCTAAGGCTAAAGTATCCGTCAAGCTTGTGGCGGAAGCTGGTATTGGCACTGTGGCTTCTGGAGTTGCAAAGGGTAATGCCGATATCATACAGATATCAGGGCATGATGGTGGGACCGGTGCGAGTCCGATAAGTTCGATTAAGCATGCTGGCGGTCCTTGGGAACTTGGTCTCACTGAGACGCATCAGGTATTTTATTTTAGAGTAAAATGCCATTTTCGTCCCTGAGGTTTGGTCAGTTTTGAGACTTTCGTCCAAAGGTTTGTTTTTCCGCATCTGGATCCAAAAGGTTTGAAATCTTGCCATTTTCATCCGGCTCGTTAACTCCATCCATTTTTCTCCGTTAAGTCAGGGGTATTTCCGTCTTTTTTGTTAACTTAAAGGGTTTTGAATACGTGTACATTATGCTAAATGCTTGTACATAAAGTGAAAAAGACCGAATTGCCCTTTAAATTAACAAAAAGACGGAAATACCCCCGACTTACGGAGAAAAATGGATGGAGTTAACGAGCCGGATGAAAATGGCAAAGATTTCAAACATTTTGGATCTGGATGCGAAATAACAAACCTTTGGGCGTAAGTCACAAGACTGACCAAACCTCGGGGAAGAAAATGCCATTTTACTCTTTATTTTATTTTACAAATTTAGTCATATGATTAGTTATTCTTTGTTATGTTACTCAACTTAATGGTGTATAAACCATTCTTTGCAGACTCTAATTACAAATGGTCTTAGAGAACGCGTTATTCTTAGAGTTGATGGCGGTTTCAAAAGTGGATTTGATGTTCTAATGGCTGCTGCAATGGGTGCTGATGAATATGGTTTTGGTTCAATTGCTATGATTGCTACAGGATGTGTTATGGCCCGTATCTGCCACACAAATAACTGTCCAGTAGGTGTTGCCAGTCAGCGAGAAGAATTACGAGCTCGTTTTCCTGGTGTTCCTGGTGATCTTGTGAACTACTTTTTGTATGTTGCTGAGGAGGTAATTTTTTTCTTTTAAGGTGGTGTTTGGACTTATGTTTCTTTAAAGTTATTATATGATGCTAAATATTGGAAATCAGGTAATGACTAATGAGTCCTAATAAAATGGTTTGTGTGATGGTGTTAAGATGTCTTTTCATGTTCGAAATTGATACAAGGAGATAATCTCATAATCTGATGTTTTGTGTTAGAAAAACTCTGATCATTAAGGCTATTATACATAAAAATATTCAAAAATTATAAAGTTTTGAGGAAAAGAGAGATGCCTTTAAATTGGAAAGATTTTTTTTTTTAAATTATGTTAAAAGCAGTCGATACGTATTTTTACCTTTGAATAATCAATTTTGTTGCAGTTGTTATGAAATTAATTTTTCAAAGCGGATTATTAAATAATGAAAAACAATTAAATAATGATTATTGCGGGTTCTGATCGGAATAATTAGAGGATTAGATTTAAATTTCATATCCAAGCACCCATAAATTATATTGATGTGGTTTTCTATAATAAACAATTATTTACATTGTATTGTTGTGCTAGAGAAGAATTATTATTGTTTATTATTATTAATTATTAATATTATAAATTTGTAGATAAAAAACTAAATGAAAACTATTTTATGTACAGGTTAGAAGCACGTTGGCTCAACTGGGGTATGAAAAGCTTGATGACATTATCGGACACACAGAATTATTAAGACCTCGAGACATTTCATTAGTTAAAACTCAGCATCTTGATCTTAGCTATGTCCTTTCGGTATGAACCTATGAATCCTTTTTGGTTTTTTATATTTGCATTTGTGACAGTTTTATACATATATTTTTATTTTTCAGAATGTCGGGATCCCGAAATGGACCAGCACAACTATTAGGAAGCAGGATTCTCATAGTAACGGTCCTGTTCTCGATGACATTATACTTTCTGACATAGAGGTAATTCTTAGAAGTGGCAAAATGTTTGTACAAAAAGCGTTTCGGGTCGACCTAAACATGTATAATAAATTACTTTTTTTTACAGATATCAGATGCGATTGAAAATGAGAAAGTGGTGAATAAAACATTCAAGATATACAATGTGGATCGCGCTGTTTGTGGTCGGGTAGCAGGTGCTGTTGCAAAGAAGTACGGAGACACTGGTTTTGCTGGGCAGCTAAACATAAGGTAAGACACTTCTCGCTTCTTTTGATTGGGGCAATCTAATACCCCTGCAAACTTGCAAATTATCATATATACCCATGCAAAATTATAAATATCATATATAACCTTACAGCGTAGTTGAAATATCAAATATACCCAATTCGTTAAAAACAATTTAATAAAAGACAATTTTACCCTTATTTTTCTAAAACTTTGAAATCTCATATGTGACCTTTAACTTCAAATATTATATTTATTCATTTCTAGCTTAATTTATTTATCTTAAATGTTATATATGGAGAATACTATTGTTTTGGGAAAAAGATAAAAATAAAATAAAAAATAAAAATAAAAATGGGTAAAAATAAATTTAAGCTCAAAATGTGTTATATAAAAATATGAAGTTAAAAGATTATATATGAAAACTTAGAATTTAAAAACGTAAGGGTAAAATGATTATTTATCAGATTGTTTTAAATAAATTGGGTATATTTGATATTTTAAGTTTTAACTATTTTGTAAGGGCGTATATGATATTTTTAGTTTTGTTATATATGAAAATTTTCAACTTTGCAAGGGTATATATGAAACTAATCCTTGATTTAAAGCATTTATAAACTTATAAGGCAGCGATAATATGGAGAATTTATATACGAAAATCGGTTGTCTATTTTTTCAGATTTGAAGGAAGTGCGGGACAATCGTTTGGGTGTTTCCTTACACCTGGAATGAACATACGACTAGTAGGAGAAGCCAATGATTATGTTGGAAAGGTTTGATTACTAATTTGCACAAGTTCATTATATATACTATAAATACGCTATTTTGTCACATCAACCAACTTTAGCCCTTCAACTTTAATAATGACATGTTTAGCCCCTTAACTTTGGTAATGACATGCTTAGCCCCTTAACCAAAACAACTTTAGCCCCTCATATTTAATAATAAACAAATTTAGCCCCTCAATTTTAATAATGACATGTTTAGCCCCTCAACTTTGATAATGACATGTTTAGCCCCTCAACTTCAATAGTGACATGTTTAGCCCCTTTAATAAAGCATGTTTAGTCCCTCAACTTTAATAATAAACAACTTTAGCCCCTCAACTTTAATAATGACATGTTTAGCCAGCCCCTCAACTCTAATAATGACATGTTTAGCCCCTTAACTAAAACATCAACAACTTTAACTCTCGCGGTTTGCTTATTTTTATCTACATTTCGAACCCGCTGCGGAGCGCGGGTGGTAACCCACTAGTGAAATTAAGTCCATTTTTTTGGTTTATTTTAAAGTTTGATGTGGCAAAATGAGTAATTTGTTACACGGGTGGAAATGGCTGGTGCCGGTTGTTTCCTTCTTACCTACTGTAATTAAAATTTACCCATTCAAAAAAAACATAATCAGAATTGATCCATATATAAGTAAATGGGTCCCACCTTCAGTATTCTGGAATGTTTCGTAGATTCTTAAGTTGTTGGTTATCTTGTTAGGGTATGGCTGGTGGTGAATTGATTGTTACACCCGTTGAGAAAACCGGCTTTATCCCTGAAGAAGCTGCAATTGTTGGAAATACGTGTTTGTACGGAGCAACTGGTGGCCAACTTTTCGTTAGAGGCAAAACTGGGGAACGTTTTGCGGTCCGTAATTCTCTTGCTCAAGCGGTGGTCGAGGGCACCGGAGATCATTGTTGTGAGTACATGACTGGCGGCTGTGTGGTTGTCCTCGGAAAGTAAGTAACTAATCCAAAATTACCTAATTACTCCTTACTGTTGATTTTATGTACTGATTTTTTAATTATTTTTTCCAGGGTTGGCCGGAATGTGGCAGCTGGTATGACCGGAGGTTTGGCGTATCTTCTTGATGATGACGATACCCTCATTCCCAAGGTTCATATGATACATGATATTTTTTATTATATTGTCTTGTTATGCTAAATTTTGGTTATCTCATGCATGACACAAGCAAATCAGATATTTTCAGTTTTTAAATAATCAATTGATTTTTTATTTTTATATAACCGTGACAGATAAACAAAGAGATTGTGAAGTTCCAGAGAGTGGTTGCACCTGTGGGGCAGATGCAGCTGAAGAGCCTTATTGAAGCACATGTTGTAAGTACAAAATGCATACAACATGTGTTATTACAACGATTATCTGATTATATCACATAATCAGTTTGTAAGCCTATGAATTCTTTACTTTGTGTAGGAAAAAACCGGGAGCACCAAAGGTGCGGGTATCTTGAAAGAGTGGGACAAATATTTACCTCTATTTTGGCAGTTGGTGCCACCTAGTGAGGAAGACACACCCGAGGCTTGTGCTGAATATGAACCAACGGCAGCCGGGCAGGTGACCGTGCAATCTACATAAAACCCACCAATTTCTGCATCTCCTAAAACACATGTTTAGTTGAAAACGATTCTTTTGACACGGCCAAGTAGATTCATTCAGGTTTGACTCGAGTGATGGTCAAAGGCGTTAGTAATGATGTCTGAAGATTATGGTGAAAAAAGTTGTTGATGTTTCGTTTGGTCTAGTCTGGTTGGTTGAAAAACATACCCTTTGAAGGTGTGAAAATGTATAGACCATAGAGATGGTGCAAGAAATGTAAATTCCTAGGGTAAAATACTTGAATAATTGAACTTTTGTGCAAGGATTGGAGCACTATAATCCTTGTAAATGTATGTGCATATGTGGTATTGCAGTACTATTGCTACATCACATACCTCATTTTATATTTTCACATGGATCCCTCAAATTTCATGCTAAATCTCTTGGTCAGCCCTAAGACCAGGGCAACCATGTTGGACTCACCGCCACGTCGCCAAGAATACACCCCTTCATGTGTGGTTGGAACCACTGATCCCCACGCCCCGCTGGCACGGTGTTTACGCCCCGTTCACGTAGGAAACTTACAACACGCTGGAGCCAGCTCGGATCCCCTGCACTTTCATTGACGCCCATTACGTATGATCTAACATTATTCTTTACTGCGTCTTAGAGAAGTGCGTCAACACTGTATCGGTCCTCTACAGACTGCCACCTCGTTTTCTTATAAAATCGACGACGAACCTAAAAAACCTTACAGGGCGCGTGCTCTCTCTCTCTTCTTTCCTCACAACTTCTTACCTTCTACCACGGACGGTCTGTGAAGGACTTTTTTCTCTGTAGTGTTCGGAGTTTACAAAGCTATGTGCCACCTTAGCACCAACTAGGCAACGAAACACATGGTAAAGGGGCGCTTTAATTGGTAGGCTGAAAGGCGTATTTGATGAACAAACAAGGGGTTGCGTCGTAAGACTAGTTGTAACTACGAAAACACTTTGATCGAATACACACATTTCGCTCAATTTCTAGACATTACATTCTCACAAATGATCTTCATGGAGAACCCTTCGAATGTTGCATAAGGTTCTATTTTGAGGGTAATTACTCGCAGAAAACTAAATCGTTATCTATAAGCGTTCATAATGAGGGATAAATAGACCCCAGTTAAGTATTAGAAACTAACTATAGTTTGTACTACATATTGCACATATTTGTTATTAGTAACAAAAATTACAATAAAGATTTAGTTACTTTTAACAATACCAATGGAGCAAAATGGGCCAAACCACAAATGGCGCTATCGATGAAATTGAAATTTGAAGCTGAAAATCGGGGGCCTTAAATTTGGAGGCACTAAGCTAAGTTTTTTTTTTTTTCCGAATAGAACAAGAGTTGGCCAATGAATATCATGTCAAAATAATGGCGACAGACGATTTATTAATCAATCGGTTGTGATGAATCAGGTGATGGTGCAGAGTGAAGATAATTTAGTGCTGAAACGTGAGCAACATATGAGTCGAGTTGAATGGAAGGGGTGTATGACGGAATCAATTATGACGTTGTCTGTTATTTTAAGATGTTTATCAATCATTGTTATCCGTCTTATACATAACCATCTTAAAAACAAGAACATTTCCATTCATCTTACAAAATCTGATTAATGTAGGCAGTTTGAAAGTGGAACAAATCCAACAACAAGAGTTAGCACAAGAACAAGTTTTAAGAATAAAGAATCATATAACATAAAAGTAATTCTAACAAATTAAATCCAATCCTACTACCACATTTACCCTTTCTACAAATCATTATATTCTTCATAGACATCAAACTTTGTTTGTCAGTCTTCTGCCACATGACATCAAGATCAGCATATACTTTTTAAATTCATCTATGCAATCTTCATCACTCGTCCACATCCTGGAGGATAACTTCTAACAGCTGCAACTCGTCTTCGGCGAGAACAAACCTCTTCACACCTTTTAACACTCTCATTCGTTAAGTTGTCACCAACACTCTCACACGCCCACCCAAACGATCCATCTCCAACGCGCTGCTTCCTCTTCTTCTTTAACTTTTCAACTGACAATTCAATCTTCAACCCATCGTCCGCTTCATACCATCTTATTTGTTTTAAGCTCACTCCATGAATTCTAACTTCATTGTAAACAACACCCAACTTCTCTATCCCCTCATCCGAACCACACGTTGCCGCATTAACAATTCGCGGTATGATATCATTACTCGAACCACGTGTTCCAGAACCACAAGATTCCGATTCTGATTCTGTTTCAAGAGGGATGAAATCAGCATGTGTTTCCATTGACTCGGTACTACTGCATCAACAAATACGTATATTTAGTATATGCATATCAAACAAAATCCGTAATTATTGATCGGTGGTGGGTTTTGGTTAAACAGTTTAATAAACAAATTAATATTTACTACGAGAATGAGATAGAAAAATTTACCAGGAGTGAAAGCAGATAAAAGATTATGGTTGCTTTGAAACAGAGATCTTGAAACTTGTAACTAAAACGTTAAGAACGATGACGGTAATTTTAGGGTTATGGTTTGGAGAGTGTAGCATAATAATACTTATATATAGATATATAGTTACATAAGATAAAATCGACCGTTAGAAACGGGATTTAAGATTTTTGAATAGAGACTTTGTTTTCACGCAAAGTTGTTTCATATGTAATTTTCTGATTATTTGAACTTGTCATTATTACACATATACGATAATTATTGTTGGTAATGTTGTGTATAATGTTTATTTATTATTTGTTGTTAACGAGTTAACGCAAACCCGCGCGTTGCGGCGGGTTGTTGATTATGAACGTCTTTAGTAGCACTATATGGGATGCTCGATTATGACCACGTTGTTTACATATTTTAATAAAATAAAAATAACCGCTAAACTCAATGGGCCTATGTATACGCTAATATATCAAATAAAAATTGAAACTAAATACCCGTTTAGACATCTATTCTTCTAGACTTATAACCACACTATTTACAAATCCTCATTCTGAATCAAGTATTTTATAGCATTAACCATATTTATCCTATTGTAATCAAAATAAAAACTAACATGAAAACATGTAATAAAAAGTCATACTAATCATGGCACTTTCGGTATGGTGATTGTTGTTTACATATAAAAGTTAATAAATCCCTTGACAAAATAGGTTATAATTGATCAAATTAAATAACTAAGAAGTAAAGAAGAAGAATCATGTTATGATTTTATACCGGTAAAACAAAACAATTTTTTGATATCTAAATCTAAAATTTAGATTTTAAAAAGAAATAAACATCCGTATAATTGGTCATTATCTATCTATCTTTTCTATAAAAGGAGAAAATTCAGTGACACAAGAAAAGCTGATGTGTCAGCTGGAGAGGCTGTCCAACAAGGCTTTTCTTATGTCATTATTACATCATAATGCCTAATATTAAAAAACTTTAAAATTCAAAGATGGCACACATTCACCTTTTCAAACCACTGCCATCAAACCACTGTCCCTCCCACATTCACCTTTTCAAACCACTGCCCCTCCAAACCTCCAAACATCTGTTATAAATTCAAACCTCGGCATCAAACGACTGCCCATTCAAAATTTTGGCTCCAGTTTCAAAATTTAAACATGGCTCCAGATTCAAAATTCAAAATTATGGCTCCAGATATATAAGATATCATCTTCTTCAATCAATTACTCTCTCTAATTCATTTCTCTCTCAACTCTCTCTCTCTCTCTCTCTCTAAGACTCACTTTCTCTCTCTCAAATCCAGTATTTGGCAAATGAGAGAGGTGACTACGACGATTGATACGATAGGTTCCATTTCCAACCTTCTAGCAGGTAAGGATTTCATCTCTATATCTCTAAAAATGTTGGATTTCATTTATTAAACCCTAATCTCTCATCTTCTCTAATCAGCTACACCATCCCAACCTTCTAGCAGGTATGAGTTCATCTCTATATCTCTAAACAAATAATTAATCTGATAACAAGTACAATTCTTTGTTTAAAGGAAATATCATTCCTAATTTTGTTTTTTTAAATCGATTCCTTCCTGCAGATTCTCCGGATTAAGGGAAATATCATTCCTAATTTTGTACTCCGTCACTTTTCAGAAACCCTAATTTTTATGCCATCAACCGTTTCGTTTGAAGCTTTGAACTCTAATCAACCCTGCAGATTCTACTCTGGATTAAGGATATCAACCACCAAGATCAAGTGCGGCCATTATCAACTGGTAAGTTAATATGTGTTATCATTTTCTGCCTTCGATTGTATCTATCTTTTTATTGATTATTAAGTTCTTGCGACCTTTGATTGTATCTATCTTTTTAGTTTTGATTTTATTTTTAGTCCTCAAATTTGTTCAAATTAGTTTTTATTTTTCTTCAGATTTGTTACATCGAATGGAATTTAGGGATTAGTAGCGTGTTCGTTTAGTTTTTGGTTTCAGTTTTAGTTTTTGTTGTTAATGAATCGAATTTTGTATGTTATTGAATGGAATTTAGGGATTAGTAGCGTTTGAGTTCGAAGTATGAATGGAACAGATGACATCCATGGTGAGACATAATCATCCAATTTCACTATCTCAGGTATCATAATCATCCAATTTCCTGATTGTTTCTTCAATTACGAAATTGTGACAACTGTAAAAAATTCAGGTATCCGTACAATTAATTAACCATGATTAGTGCTTAATGACTATGCCGAATTGCAATTAACTGCTTACTGATTATTGCCATATACATACATGTGCATCATACATTGCTAATGTCATACCATTATTGCATGAAAGCTTTATTGACTCAAATGATGCGCGAAACATAGTTAGCACAGTTATCTGATAAATTAGGAAATGCTGACAGAACTCAGCACATAGACAGACAGTGCACTAAGACACAAAATGAGCCAGAAACTAAGTACCACATTAGTATAGTGTGTAGGAAAGTAAGGATCATAAAACTGCCTTTCTAGTAATAGTTTAAGTGCCGGAAAGTGCCTAAAACTCACTCAAAGTGCATCTAATTTTATGCAGAAATATGGTTAAATGGTCCTGAATGCTTTCCTAAGTGTCAGGAATCAAAAGTGTCACAAAAGGTACATAAAGCACACTAAACTGCAATTTTAGCACTTTAACGAACCAGTAACCAACCGAACAACCGAACACTACCCGAAACATCAAATTTACACTAGAAGCACTGTTTTAACATTACCGAGCTAGTTATGGTCCCCGAACATCATAACACCCCATACAAATATCTAATAACTAAAACACGTAACTTATACTTGGATTTCAACTAGTTTAGTTAAAACCTATCCTACTACCCCCCCCCCCCCCATGTCTACGGCCCCAACAAGGGCCCCATAATATTGATTTGTTGTAATATTTAATTGGATCTTGTATATAATTTCCTAAACATGTTACACAAGAGATAAACTCTAGACATGGATTTATAAATAACCCTTAAGCACTTAAGCTCATTCTTACACACACTTGAAACACACACATATCCTCATTCCCCCTTGGTGCTCTCGGCCAAACTCAACCCCACATACATCCACCATCATTCAACATTTCTCATACAATCCAAGCTCATACAAAGGTATTAGAGATCATACAAAGGAGCTAGGAGCTTACGGAAGTGCAAGGACCTTCTCTATTTGTTTTTACCCACTTGATTTCTTCACTTGATCATCCCTAGCCTTGTGCTAGCGGTAAGAACTTTGATCTTACTAGTTTACTTCTATTTTAAGTGGTTAAAAGAAGAATCATACTCATAACTTTGAAGAACACTAAGAATCACAATATGTAAACTTGAACATAAGCATGTTTAATGAAGAAACTAAGTTTTTTATGTGTTGATTTACTTGATGATTGTTGTTTGTTCATGTATATGATGTAGATCATCATATGATCTTGCTAGATCATGATTAAAAACATAATCTAGCAAGATGAGAAAGTAGAAATATTGAAGGATGATAGATCATCCACACATGAAGCATGAACTTGAATGAACGAGTGGTTTTCTTGAAAAATAATGATCAAAGTGAGTAGTAACACTTGTAGATCTAAATATTTATGGATGATTTCTAAAGAAACCAAGTTAAAAATATAAGTTTTATTAAATCTTGGTTCTTACATAAACAAACCCTATTTTTGGTGGTTAAACAAGTGTAGAAACACTTGTGTAACAAGAAAATTTCATAAAGAAACATTTTTAGAAATGATGATCATAAGTTGTAAAGATCAATATTCTTTAAAAATGAAGTTTTTAAAGAACTAAACACACTTTAAAGGATAACAAGGCTTACTAATGACACTAATAAGTTACTACAAATTTTTACAAATATTCAAGTTCATGAAGTAGTAGATTATACTTCTTTTGGCAAATTGGTAAGTAAAGGTTGTTTATAGTTGATTGTGGATTGATTGTGATGATTTTTACAAAAGAAAATTATATGCTTGAAAGCATGGAAACCTCCATTTTTAGGGGAAACTATGGCGAAATTTTCTAAAAATCTAAACACTTAGAAAAATATTTATTAACATACACTTACAAGTGTATTTTAAACCATAAATTGTTACAAAAACTTTGCCATAGATTTTGTTACAGAAATATAAATATTGAAGGTTGGTTTTTATAAATAAAAGTGACTAAGTATGTATTTAGGAAATATATATTTAGAAGACACCATGTGTCTGATTATTTGTATATTTGTGTATTAGTTATATTATTTTAGGACATGAAATAATATAACACATCAAAATACCAAGAATTACAATCCAAAATATTACCAAAATTCCAAAGAATAAATATACAAGTTGTACACAAAATATTGGTGAAACCGAACAAGGAATATAACTTACAAAAATATTCCGGAATTTAATTCACAAGTATATGTTGGTAAATAATATTTTGGACAACAAGGAAATGAAAATATGATTTTTACAATCACTACAAGAATATGACATATTTTTTACAAAGGAAAAATATATTATTTTTGGCAAGAATGAATATATATTTTTCTTAAAAAAATTTTAGAAGATATATTATTTTTTAAGAAATATATATGTTCTCACACAAACACGAAATACAATATTTTGAGGTGAAAGATATATTTTCTCAAATAAATATGAAGTATATCATTTTTGGAGAAAAATGAGTTTATATATATATTTTCCAAGTTAGACATGAAAATATATTATCTTTGAAACTTATGAGAAAATACAAATATTTTTGCCAAAAGAAAAATTATAAATAATTTTTCTAAATAATATTTATTACGATATATATTTTGGAAATATACATTGGTGGACTTTTATTAAAGATAATATTCCTGAAAATTAATACGAAATTAAGTATAAGAATACTTAATGAATACAATAAAGATACGTATTCTCGTATGTATAAATACACACCGGAATACGACCCCAATACATGGCAAGAATATACAAGTATAATAATACAAATACAAATACACCCATCCTTGGGAAGGATATAAAAGTATAAATACTTGGGAAGTATTAAGATAAAATAATTGTTTTAACAATTATTCCAAAATTTAATAACTATAATTTAAGTTAAAATATTAATTATTTACCAAATAATTATATAACTTGGAATAATATCGAAGCCCCAAAGAAACGTAACTCAAAGACATTAATACTAAGTCAAGGCACGACCCGCCCGTCTAATAGATCATAGTACGTTGTAGGTAGTCGTGTTTACCCGAAGGAGCTTGAGTTACGGTGGTTGAAGACGCAAGACTGTGAGTTCATGTCCCCCCTTTTCTTTAACTGTTTTTGGTTTTATAACTTCAGGGGTGAAGTACATGTTACAAAATGATTACATACAATTACAATTGGTATGGTTAGCTTTGGAAAGTACAGTAGATCATGTGAATGGGTAGGCGCACTCCTAAGACCATTAATCCTCGTGTTAGGACCAAGGGGCATGAGTGATAGATCTATTTGGGTGTAGCGAGCCCACACCCATGTGGACCAGGGTTTGGCCCATGAGGTGACTATGTCTTACAGCCGGAGGCCCGGTACAAAATCTGCTAGGTTTGAGCCTTCCTACGCCGTTACACGCATGTTAATGGTCTTGCAAACCATTAATCGATCTGTTTCCTTGTTTTGCTTTCATACCAGGATTTACAAAACATACATACATACATACATACATACATACATACATACATACATACATACATACATACATACATACATACATACATACATACATACATACATACATACATACATACATACATACATACATACATACATACATACATACATACATACATACATACATACATACATACAATGATCTCAAAGGTTTATTCATACACACAAACAAACACATGAACTCGCTCAACTTTTGTTGATGTTTTTAAAACTACATGTATTTCAGGGAATTAAAAGTGGATCTGGCGGGCGTTGGATGTTTCAAGTTGCGTTAAGAATAAACGATGTCATCCGTTGTCTTAGGGTTTGGTTAGTGTGTCTTATTCCTGGATGAGACACATCTACCAAAGGCTGATTTTATTTAGAGTCTTTTGATGAGTCCTTCTGGAACTCTAAACAATTCGTATGGTTTGTAAAACTTAAATTTGAAGTCTATGTTTCAAACAATGATGATGTGATGTTTTTAAATTTATCTAATGGATGACCATCTATGGATTTTATCATATAGCTGTTGTTATGATTGAATGCAATGATATTAAGAAAGTCACACATAATCACGCTTCTGCAAAAGTCAGGGTGTGACAGCTTGGTATCAGAGCTTCGGTTGTAGCGAACTAGGATTCCTTCTCGAGTCTAGACTACAATCATTTGGGCTCTCACGAAAATGCTTTTACAACATGTTTTCATTGCATACGCGAAACGCCCAGATCCAGGGAAACAAACATTTTTACAAAATCAAAAGACACGAAACACATTTCGAGGTTTATGTTTATGGTTCAGTCTGGGAGACTAGGAGGTTTAGTCTGAGAGACTAGGTAGTTCAGTCTGGGAGACTGGATGGTTTAGTCTGAGAGACTGGGTAGTTTAGTCTGGGAGAATGGGAGGTTTAGTCTGGAAGACTAGGAAGGGTACATGATTACATGTTTGCATTGTCATTGATTTCATGTTTAATGATTAGTAGTTGATGTATGTGCATATGTTGTGATTACTTTGTTACAAACACCATGTCATCATCCGAGAGTGGATTGTCCGATACCGATGACCCCATGGCTGTAGTCTCATATGATGAGATTGTCCCTGAGCCAGAGATCTTTACTTCTGACACAGAGAGTGACCCAGAGATGATGTCCGACGACGACGACGATTTTCAGCCATTTGCGCTGCCCCATTTCAGAGATGATTTACTGATTGCTGATGGTATCCAGGATGAGGATCCGTTTATTATTCCTATTCCTGTGCACGCTCATCTTATCATCGGTCACCCCGATGGTGAGCATGTCGTGGCACCGATCCTCGCTCCTGTTCCTCTCATGGTCATTCCTCCTGATGATTGGCCATTTGACGATCTTTTTGACGATGATTTTAACCTGTTTGTTGATGGTCCTCCCGATGATGCTCATGGTGACGAAGAGCTCGATGAGGACATTGTTGCTATTCCACTTCTGGGGATTCCTATTATCGAGATTTCTTCTGACTCTAGTTTACACTCTGTTCCAGATTCCTTTGAGTCTGTGACTTCTTCCGCTTTACAGGCAGTTGGACTGTGACGTTACGCCACAGATTCTGACGATGATACAGCTATGTCAGCTGCACTCTAACCTCCACATGACATTGAGCCTGGACTTGAGCTTGATTTTATTCCTATTGATCAGCCTGTTGATGCACCCACTGATCTTGAGCCGATACCTGCTCCTGAGCATTTGCCTGATCATGACCCTGTTCCATTGGGCATACCTGAGATTGCACCTCTCATACCAAACCCAGCCCCTGCACCCGTTGACCCTCCTGTTTTTGAGCCAGTCACTCCCCCACCTGCACCCGGACCTACTGATGTTGCTCCTTCACACCCAGAGACTCTACCAGGAAGGGCACTTCAGGAGTCAGATGTGCACCGTGTCGACCTGCCTGTTGTCTTCTTCCAGGATATACCCGCACCCCGTCCAGGAGAAGGCACTTCTAGCCAGCAGCCTAGCCATGGCCCACATGTATCAACAGCTTTCCCTCACATGCCTTAGTCTGCACCTTCTGCTCATTTTACTTCTTCACCACTAGATGAGCCACTTAGATGGTTCCCACCGTACACCATGCCGATTTCTGATCCCTACCATCCCTCACACTTTACTGGTTATACACGGGATGAGTACTTCTATCATTGCAGCTTCAGTATGAGATCATGAGTCACATAATCTTAGAGCTTGAGATGACACCGCGACCTTTGCCATGTCCGTGTCAGCCTACTTTCGTTCCCCCTCGTTCATCACCGTCCCCGTTTTCGCATCCTCCTGCACCACTTACTCCATTTCCCGAGTTTGACACTCTCTTTCTTACCGTTGAGCAGCAGATCAGTTATCTGTTGCGTCATGTTTATGATCTTGAGGAGGATCTTGCGCATGTGCGCAACTTGCTTTTTGTTCCTCCACCTCCTCCTCCACCACCATCAGCATAGACGGTTTTTGGTTTTATGTAGGTAGCTTGCTTTTGATGAGAGCACCGCTATTGAGCTGAGCTAGTGAAGCCTTTTGGAGACCACCTTTTGACTGTATTACTTATGGTAGATTGATAGACATTTTGGACAAGGGTAGTGTGACCCTGTGTTCCCTTTCGATACGATATTTATGTAAAACATGTAACTGTATTTGTGGTCGATGATTAATGAAAGCTCAATCGTAATGTTCTCATTAAATACATTGTTGAATTTACTTGTTTATGCTATGATTGTGATGATTGCATGCTTACTTGTTATAACAAACGCTATTACATACATACGTACTACTTACTATGTAAATACGACCTGACCTATACAATCTTCTTTTAGAAGATGCCTCCTCGAAGGAACAATCAGTTGCCCACAACAGAGGCAGAACTGCAAGAACGAATTTCACAGGCAATCGCACAACATGAGGCCTTGCGCTCTGAACACAGCGGAGGCACCTGTAACACCCCGAAAACGGGTTTGGTAATTAAACCCCATTAATACTAAAGAGCGGGTATAATACCGTTAGCAGAAAAGATTAAACCGGAAATTATTAAGATTTAAATAAATAAGTTTAATAATAAATAAAACGAGGATAAATACTTTGAGAAAACAAAGTATATAGAAGGCCCGAGTTAACGGGACTTAAAATAAAACGGGTTATGACTTCCCGAACCCATTAAGTTAACTAGGAATAATTAACCTAGTTAGTAATATATGATTAAGTGATGAATAATAAATTATAGCTTATTTTGAAACAAAATAAACATGAGGGGCCAAAAGGGTTAACTTGAAAGTTAACTAAATAAATAACACCAAAAAAAGAAGAAAAAAAACACAGTGTATGTCGTAGGATCGACCAGAGCAGGAGAAAGAGGGGTGAAACCCTAGCTCACCCAAATTCATCAAATTGAAGGCCAAGATTAGCTCGAATCAAATGCATGAACACATAGAAACGATCACCTAGTCGTGGGGATCGTAAGGTATGTCAAATTTTTTTATATTTATGAAGTTGAGATTTTGATGAACTTATGAAAAATTGAAATTCAAGCTTGAATGATTGATGTTTGGGTGAAACTAGGATGAATTCATGTTTAGAAACAAACCCTAGTTGAAAAACTTGATGAATTAGTATTAAAGACTAGGGATTTGATGATTACTCTTGCATGTGCTAAGTGGGTTTTGACTAAATTCGTGTATGTGATGCTTTTAGGGGTTTTGATTGCTAAGAATACGTGTTATAATGTCATAAACATGTTCAAATTGAAAGCTGAATTCAAACAGCTTCTGATCAGAATTTACAGCCGACTTGTATTGGCTGTAACATGGACAAAACGAGACAAAAACATGTGTTTCTTGAGTGTAAAATGTAATTCCAGGAAATATCTTTAAAACCCCATTGGAATCGCATTTTTTCGACGAAAATTGAGCGTTTTATGAATTTTTCCGTATCGAAGGTTCAAGCTGCGTTTTCTGGCAGAATTTGCAGCCCATTACGAATGTCATAACTCAATTTAGGAATTGAGTTAAGATCTCAAATTCTTACTGTAGAAAGTTTTAAGTGATTAAAAGAATTCCCAATTGTAATTTCGTCAATCGGATAAACGAGGAATTTTAAATGAATTTTTCCGTAAGCTGCAGTCAGAAGTGACGAATCTGATTGCAGCTTAGTAAATGAATTTTTACGAACTTTTGGTAAAGAGTTAGATCTTGAAATTTTAACACAAGGTCTAACCCTCCGAGGGGTACGCCACATAAAAAAATCATAATTTTTGAAGACTTGTAAACAGGTTAAACAAGTCACAAAAAACAGCCCATTTTTTCAGTGATATGAAATGCCTGAATGAAATCGCGGTCTACTTGGTTGTGTGTAAAATTAGATTTCATTAAGAGTTCGGATGAAATATGCCTAAGTGAGTTCAATGAACCAAATGTGCATTTGAATATGTTGATAAGTCAATTGACTTTTAAAAAGTCAAACCGACCGAATGATTAGATCGAATGATAATTTTGATATGGTCGAATGATAAATTCGACATAAAACCCGTAGGATGGAATAGTCGTAAACGATTATGACTAATCTAACCGTCTTACGAATTGTGATGATGATAGTTTGACTCTAGACAAGCAAGATGAAGACTTGGAAAAAAAAAGCGGGTCAAACGGATCAAGTACGCGGAAAAAGGACATAACCGGATGCAAGGTAAGTGAAACTTACACTTTTTGTAGAATATGTGTTTGTTCTAAAAGTTTCTTATATGATTAAGATGATATTCATGATATGGCTCCGACACGACACGAAACGATACGGGTCGGAGCATATCTAATGATGAAAAACCATGTTTTATGATAAAGAGGCAAAATGGTCATGAAGTGACATAAATAAAAATGGGTTTTCGAACGGCTATTTTATAAGTAAGCCTAAACGAGTAAAAAGGGGAAACGATGATTTAGTCACGAACAAATAGGTAAAAGTTGAAATATAAAACAACACTAAGCGACATAAGTCATGTCGGGCTAAATGCGTAAGAAAAAGGGTTTAAGAGACATAGCTAAAGAGGTGAGAAATCTGAATTTAGTTATTTAATGAAATGGTAAATAGATACCATTCCAATATAAGCGCAAAGTGTTTAAATCATTTAGACCAAACGGGTCAAATGGTAATGTAGATACCATTTGACAAATAATGACTAATAAGTGCTTGTCGAGTTGTTGGTGCACACATCTGTCGTCTTCGTCTTATGTCGAGTCTCGGGTTCGTTGCAGATCTAAACAAGCATGACATCACAAGTGACATCACATAGGTGACATCATCAAGTGAAGACAAAACTAAATTCTAGATGTAACCCGTTTGAAAGTCAAATTTATAATTGTTTGTGTTGACCGTTTGAATATGTTGTACGTTTGAAGTGGGTGACCGTTTGAAGGGTGCATGTCACTTTCAAACAGTCAGGAGCTCTCTCCTATAAATACCTTCAAACTGTCATCATTTGTAAGGTTCTAGTTTCCGACGCCGAGGTGCTGTCGAGGTGTCTCCAGTCTTGTAAACGTTCAGAGATTAATAAACGAGACAATTAATAGTGAATTCAAGCTAAACAAAGACAGAATCAATGAATTCCGCCTCTGATTCTGTCTGAGCACTCTTCTGATCGACTCGTTAGGTCGTTTCACGATCCTACAAGTGGTATCAGAGCTCAGGAGGAAGAGTTCTTACTGTTTAGCTCGTTTTCGCTATCAAATTCTGATTTTCTACACCTTCTTTCATAAAATTGATATTTTTCACGGATAAAATCGGATAAAACTTTCACAATGTATGCGTAATTGTATTTTAACAAACCCTTGAGAGTTTCAGCTCAAAATTCGAAGAAAAAATGGTAAAAATGAACTGAAAATTGCTGACCGTTTGAACGAGACTTGGCTGTCAGTTTGAAACTGGACATGACCGTTTGAATCTGAACCTGAACGTTTGAAAATACATACCTGTCCGTTTGAAAATTGACTTAACCGTTTGAAGCAAGCACCGTGTCCGTTTGAAATTGCCATGACCGTTTGAAAGGTGACCTGACAGTTTGAAACATGATCACCGTTTGAAAAGTTATCACGTGAAAGTTGTCCAGGTCATTAAAAAAGGTGTCTCCAGTCTTGTAAACGTTCAGAGATTAATAAACGAGACAATTAATAGTGAATTCAAGCTAAACAAAGACAGAATCAATGAATTCCGCCTCTGATTCTGTCTGAGCACTCTTCTGATCGACTCGTTAGGTCGTTTCACGATCCTACACGAGTCTTATGTGCACAGGATAAAATGGTTATGATTTAGCGGAGCTATGAATTAGCATATTATGGACGCAAGGTATTAAACGGGTCAATATGTTGATCCGAGCCAGGTACGTATATTTTGTATTGTAGTTAGAAACGATATCGTGGTCAATTATTGGCGAAAGTTCTTCATCGCAAAATGAAGGATTTAAAATTGACCAAAAAGTCATTGAGGGGTAAATAGGGAAAAACAACCTTTAAGAGTTGTTTAGAAATAAGTGTTTCGTTTAATTGAGTCCTTGGGATATGTATAAAATGGAGATAGGGTGTAAGCTAAAAGAAGCGTGAATTAAGCTTAAAAGTGTTAAATACCCCGTAACGGGTCAAAATGAGTAGATATGCGAAACGGGTTAAGATTTGCATAAGAACCCGTAATTTGAACCTTGAATATTAGAAAACTAATATAATGTGATTTACATGGCATTTTGAAGTTTAGAGTTTGATCAAAACTAGAGCTGGGCAGGAAATGCAGGTCCAGATATGGACATGCTGGAAAAGAGCTTCCCCCGCGCCACGCGAGGGACCACCTGAAACCGGGCGCGACACGCGACAGGCGTCGCGGCACGCGAAAGAATGAGTTGAGCCTCTCGCGTGGCGCGAGAGGCATAAATCTGAGAAATTATTTTTGTTTTTTTTGTTTGATGCGATGTACATGTTTTAAGCTATTTATTAAGTATCGAAACTAACTTTTAGGTTGGTTTCGATCACAGGTTAATTTCAAAAGTTACCGGAGGACGATCAAGCTCAACGGAGAACCGAACACGAATAAGATAAAAGCTTCCGCACGTCGTTTCGTCGTAACTTTTAAACGACGAACTCAATTATGTTATGTTGTATTATCTTAAAATTGTAAAGTTTAAACAAACCAGTATTTTTACAAAGTATATGTAGTCATAATTACATGTTGTTTGTCGTATACTTTACAAAAACCATTAAATAATGACAAGGGTGTTACAAGTTGGTAATCAGAGCTCATGGTTAAAGAATAAAGTGTGTTCGGTTCGAGGCTTGATCGCAAATTCGGTAAGTACATGTATGTTAATGGTTTAACATGTTAAAGTGTTGTGAACAACACATAGGGTTATTGTGTAATACACGTTACCCCAATGAAAACGATAGGTATAGTTAACGAAATCACGTGCGTTGACACGTACAGTAAAAAAAGGCCTTGTATTACAATACAGCCGTTTATTAATGTCGGAATTACTAACCTTTGTGAATGTTTTAATTGAAGGACACTCGCATCTGAAGATGACGAGAGTTGGACAAATTACGGATATGACTGTGAAACGGTCCGATGTATGACAAGCAAAGCATACTCATCAAGCATCTAAATCGCGTAGTGATCGGGAACAAGGTTAACGACAAAAGAAGCCCGTTAGGGCAAGCATTACCAGGTGCACATTTTAAATTTAATTGCATAAATAGCAATATGCGACAAACTTGTAGAGAATGATTGTTGCACCTGTAAATTGAAAACTTGGAAAAACCCGAATAGAAAACCTATCCGGGATATTGTTTCCAAGAGAAACAAATAGATGCATTACTTACATGGGGTGTAATGTGAAAATTATAAAAAGGTCATGTATACCAGGTGTTGATCGCTTACTCTGGCCAAGTAAGTAGTGAACATGTGGTACCATGAACTTCTTATGATGGACACATTTACGTCTGATGTAGTAAGGGCGGGGTGAATGGGACTAACTTAAATGGTACCCAAATAAATCAAACAAGCAAAAAAAAAAAATTGATAATAATGTAAACGCATAGCCGGGTGACGGAAGCGTATTACATTAGGATAATGAGCCCGAGAGAAGGGACAAAGACCAATGTAAATGATGACATAAATGAATAACCTGATGAAAATTCATAAAGATAAGTCATGTTGGACGAAAGAGCCATGGTTGACAAAATGGGCAAGTAAAACCAAAGTATAGATGATCCGCCGGATAATAAAAACGAAGGTATTGCCCATACGAAAAAGATAATCAAAGTTGTTAACTTTAGTCGTAGTAAAGCAAGGATGACGATGATAATCGTCACTCAGAATCTATAAGGCCGTCAAGGATGGTCACACAAGGAATAAAAGACATGGTTGAATAAAAGCGATGGATTTCGCTAAGACGACCAAATCAACCGAAGCGAAGTCTTAATGCATACCGGAAGGGTTGCAATGATAACGACTTCGGTAAAACACCTAATTGATGGGTAGGAATTTGAGTGAATGCGTAAACCAAGAGACGGGAAGGCGAATTGAAAGTCAAAAGACTCGGGTTTCGAGTCATGACTAAAAGACGATAAGATACTGTAAATAGAAATTTTAATAAATTGTGTTCAACTATTCTAAAGTTGAACGGGTCGAATAAAGAATGAAGTTGGACATTCATAAGTGATGAAATTTCACACGAACAAGTCAAACGAATTAAATGAAGAATAACGCTTGCTAACATAAGTAAGCGTGAAATATTAATAAACTTACACAAGGGGCTATAGGCGCTAAAAAAAAACCCTTAAGGTAAAAGAACCCGGGTAGTGGGTTGCAAGGAAATACATGTGAGAACCAAATAATGGTAAGCGTAGAACAAATCGACGTGTAGATGACGTAAAGAGTCATAAAATCGGAAGATTAGTCCAAGAGTAAACGAACGAAGCTTTAGACTACGGTCAAGGCCAACTAAAGTTCAAAAGCGAAAATAAACAATTCCAAACATAATAAGAGATGCTTTGAAGCTATTGTAGGATCGTTGTTGGACCCAAACGAGTCAATCAGAAGAGCTTTATATCCGATTCAAAGGCGGAATCAGTGAAACGGACGTGGAAACAACTTGATACTCTTTAATCTGTCACTAATATTGATAATAACACTGTTTACAACCTGAACAGACTTTGGCAGCACTTCGTTACAGATTTCAGAAGTTGTCACAAATGAAATGACAAGTGCCCTATATATAGTGGTGGAGGTTTCTCTTGAAGCTGACCATGACAAGTTCAAGAGAAACCTGACTGATCTGGTTTCTCTTGAAAATGTCACATGTCACATTCAAGCTAAACCTCATGTAAACCCACTAAACTTTGTTTCTTGCACCTCGGATACTGATAATCCTATCCTATACTATTACATGATACAAGACGAAGTCAATAGACGTAGTGCACTAACAGACTCCCCCTCGGATATTGACGAAGTCTTCAGTGTCTAGTCTTCAGCATGACACATCTTCAGTCTTGATCATTCTGCCTTCTCATCCAAATTGTAACATTATAAGCATCCAATAATCATTCTCTTCTTCCATCAGCTTCAGGCTCCCCCTTTCGTCAAACTTCCGTGCTTTGGGATCATCACCTAGCTTTCCATCTACAAGCTCCTCTTTGATTCAAGCTTGTCTTCAGACTCCCCCTTAGACTCTGCTCTCGGGATCGTAATCTGGACTATCTGCAAACACTCAAACATCTATAAGTAACAATATTTAGAATATCCAGGAATTGTAACCTGGCAATTCAAACTTCTAAATATATTCACTTCCCCTATCAACAAACGTAATTGATATGGCAAAGTTTAAGAATCCAACTCCCTCACAGTAAATCATCCAAGTCCAAACCAATGACCTTGGAGATATCACAAACTGTTTTTGAATTTTTGATTTTAAAACTTCAAGTTTCAAATTAATGAACTTGTTTTATTTTCAGAAACACAATCAGCTTACTTAGATTTTGAAACTTAGCATTTCATACATCAGTTGTCGAAAATAAAGCAGAATCAAAAAATCTTTTTGTATTTTTCTGAAAATATAAAGCAATAAAGAAATATGTACAAACATATTAACAGACAATATTTTTGTTTGAGTATGCGTCAGAGGATCATATCAGTTTTTGACAAGTCACAAGTACCGTTGAGCTTAATAACACAATAAGAATTAAACAATTCACTTAGATTGTCGATATACTTGTCCACTTAAATTTTCATACAAACTTCAACTGATTCAGGATACGAATTAGATATTTTAAGAACTTAAACTCATTCATGTGTCCCACCTCTTGAATATACTCCCGTATCCAGATCCCAATATTCAGTCTTACAGGAAATTATAACACAAGTGATATCTGTAAGGGGTTAATAATTTATGAAGAATCATGAGAGCTCAGGTCAGAACTACCGTTCAGCAGAGAGATCATGACTCAACTTGGGTGTGTCCCCTTTAGAGGATCTTTTTTACAACAACATTGCTAAGCAATTTTATTGTCTTATCATATATGCTGAGGGTGATGTCGTGTTTCAAGCATTTGCAGAAAGTATTATTCAAGGACTAGGTCAGAACTTCCATTCAGCAGAAGTCCCGGAATAATACCCCAGATATCACTGGGTATAAAGACCTGTATATCAGAATACAAAACCTTTCAAACGAGATTTCAGGGGTTACCTATATATCCAAGTAGTGTTCCCCACGAAATAAGCAAGTGTTTGAATTTAGGTTTATATCCCGAAAAGTTTACTAAATGTATAAAAACCTATCGACACATCCACGGTGAGATCGTTTAACACATTTAAACTTTCCATTTCTTTAGCATACTGTAACTGTCTACTGATGTACTATCATTTCCTCTTTTTACGCAAAAACTCAATTTTAATTTTTCAAATTTTATCATGTTTTTGGCTTTTTCAAATTTTCAAATGTTTTTGGATTTTCTAACAACAATATATCTCCCCCTAAAATGCAAAACCATTTAAAGAAAATTTGACAACCAACATTGATAGCTTTGTCTCGCCATCCATTTTCTGCTTCACATGCTCTGATTTGCAGAAAATATAACGTACCCCCATGATTTACAACCCATTGATCTTAACAGTTTGAAAACCGTTTTTCAATCTGATGAAAATAATCATGTTTGTTCAGCCGTGAGGGTTTCGGCGTATTCAATCAACATACATACAAAACAAAATTAAAAACAAACATATTTATGATTTTTCAACTTTTAACAAACTAAAACATATTTTTGGTTTTTAATTTTTCAAATTTTTAGAGTTTTGAAAATATTGTTTATTTATGTACAGAAATTGATAAACTCCCTGTTTAACCAAACCAGGGTTCTGCAACCTCTTCCTGTGCCAGGCTGCTCCAACTACCATTCTCACAATCTTCAGCTTCGTTGAGCACCTGCACATTCAAACTTTATCAATCATTTGAACAATTTAGCCCAGGTCTGTTGGACCTTGGGCATTTCAACACAATAATGTTCATTTAATTTCGGAAACTCTTTGTCATTTAAAATGTTTTCAATTTTGACTTCAACTTTTTCATCTTTTACTGTCGTTACTTGTTTCTTAGCACTCCACATTTGACCTTTCGGAGTACCTCTTTTGTAAAAATTTGTCTCTTTTTGAACCTTTTGATCTTGAACAACATTTTTAGGTTTCCAAAACTCTTGAGGTTTTGTCATATCAACAGATGTTCTCCAACTTTGTGTTGTTTTGAATCTGGGTGTGTGAGAGTTCCAGGTCTGTCTTGAATCGAACCTGTTCGGGTTTAATTTCCAATTTTGATTTGAAGCAAACTTGTTTGTATTGTACCTCCAAGTTTGTTTCGAATCAAATCTGGTTGACCTTGGTTTCACATCCTCAGATTTCTGTTTTTCAACATCAACAGGCTTTGGATTTGGACACTTTCATGCAACATGTCCAATCTGATCACATTTAAAACACACTTTCTTTGAAACGTCCTTGGCCTGTTGTTGTTTCTTTTTCATAGCATCAAATTCCTCATTAGACTGTTGTCCAAATTTGAGTTTTTCCTCTTCTTTCAAGCTTTTCCCTTGAACAAAACTCATCTTTTGTTGCAAATTTGGTTTTTTACTTTGATTCCAATTCCGTTTCCTTTTATAACCCAAACCAGCCTTCATGTTTTTCTTCTTAAAACCAGGTTTGTTATAAGAAGATTTATGACCTTTACCAGCAAACTTTGGAATCTCAGACTTCTCAATCTCAACCATTTTGAAAACTTTATCGACCTTCTCTGAAATCACATTCTGAATCGGGAATACAACATCTAAGAATAGTTTGTCCGATCCAATCATGGTATAGACCAATCCCTTTGAATCATCATCCAAATTTTTCTCGGATTTTGTGTTTTTCAAATAACCATCATGAAAATTTCCTTCATCCTGTGATTCAGACTTACCTTTTGTAGACTCATCTTTCAAAACGCTTTCAACAACCTTACTTACCACCTCTGAATCATTAGCATCATCAGATTTGGAGTAAGTCACATCGATACTTTCAGGTAACTGGTCAGCTATGTTCAAACCCTTTGCCACCTTTTCCTCATCATAAAAAGTATAATTGTTTCTCAATGGTGGTGGTACCTGATGAAATTCTGAACCAATACCCTTTTTGCAATTTTCAGTATCTTTGTCATCTGGTGTGATGTTGAAAATGCGTTCGAGAATGTACGAAGAGTTATGATAACTTTGAAGTTTTGAAACAACCTTTTCTTTTTCAGCCAAGACTTGTTTAAGATTTGCAATTTCATCAACACATTTGTTTAATTCAATTTGCTTTTCTTTAAACTTTCTTTCGTACATTTCTTTAGTAACTAAGGTTTCTGACAATCTTTGATCAAAACTTTTGACTTGGCTCTTCAAAGTATCATAAGCTTCTTGTACTCTCTGACTTGACCACTTTAAAGAATCATACTGTTTTTGTAAATCTTGAAATTTAGATTCTTTATCAACACAATCGACACATTTTGCAGAACACAGTTGTCTATAAACATCATTATCCTTTTCAAGACCTTGACATTTCTGTGTCAATTTTTCAACTTTTAGTTTCAAAATTTCTTCTTTTTCAATCATTTCTTTACATTTTATTTTGAAAACATTTTCAAGTTTGCTTGTTTCAATATCTTTTGTTTTGATTGTTTCATCTTTTTCAATACAGGCTTTGCACATTTCTATGCAATTCCTGCATTTGTTTTCTTTTTCATCAACCAATTCAACATTCGATAGATTAGAAGATTTTCTAACCTCAGTCTTATTCAGCACCGATTCTTCTGACTCAACTTTCTGATCTTCCTCCTTTTCTTCTTTCTGAGCTTCTTCATTCTTCTGTTTTTCTTCAGCTTTCTGATTTTCTTCAGCAGCAATCTTCACAACATTCTTTACTTCTTCAATCATCTTCTTCAATTCTTCTTCTTTTCGCTTCTTCATTTCTACCACCTTCGGTAGACTTGCTTCACAAACTTCTCTTATCTTCTTCTCCAAATCAGGCAGATATGCTTTATCAGATAACCTTCGTGTGTTAAAAGTAGCCTGCCTTGGAACCAAATTTGTTACAGCTTCGAAATCCACTTTTGATGGGTCAACAACTGGATTACCCCGTGGATCCATGTAACATTCCAACTCTTCATTCCATCTTTTTGCTTTCTGGGCTTCTTTGAATGATTCATTTAATTTTCCAATTTCCCATCTTGCATAGTCTGCTTTCCAATATCTATCAGGATCAGCATCAGCCACAAATGCATATCCAACTGCATCTTCTTCAGGACATAGTTGACTCCAGTTGTAACCTTCATCGTCATATATAACTGCAAGAGCCCTTGATTTTTCTTCAGGCTGTTTCAATCTTGGTGGCTCAGACTTGTTCTGATGGTAAATCGCTTTCTTGTAATAATCTTCGTTGAACGGGTTTGCAGAATCATCATTAGCATACGCATTTCTGCACTCGCGCTTAAAATGACCTCTTTGTTTGCATTTGAAGCATGTCACCTTAGATTTATCAAATCCCAGTTTTGTAGACGGTCCACCAATTGACTTTCTCCCCGTGATCTCCATGAACCGCTGTGCTCGACGAACCGCACTGGCCATGCACCATCTTATATCCATTAGTTCCATCTCCTCGGGGTCTAATTGGTCATAATCTTCTTTCGTCAAGTTGGTATTGCCAATCTTCCCTGCAACGAGGCTTTCATACGATTCAAGTACAGATGCCAAGAAAACCATCTGTTGTTTTGCCGATTCTTCGCTGAAATTCTGCCCATTCTTCAGATCCACTGCGATATTACACTGAAACAAATTCTTGGAAGCAGATTGATCAGAAGTTGTTGAAGAAGATCCACTGTGAAAACCACTGTGAAGACTTTCATTGTTCACTGAGCTTGAGCTTTCTGTAGAAAACACTGTTCTTGGAGATCCAGCCTGTGGTACATTTCCTCTGTAGGAAAGCTCCACATTTTGCTGATAAGTTGGATTGTTGACTTTAGATCTCTTTATCTCCAACTCATGGCTTTCAAGTCTTTCAATCAGCAAATCCACTTTCAAATCTTCAGGCTTGATTGTGTTCTTCAACATTAAAGCAAAGTATTGCCACTCTTGATCATTTGGCAATGAATCAAACAATTTATCCACCAAATCCTCTTCAGAATATGTGATTTCATGTCTGGCTAACTCCATTTTCAGATGCCCAAATCTTTCGATCATTCTACAAACATATTCATTTTTCATACAACTGAATAAATTGAACTCTTTACGCAACAATTTCTTTTTGTTTTTGACAATTTCATTACTTCCTACACACTTTCTCCCTAACGCTTCCCACAAACTCTTTGAAGTTTTCTCTTGTTCAAGTAACGAGATAATATCCTCTCTCACTGACTGTTTGATTAATGTGATCATCTTATATTCAGCCACAACATTTTTTACATCTATGTCTGAGAAATCTTTTGGATCTATTAACTCTCCTCCCTCTTTTACTGGTTCAGTGTATCCATCTGTCATTTTTAACCAGCTTTCAGGAGCAAAAGCTTTTACCCAACCTTCAAATCTGTTTTTCCACCAGTGATAATCTTCAACTTTCATTAGCTTTGGTGGCTTCTGTTAGCTTCCATACGTATTCTCGTACTTCAAATTTTCTGAAATCTCTTTCGAATATTCTCTCATATCAGATCTTCTTTCTGTTGATTCTGAAGTGAACGCGTTGTAGAATGTGTTGTAAAATTCTTCACTGCTGCCCGACATCTTCAATCACTCGGAATTTTCACTTTCAAGCGAACTGAGACTTCAAGCGAAACAACACTTCAAGCGAAACCTGATTAATTTTCAAGAGAAACCTGATTCAAGAGAAACCTGAATAACTTTCAAGAGAAACCTGATTCAAGAGAAACCTGATTCAAGAGAAACCTGAATAACTTTCAAGAGAAACCTGATTCAAGAGAAACCTGAATAACTTTCAAGAGAAAGCCAATTTGAAGAGAAACCAACAAGGTTTTTCAAGCGAAATCCGATTTGAAGAGAAACCAACAGCTATTTTCAAGAGAAACCCAAAGTGTTCGTTCAAGAGAAACCTAGTTTTTGGTCCAATTTTGTCATTTTTACTTTGAATTTGAGTCTGAAACTTTCAAGGGTTTGTCTATGTCCAATTCCGAGTACACTGTGAAAAATTGAACCAAATCGGACCGTGAAATCTCGTTCAATTGAAGAAAGAAGGTGTAGAAGTCAGAAAATAGATGATATCAAGCTAAACTCTTCTTCCTGAGCTCTGATACCACTTGTAGGATCGTTGTTGGACCCAAACGAGTCAATCAGAAGAGCTTTATATCTGATTCAAATGCGGAATCAGTGAAACGGACGTGGAAACAACTTGATACTCTTTAATCTGTCACTAATATTGATAATAACACTGTTTACAACCTGAACAGACTTTGGCAGCACTTCGTTACAGATTTCAGAAGTTGTCACAAATGAAATGACAAGTGCCCTATATATAGTGGTGGAGGTTTCTCTTGAAGCTGACCATGACAAGTTCAAGAGAAACCTGACTGATCTGGTTTCTCTTGAAAATGTCACATGTCACTTTCAAGCTAAACCTCATGTAAACCCACTAAACTTTGTTTCTTGCACCTCGGACACTGATAATCCTATCCTATACTATTACATGATACAAGACGAAGTCAATAGACGTAGTGCACTAACAGCTATATATGTATATATACATTTGAATATATATATGGATAAAAGACGATCTACGGGATCATCATAACCTACGAGATTATAAATTGTGTTAAAGTCTACGGGACCAAAAAGACCTTCGGGTCATAAATAGAAAGAAACGAATGGTTGGGGTTCTCACCTTAAAAAGGTGAAAATCTAGAGAAAAAAAAAACTTAAAACTTACGAGGCTAAGTAAAAGAACTTGCGGGTCACTTGGATAAAACGAGGAAAACTGGTTGTAACTCCCCGCGTAAAATAATAATGGGAGGTAAAGTTAGTATAAAAGCGATGAGTTTCGCTAAGTTAATCGAATTGGTTAAAGTGAAGAATTTCACTAAAACATTTAAACGGGCAAAATCGACAAAGAATCCACAATTATTTAAATTGTGTTACGCCACAAAAAGGGGGAAGTCATTACCGAAATGACAACAGAAGGGGATAAACCTGTTAACAGACTGATGAGACTAAGTGGTCAAATGACAACTCGGTCAATAAAGATAAAGGATATAAGCTGAAGGTAACGGCCCGCGAGGCCTTACACATGAAAGACGTACGCGTCAATATAAATGAAAACGTTAGATCGAAAGGAACGAGTGAATGTTTGAAAACGAAACTAGGTTCGTTTAGTCTAGATTAAAAGAAATACGTAAATAAGGTTTCGGGGACGAAACCTCTTTAAGGGGGGTAGACTTGTAACACCCCGAAAACGGGTTTGGTAATTAAACCCCATTAATACTAAAGAGCGGGTATAATACCGTTAGCAGAAAAGATTAAACCGGGAATTATTAAGATTTAAATAAATAATTTTAATAATAAATAAAACGAGGATAAATACTTTGAGAAAACAAAGTATATAGAAGGCCCGAGTTAACGGGACTTAAAATAAAACGGATTATGACTTCCCGAACCCATTAAGTTAACTAGGAATAATTAACCTAGTTAGTAATATATGATTAAGTGATGAATAATAAATTATAGCTTATTTTGAAACAAAATAAACATGAGGGGCCAAAAGGGTTAACTTGAAAGTTAACTAAATAAATAACACAAAAAAAAAAGAAAAAAAAAACACAGTGTATGTCGTAGGATCGACCAGAGCAGGAGAAAGAGGGGTGAAACCCTAGCTCACCCAAATTCATCAAATTGAAGGCCAAGATTAGCTCGAATCAAATGCATGAACACATAGAAACGATCACCTAGTCGTGGGGATCGTAAGGTATGTCAAATTTTTTTATATTTATCAAGTTGAGATTTTGATGAACTTATGAAAAATCGAAATTCAAGCTTGAATGATTGATGTTTGGGTGAAACTAGGATGAATTCATGTTTAGAAACAAACCCTAGTTGAAAAACTTGATGAATTAGTATTAAAGACTAGGGATTTGATGATTACTCTTGCATGTGCTAAGTGGGTTTTGACTAAATTCGTGTATGTGATGCTTTTAGGGGTTTTGATTGCTAAGAATACGTGTTATAATGTCATAAACATGTTCAAATTGAAAGCTGAATTCAAACAGCTTCTGATCAGAATTTACAGCCGACTTGTATTGGCTGTAACATGGACAAAACGAGACAAAAACATGTGTTTCTTGAGTGTAAAATGTAATTCCAGGAAATATCTTTAAAACCCCATTGGAATCGCATTTTTTCGACGAAAATTGAGCGTTTTATGAATTTTTTCCGTATCGAAGGTTCAAGCTGCGTTTTCTGGCAGAATTTGCAGCCCATTACGAATGTCATAACTCAATTTAGGAATTGAGTTAAGATCTCAAATTCTTACTGTAGAAAGTTTTAAGTGATTAAAAGAATTCCCAATTGTAATTTCGTCAATCGGATAAACGAGGAATTTTAAATGAATTTTTCCGTAAGCTGCAGTCAGAAGTGACGAATCTGATTGCATCTTAGTAAATGAATTTTTACGAACTTTTGGTAAAGAGTTAGATCTTGAAATTTTAACACAAGGTCTAACCCTCCGAGGGGTACGCCACATAAAAAAATCATAATTTTTGAAGACTTGTAAACAGGTTAAACAAGTCACCAAAAACAGCCCATTTTTTCAGTGATATGAAATGCCTGAATGAAATCGCGGTCTACTTGGTTGTGTGTAAAATTAGATTTCATTAAGAGTTCGGATGAAATATGCCTAAGTGAGTTCAATGAACCAAATGTGCATTTGAATATGTTGATAAGTCAATTGACTTTTAAAAAGTCAAACCGACCGAATGATTAGATCGAATGATAATTTTGATATGGTCGAATGATAAATTCGACATAAAACCCGTAGGATGGAATAGTCGTAAACGATTATGACTAATCTAACCGTCTTACGAATTGTGATGATGATAGTTTGACTCTAGACAAGCAAGATGAAGACTTGGAAAAAAAAAGCGGGTCAAACGGATCAAGTACGCGGAAAAAGGACATAACCGGATGCAAGGTAAGTGAAACTTACACTTTTTGTAGAATATGTGTTTGTTCTAAAAGTTTCTTATATGATTAAGATGATATTCATGATATGGCTCCGACACGACACGAAACGATACGGGTCGGAGCATATCTAATGATGAAAAACCATGTTTTATGATAAAGAGGCAAAATGGTCATGAAGTGACATAAATAAAAATGGGTTTTCGAACGGCTATTTTATAAGTAAGCCTAAACGAGTAAAAAGGGGAAACGGTGATTTAGTCATGAACAAATAGGTAAAAGTTGAAATATAAAACAACACTAAGCGACATAAGTCATGTCGGGCTAAATGCGTAAGAAAAAGGGTTTAAGAGACATAGCTAAAGAGGTGAGAAATATGAATTTAGTTATTTAATGAAATGGTAAATAGATACCATTCCAATATAAGCGCAAAGTGTTTAAATCATTTAAACCAAACGGGTCAAATGGTAATGTAGATACCATTTGACAAATAATGACTAATAAGTGCTTGTCGAGTCTTATGTGCACAGGATAAAATGGTTATGATTTAGCGGTGCTATGAATTAGCATATTATGGTCGCAAGGTATTAAACGGGTCAATATGTTGATCCGAGCCAGGTACGTATATTTTGTATTGTAGTTAGAAACGATATCGTGGTCAATTATTGGCGAAAGCTCTTCGTCGCAAAATGAAGGATTTAAAATTGACCAAAAAGTCATTGAGGGGTAAATAGGGAAAAACAACATTTAAGAGTTGTTTAGAAATAAGTGTTTCGTTTAATTGAGTCCTTGGGATATGTATAAAATGGAGATAGGGTGTAAGCTAAAAGAAGCGTGAATTAAGCTTAAAAGTGTTAAATACCCCGTAACGGGTCAAAATGAGTAGATATGCGAAACGGGTTAAGATTTGCATAAGAACCCGTAATTTGAACCTTGAATATTAGAAAACTAATATAATGTGATTTACATGGCATTTTGAAGTTTAGAGTTTGATCAAAACTAGAGTTGGGTAGGAAATGCAGGTCCAGATACGGACATGCTGGAAAAGAGCTTCCCCCGCACCACGCGAGGGACCACCTGAAACCGGGCGCGACACGCGACAGGCGTCGCGGCACGCGAAAGAATGAGTTGAGCCTCTCGCGTGGCGCGAGAGGCATAAATCTGAGAAATTATTTTTGTTTTTTTTGTTTGATGCGATGTACATGTTTTAAGCTATTTATTAAGTATCGAAACTAACTTTTAGGTTGGTTTCGATAACAGGTTAATTTCAAAAGTTACCGGAGGACGATCAAGCTCAACGGAGAACCGAACACGAATAAGATAAAAGCTTCCGCACGTCGTTTCGTCGTAACTTTTAAACGACGAACTCAATTATGTTATGTTGTATTATCTTAAAATTGTAAAGTTTAAACAAACCAGTATTTTTACAAAGTATATGTAGTCATAATTACATGTTGTTTGTCGTATACTTTACAAAAACCATTAAATAATGACAAGGGTGTTACAGCACCTCAGGAAATAACCCACCTCACGGTAATGTTTAAGTCATTTAAGACACATTACGATACGTTTGGACATTCCATGTGCGTTTGCTAATGCTTTCTGTGAATGATGTTGCCTGTTCAGGCTGTACTTACCAGCAGTTCCTTGACTGCAAGCCTCTGAACTTTGATGGCACTGGAGGTGCTGTAGCTTTCGTTAGATGGGCTGAGAAAACAGATTCTGTGCTGTGAATGAGCAAGTGTGCTCCAGAGCACCAGGTCACCTACATTTCTGGACTTTTCCTAGATGGAGCTCTATCAAGGTGGAACCTTCAGATTCAAACTCTGGGAGAGGAGGCTGTGTATGCTATGACTTGGGATGAGATGAAAGAACTGATGCGCACGAAGTACTGCTTGAGAGCTGAGATTCAGAAGTTGGAAACCGAGTTCTGGAATCTGAAGATGGATGGACCTAAGATTGCTGAGTATGTGCAGAGATTCCATGACCTGTCTCGTGTTGTCCCCTACATGGTAGAACCGGAGTTCAAGCGAATTGAACGCTTCATCTGGGGATTGGCACCCCAAATTATGAGCATGGGGACTACTTCGAAGCCTCCAACGATCACTGAGGCCATTGATTTGAGCGTAGCACTGACAGAGGAAGCAATTAGGTTGAACAAGTTTTCGGTTTCTGAAGGAAAGAAGAAGGAGACTCATGTTGAGTCATCAGGAGAGAACAAAAGGAAGTTCTCCAATTTCAAGAAGGGTACCCAAGGAAACAACAATGGTAACAAGAGAAGAGATGCGAATCCACCAGCCGAGGTTAAGATTGGTGCTGCTACTTCTGGTGCTGAGATTAGAGGAAAAGGATATATGGGCACCCTGCCCAAATGTGACGTGTGTCAGTTTCATCACACTGGACGATGCAGAGCTGGAAAGTGTGAGACGTACGGAAAGGTTGGCCATGCCAAAGAGACATGCTGGTATGGTGTCACACCCCGACCGCGTAAAACAACTAACCGCGGTGGAATCGTCGGGGAGTGTTGTAACAGAATCATTGTTTCATAACACATGGAAATTGAAGTTTTGTTTTATTGAATTAAAAGAGGTTACAATGTCTTAAAAACAAAGAGACATAACATAATTAACTAGTCTTGCATCTTTTATTGTCATTAAGGCCCAAGTCCGCTTAAGTGTATCATGATCAATCCTATGCATCAGCTCCTGAAAACACATGTGAAAATAGGTACGTCTGCATAAAAATGCCTGTGAGATACATAGGTTTTATTAAAATAGGATTCATGACTCGTAAGTTTAAAAGAATGTTTAACAAAAAGTAGTCATGAACTTATAAAAATGTTTTCTTTTATAAATCTTGCGAAAATCGATAAGAAATCAGATGATATAAAAGAATATTGCATAGATAAATAAATAACCAAGTAAAATGAGTCTGTATAAAACATGTTGTTTGTAAAACAATGTTTCATGAAGATATGATTTTTGTGTAAAATGTAATATGTCTAACTAGAAATGATTTAAATAACCCCACGATATGTAATATCACGAAAGCACGTATATATAGGAAGTACCAGCGGCGTATCCACCATGCTTTTATCATATTACACACGCCTCGTTATTTAAATCACTTACCCAAACAAACCACCAATGTAAAAATGTTTATGTATAACCAAATGTAATGTATAGTGAATAAAAGCATTTACTCAATCCTATAAGAAAGAAATGTACAAAACAATGCATTTGATAAATCATAATTTAAATCAAAAGTTATGTTTTGTAAAATCCATGCTTTATTGATACAAACATCTATACGGTAATGTTAAACGCCTACATTCAAGCCTTGAGACTGAAGAGACAAACCCTTAACACGTTAAAGGTTTATCAAACTTATGAATATCGAATTCGGTCATTCCTTCCACCCAAACAAACCTAGGATTTCAGGAATGGGAGTTGTCAATTCCTATGGTACCACTACCTACTAACGAACGACAGGTGTTAATAAATGTATTTATGACCCGTTAAACAAACCAAATGTCATACCAAATGTAAGCATGTTATATGAAAATAATGTACTTAAATATGTTAAATGAACATACAAAGTAAAAATGTTTAATGTAAATCAATGTATCCATATGCTAAGTGAATCATATGCAACAAAATGTAATATATAAAATCAATGTGCTAGCATGTTAGTAAAACATACATAGCAAAAACATGGAAGAAATCATGTACTATATGTGTACTAATGAACATAGCAAGTATATGATATAAAAGCATGAAAAGCACGAAAGTAACAAGTAGGCACATGTGTATCACCCCAAAACATTTAAAAACGTAAAAGAGGGGATTATGTACTCACCTGAGAATGCTTAGAAGTCTTGAATAACAACCAAGCAAAGCTAGAGGGATCACGGAATCAAACGGCACCTAATATAGGTAACTATGTTAATAAACCAGACCTAAATCAGAAGATCGGATAGAATGAGGTTTCGTAAACCAAATGAGTATAGTAACTCATGTAATATGGTTTAACAAAGCCTACATTCTAAATCGAAACCTATCCTAAGTGCTTACGACCCATTACGACTCGTTAAGGTAGTCTACGCTACTTTAACGTGTCGTTCGCCTAAAACGCGTTCGGACCGCCTAACTAGTCCTATGACAAGTATTATATGCCTTAACATGTCTAATAATGTTGCCTAATTAGTTTAGATGTCAAAATTTAGGTTACATATGCTTAAAATGAAGTTATGCGTAAAAAGGGCGTTTTGGTCATTTTCCTAAGGCATATAAATTACCTACCATACAACTAACTAAACCAAGTGACCATAAGGTATAACCTCGGAAGGTTATTCCCTATACAACTATGGTCACAAAATATGTTTGGTCGGATCCTAATGATCGACCAAACGGGTCGGGTTCGAAAGTCTAAGCGGTTGTTTAGACCGCTTATCTTACGACCCTATATAAGCACTAAACTAAAAGTGACGAGTTAAACATGTTAAAACATGTTTAACTAAGTTAGAAAACAAGTTTGATATCAAAACAAAGGGTTTTGATACCCAAGAATAGTTTGGTTGCAAAATACGCATGAAAAGACATTTTGACCGAAACTATAACTCGTGACTACGCCTAATCAACGTGGTAATCAGTAGGTATAGTCACAAGGGACTATGACCATCGTGATTACGCTCACGTTGCGAAGTTCAAACGAACTTCGTGTGTGACCATTGACTGGTAAAAGCAGAAAGTCAAACAATGTTTGACTTTCGTGCTTAAAAACGCATAAAAGAATGAAAGAAACTTACAAGAGGTCTAAGAAATGGAGATTTGATTCAAGTTGCTCAGGTATGAAGTGTGGAAACCCCAACTTAGAGCAGAAATGAATCAAGTGTGAAGAACCAAATGAATCAAGGTGGGTATTTATAGAGTTTGGACCACCGTTAGGATCGTTCCTCGATTTACGAGCTTCAATCTTGGCCCTCCATGTGTACCCACTGATTTTCAATACTATGGGTGCCTAAAACCAGCTCCATGTATGTAGAAACCATGTACAATAACCCAGAAACCAGCTGCTGATTGCAAAACTGAGTTTTGCAGGTCTGGGAAGCTCTCACACCCCGCGTAGGCTGAGTCCCCATCTTACGTGGCCCGCCACCACTGATCAGATCAGCAAAAATTTTCAGAAGTTACAGTTTCAGTCCCTGCAAGCTTGTAAGCCACCTATTGACACGGTTAAGGCCCGTTAAGCCATTTCAAGGCTCTACAATGATGCCTAAGCATAGGGAACATGAAATATGCTTGAAAATGTGTCGGATATCGGTTCGTTTGGTCGTACGATCACGATGTTCGGTTAATTACGACGAAACACGAACGGACGCGAAAAACGACCCAAATTACGCGACGAATGGAATTTGAGCATTCCAATCACTAAAATAAAATATTTTAATGATTAAAATTTTTTTTGGATGTCCGGATATGATCCGAACATAAGATATGCACAAAAATGCAAACTTATGCACTTTTTGACGCTTTTAGTCCCTGATTGACCAAATAAGTTTATTTTAGCATACCGAACCCCTCAAAGCCTATTTCTAAGCTATGTAAAGGATATTTAGGGTATGTTTAACTTATGATCATATTTCAAAAGGTTCGATACCATATGAATCGGTAGACTTTTGCAGTTTGACGCAAATAGTCCCTGCGATCGAATAAACTTGATTTCGACGCACCAAACCCTCCAAAACTTATTTCTAAGTTATGTAAAGGTTATTTAAGGTATGTTAAGCCCATGTCACTATTCCGGAGTGTTTTTCGTGTTAAACTGATTACGTTTATGCATCAGTTCATGTACAACTTTCCAGAAAGCGATTTAGAGCTCGAAATCGAACAAGAATTGATATGTGCAAATGATACACATATTTATAAAAATCCCAAATATGAAACACAATATTCATTGATTTGGTATTTGTTTGATGGTCGTAGAGACACAGATGTCACAGTCTCCCCTACTTCAGGAAATTTCGTCCCGAAATTTATTTTGAGTAAACTTGTAAGAGCTTGAAACAGGAAGTCAAAAAGATAAAACAACACTGGTTAGGGTTCTGAACTTCTAGTAACTTTAAATAACATCATGCTTGCAATGTAAGAGGGACACTTATGTACAAGTATATGAAGCGCCATTGGTGCGTCCACCGTACCTCCATTACATTGTTCACGTTTTGTTATTGTTGCCATTATCGGTTCTTACACATGATAAATCTTACTGTGGTTTCCGTGCACTAAATTTCATAATTATGTATGCATCCATAATTACGTAATTCCTTGCATAGTCCACATAGTGCATTTTATAATGTGTAGGGGAAGAAAACCCAATGAACAAACCTGTGATGAGTGTGACTAGACCACCATAGGGTCCTTTTAGTTAAATCAATAAATGATCTCAATGAACAAACCTGTGATGAGTGCATTGAGTGTAAAAGAGTTGAAAGAAAGTTGGAAAACCATCTTTCAATCCTTTTCACCATGAATGTGTTCAGCTCTATGAAAGATCTTTGTTTATTTGCGTGGAAATCATTCAGATCTAAGTTGTTCTTGGTGGATCGAAGCCAAAACATGATGTTCATAAGAACATCATGATGACATCATCCTAGAACACCTCAAACCCAGTGATTTCATGGTTAAAAGTTAAGATTCAAAAGATAGAAAGGTGTAGGAGTGCGTGTAGATCAAGAAAGTACAAGATTTAGATGGAAAACTTACAAGAATCGCGAGAAATATGAGGAAAAGCGAGCTGGAGCGAGTGAGAGGGAGAGAGAGCTGTCAATCATCCTTATTTAATCATTCTTTTAGCGTTTGCGATTCGATTGCGATTGAGTTTCGATTGCATTTCGATTAATCACCACACATGAACATAATTAAACATGCACAAGTAACACGTAAGGCACACACACACATAGAATAATATCCAGAACGCGTAATTCGAGTTGCGAGTGCGATTGCGATTAGCGATAAAGTGATAAAACATGCGATAAATATCGAATGAACCTCGATTATTAATAAGTACTCCACATAATACAACTAACATAAAAGCATAAAAGACTATCTACAAGTCAAAGAAGTCAAAACAGGATTTGAGCAAGGAGTGACAGATCGCAATTAGCAATCTTGTCTCCCTTTGACTTCAATCTTGACTTTGACTTTGACTTTCGAAACACGGGGTGTTACAGCCTCCCCTAGTTGAGGGAATTTCGTCCCAAAACTAGGCCGAAGCCGTAACAAATAACTGTGGGTACTTTGCCTTCATGTCGCTTTCGAGTTCCCAAGTGAACTCTGCGCCTCGTTTGCCTTCCCATCAGACTTTCACAATAGGAATGCGCGAGCGTCTGAGCTGCTTGGTTTGGCGATCCATGATTTCGACAGGCTTCTCCACGAAGTGTAGTGTTTCGTTCACTTGAAGATCTTCTAGAGGTACAATTAAATCATGCTCAGCCAGGCACTTTCGGAGGTTCGAAACATGGAAAGTCGGGTGGACGTTATTTAGTTCCTCCGGTAGTTCGAGTCTGTGGGCGACTTTTCCGATCCTTTCCAGAATCTTAAAAGGTCTAACACATCGAGGCGCTAGTTTCCCTTTCTTGCTGAATCTGACCACACCCTTCCAAGGTGATACCTTTAGGAGTACGTAGTCGCCAACGTCAAATTCAAGGGGCTTGCGTCGTCTATCGGCGTAACTTTTCTGACGACTCCGAGCTTTCAGCAGATTGTCTCGAATTTGGAGGACTTTGTCAGTCGTTTCTTGCAATAGCTCAGGACCGGTTAATTGCGAGTGCCCGATCTCGTGCCATACAATAGGCGATCGACATCGTCTTCCATATAAAGCCTCAAACGGTGCCATTTGAATGCTGGAATGCTAACTGTTATTATACGAGAACTCGATTAAAGGCAGGTAAGCGTCCCAATTACCACCGAAATCTATTACACACGAACGGAGCATGTCCTCAAGAGTACGAATCGTTCTCTCAGTCTGAGCGTCGGTTTGAGGGTGGAATGCGGTACTTAGATTAAGCGTAGTACCGAGAGCCGTTTGAAACGTTTCCCATAGATGCAAGGTAAACCGAGCATCACGGTCAGAGATGATGTCGCGAGGCGTCCCATGTCGACAAATGATCTCATCAGTGTAGATTCGGGCTAATCGTTCTACCTTGTAGTCTTCTTGTATTGGCAGAAAATGAGCAGATTTGGTCAAACGGTCAACGACAAGCCAGATGCTGTCGTGACTTGATGGCGTACGCGGAAGTTTCGTTATGAAGTCCATAGCTATACTCTCCCACTTCCACATAGGGATCGGGTGTTGTTCGAGTAAGCCAGAGGGTCTTTGATGTTCAACCTTGACTTTCGAGCAAGTCAGGCACTTTCCAACGTAGAGAGCGATATCCCTTTTCATGCCCGGCCACCAGTACTTGTAGCGAAGGTCCTGGTACATTTTATCGGCACTGGGATGAATAGATTACCAGGATTTGTGGGCTTTGTCCATCAAAATCTGTCGTAAATTGGTCCGCTTAGGGATCCAAATTCGGTCTAGAAAGTGAAATATCCCATTCGACTTATTCACAAGCTGGGCTCCATCATGATAGATCCTTTCCTTCTTCAAAGTGCGCGCATTAAAACAAGCATGCTGGGCTTCACGGATGAGGGTTTCGAGATCGTATTAGGATTGGATATTATGAATGCTGAGCAGGTAGCTCTGTCTACTGAGGGCGTCGGCTACGACATTTGCTTTGCCTGGGTGATAACGAATCTCACAGTCGTAATCGTTGAGAAGTTCTACCCATCGATGTTGACGCATATTAAGTTCCTTCTGGTCAAAGATATGTTGTAGGCTCCTATCATCGTTGAAGATCGTACACTTGGTACCATACAGGTAGTGTCGCCAACTCTTTAACACAGAAACAACTGCGCCTAGCTCGAGGTCATGGGTTGTATAGTTCTTCTCGTGGATCTTGAGCTGACGAGATACGTAAGCGATAACCCTATCTCGTTGCATGAGAACACAACCAAGACCAAGGTTCGAGGCATCACAATAGACGATAAAGTCGTCGTTTCCGTCGGGTAAAGTGAGAATGGGAGCATTGCAAAGCTTATGCTTGAGGGTTTGGAAAGCAGACTCTTGTTCGGTTCCCCAAACAAAAGGCTTGTCTTTATGCGTGAGAGCGGTAAGCGGGACAACGATCTTCAAGAATCCTTCGATAAATCGGCGATAATAGCCCGCTAGTCCGAGAAAAGAACGGACTTCAGACGGGTTCTTCGGCGTAACCCAACTTTTAACTACTTCAATCTTCGTGGGATCGACATGAATACCTTGACTATTGACAATGTGACCGAGTAAATTGAACCTCCTCCAGCCAAAATTCCCACTTGGAGAACTTGGCATAGAGTCGATTCCCTTGGAGTAGCTTGAGAACCAAACGTAGATGTTGTGCGTGTTTGGTTTTGACTTGGAATAGATCAGGATATCATCGATGAACACGATGACAAAGCGGTCAAGAAATGGTTTACACACCCGATTCATCAGATCCATGAAAACCGCGGGTGCGTTGGTTAGACCGAAAGGCATAACAATGAACTCATAATGGCCGTATCGAGTGCGAAAAGCGGTTTTGGGTTTATCCTCCTCTTGGATGCGTAGTTGGTGATAGCCTGAGCGTAGATCGATTTTGGAGAAACACGTCGCACCTTGTAGCTGGTTAAACAAATCATTGATGCGAGGCAGGGGATAGCGATTCTTGATTGTCAACTTATTCAATTCCCGATAGTCGATGCACATCCTGAACGACCCATCCTTATTTTTGACGAAAAGGACTGGCGCACCCCATGGAGAGTTCACGCAATTCCTGGAGCTGACTTGAGAGTTCACGCATTTCGGATGGATCGAGTCGATAAGGAGCTCTAGCAATAGGGTTTGCTACAGGAATGAGGTCGATACGAAAGTCGATGTCACGACTTAGCGGCAGTCCGGGAAGGTCCTCAGGAAAAACGTTAGGAAATTCTCAAACCACGGGAACATCGTTTACACCATGACTCCCTTTCTTTTCTTTCTCCGCTACTATGATGTTAGCCAAGAAAGCTCTATATTCCTTGCGGAGATACTTGCTAGCTTGGACACACGTCATGAGCTTAAGACCCTTCAAAGCAGTTTCACCATAAACACATAATAAATCACCATTCGCGAGCGAGAATCGAATCATCTTATCAAAGCACACGACTTCAGCATGGTTTTCGCGAAGAAAGTCTATGCCTACTATAATGTCAAAACTTCCGAGTTGCATCGGAATGAGGTCAATCAGAAAGATGTGATTGTTGATTTCAAGAGTACAATCACGAAGAACAGAATTAACGATGACAGTTCTTCCGGTGGCGACTTCAACATCGAACGTCGAGGGGAGATGGGAGCGCTTACGGTTAAAGAGCTTCTTGAATTCAAACGACACAAAATAGTTATCAGCTCCAGTTTCAAACAAACACGAAGCATAAATGCCATTCACAAGGAATGTACCATTGACCACTTTGTTGTTAGCCTGGGCTTGGCACGCATTGATGTTGAAAGTTCTGGCGCGGGCGGCTTGTTGCTGTTGCTGTTGAGGCTATTGCTGCTGCTGTTGCTGTTGCTGAGGCTGCTACTGCTGGGGCTCTTGTTTCACAACCCTGTTCGGGCACATGTTCGAGAAGTGGTTGGGATCACCACACGTGAAGCGGACTCTGGCGTTGACCGCGGGTGCCTGAGCCGCTTGTTGGCCTTGAGGAGCTGGAAGTAGAACTTGATGAGCAGTAGCCTAGGCTGGTGCTTGTCAAGGACCAGTACAGCAATTAGCAGTGAAGTGGCCATACATATTGCAGTGCACGCAGAATCGGCAGGCGATACCCACCGGGTGATGATAAGAACATGTCGGGCAGGCAGGGTGAGGGCCTGTGTATGCACGCTTTGCAGGCGGTGCATAGGTAACTGGTGCTGGAGTTGATCGGTGCTGAGATTGCTGCTGAGCCGGTACGGCTTGAAGTGGAGCAGCGGTAGTAGTGACAACACAGTTCTTGTTGCTGGAGCTGCTGTTGTTGTTCTTCCTCTTACGAAGAGAGGACTTCGATGATTGAGAAGCGGTGGCGGTGTTCGCAGTTGGTGCGGTGGTAGCTTGGTGCAGGCTCTTTGAAGCTTTATCCCAAAAACCAGCTTTGACTCGCTTGTCGTTGATCTCAGCAGCAAGCAGGTAGGTCTCTTCGATTGTTGCTGGCTTTGAAGCATGCACAAAATCTGCAACATAATCCGGCAGAGCGCGGATGTACTTCTTGATTGTCATGTCAGCAGTCTTGACTTGGTCGAGGCAGATAATACTGAGCTGCTTGAAGCGAGCAGTCAAAGCAACGTTGTCACCATCTTTCTGCTTGATGTGCAAGAATTCATCCTCCAGCTTTTGGCACTCATGGGGAGGGCAGAACTCTTCGATCATGACGTTCTTCAACTCATCCCATGACAGACCATAGGCTGCATCATTTCTGCGTTTGTTCCTCTCGGCCTTCCACCAGTCTAATGCGCGGGACTGGAAGACGCCGGTAGCATTCAGAGTGCGGAGATTGTCAGGACATCCACTCTGACGCAGGGTGACTTCGATCGAGTCGAACCATTGAAACAAGGCCGTAGGGCCATCTTCGTCAGTGAACTCCTTCGGTCCTCATGCCTTGAACTGTTTGAAGCTGAAAGCAGCTTTAGGGGTTTAAGCCCTGGATTCTTCGGATGATTTTCTCATGTTCTCATATAGTTCACTCATGATCTGAGGAACAGCCTTTGCCATTTGCTTGGCGACGAGAGCAGCAAGGCGTTTGTCTTTCTGGTTTTGGCGAGTAGCGCGCGAGTGACGGGATCCAGATGACGACATTGTCTGCATCAGACATCGCCATAGGACTCAGACACAACATAGTCGAATCTCACCTCACACGTCTAATACTACTAAAGCTCAGGAACACGTATAATCACATAACCACATAGGCACATAATCACAGATTCACATAAGCACAGAAGCACATAAATACGTAAGACACAGAAACACAGAAGCACATAAGCATGTGGTCACAAGAGGCAGTTAGAATACAGGAACCTATCATTCAAAGTCCGAGCGCGTTCGAGAATAGCGATCGCGAATAACATAGCGAGTAGTATAGTATAAGCGTGTAATATAGTATATAGTATAGCGTGCGTAACCATCAATAGTGTCGATTTGTTAGCAATTTGAGATAGGTGTGCAGTGCGAGTCGTGTGTGTCGATCAAACGAATAGCGAAAATCGAGTAAATCATTGAAAACCGTATCACATAAACAGACAAAATCACACAACGCACATAAAGTCCACATAAAATGACATACATCAGAGTCGACAGTAGCGAGCTCAGAATCAAAACACACAAAAATCAAGAATGGATTGTCTGCGGCTATCTAGACATCGACTAACCAAAGTGATTCGACTATTCTCAAGGACCTTCAGTGCACATTTTGACCTTCGGGACTGTGCTCTCGCCTCGAGTCTGGGCGAATGGCACGCATCCTTCTAGTTACAATGTGGCTTCAAGTCGTTGGAGTCCGTCGAGACCTTGGTGAGAGTTTTGTAAAACCAAAATGAGGTCGGAATAAGTTGTCAAGATTCGGGTTTCACCCCTGACTCAACAACTTTTTTCCTGTTTTGATAAAATAAAGAAGAATTGTGTGCCAAAGTATGGATTTCACTCCTGATTCGACGCGAATTCTCTTGTTTACAGATAAAAATATGGGTCGAACAAGCAATTTAGTCGAGAGTTTGCGGTTTTCACACCTGATCTCGACCTAATCGCTCGTTCCTTTTCAAAAATTAAAGTGCAGTAATAGTGTAGCGTAGATGAGAAATAGTGAAGAATAGCAAGTAAGCTCGTAGATAATCCTTACAGGATACAAGTCGGTCTGTTGGTTCCTAACTATAGACTAGGTCGTTTCTAAGACATCGACCCGGACTAGGTCGAGTCTTGCCTAAGTCCCTATAGTTATGGCTCTGATACCAATCTGTCACACCCCAACAGATGGCGAAAACATCGGGGCATGGCACTGAGCGAAACAGATTGTCCAGAAGTTTCCATAACAACTATAATTACCAATTATTTAAAGCAGCATGTCCCATACCATGTCATAAGAGATAACATAATTATTACAGACAAGATCTAGTCAAATTGTTCTGTTCCGACAACTCAGATTTTCAATTACAGACAATTGTTTATTTGTTTCTAGACCTTTCCTAGCCTCGATTTCACAGCAAGCCAAGCATATAAACATCCTAAGCACATGCCACATACGTTAAAGTAATGGTCAATACACATAGTGTAAAGGTGAGCATACAAGTTTAATATATATAATAGAGTTCGAAATTGATTACGCATATCCAGCACGTACACAATGTGAAATGAAGCATGTTAGTTATCGACATGAACCTATCGATACCAATGACTGCGGGTTGACTGCCCAAGGCAGTTCGTAATACACACTCACCACTGTGAGCCATGTAACAAATTGTCCTTAACAACCCCTGAGTGAACAGGTGCTGAGTCCAAACTATAGTACTATCGTTTCTAAGGCAGGTAGACAAAATTCCATGTGTAAACATAACAAACAAGCATTCATTAAGTCACATATAACATGCGGTAACGGTTAGTGTTTAAAGTATTGCGTAGTGTGTTCGATCTGATTTAGAATAAGTAACGTATGTAACACCCAAAAGTGCATAAAGCAAAAAAGGGACCGAGTATACTCATAGTGATTGATGGATAGAAGGGAGCGCTAGAGAGTAAGGTTAGCCTGATCAGAACGATAGCATAAATGATAAGCGGCGCGTAAAACGATACAAAGTGTCAGTGGATCGAACGACAATTCGATCGGGTGGCCGGTCAATCGGATGACAATCCGTTCGGGTGGTCGCCCGATCGGGTGGCCACTTGATTGGATCGTCATCTCGTTTGGAATGGATGTGTTTGTGTATGATGGCTTGTCTTTTGAAGTTTTTGTTGTAGCATTTTGAAAACAGAGAAGTGTCTCTACCTTTCAGGTCGGTCGATCGGACGGTAGTCCGATCGGACAACAATCCGATTGGCGAGTCTTCTCAAGTTGAGAACAAGTTCACCGCATGACGGTCACTCGATCGGATGGCAATCCGATCGGGTGGCAACCCTTGTGCATTGACATGTTTAAAAATTGTTCAAGTGCTGAAGTCAAATCATCACATGTTCGAGTGGCAATCCGATCGGGTGGTAACTCGATCGAACGGCAATTCGTTCAATGTTCCAACTTCAATTGTTGGAATAAAAGTTAAGTGTGGGACCCAAGGTGCAATCCGATCGGGTGGCAGTCCGATCGGGTGGTAATCCGATCAGACGGCAATCCGTCCCAGATGACCTGGTCGTCTTCTTCCTTGGTTGTTTTGATAGTTTGTCATTTTATCGAGATGTTTGATAACGTGCTGAACAACAGAAACCTCGTCAATACTTAGTAACCTGATCGGACAGGAATCACCCAATTCTGACCAGTTAACTGTTCGAGACGGTGTTTCATGTTTAACCCGAAATCGATAATCTCATGGATAGAATCCAGATCTTGAACCAACACCTCAACAAGAAGGAGTAAAAGATCAGAACAAGCTCTGATTCTATCGGTTTTGAGTGCATTGAGTGTAAAAGAGTTGAAAGAAAGTTGGAAAACCCTCTTTCAATCCTTTTCACCATGAATGTGTTCAGCTCTATGAAAGATCTTTGTTTATTTGCGTGGAAATCATTCAGATCTAAGTTGTTCTTAGCGGATCGAAGCCAAAACATGAAGTTCATAAGAACATCATGATGACATCATCCTAGAACACCTCAAACCCAGTGATTTCATGGTTAAAAGTTAAGATTCAAAAGATAGAAAGGTGTAGGAGTGCGTGTAGATCAAGAAAGTACAATATTTAGATGGAAAACTTACAAGAATCGCGAGAAATATGAGGAAAAGCGAGCTGGAGCGAGTGAGACGGAGAGAGAGCTGTCAACATCAAATGATGTTGACATGAGGGGTATTTATAGGCTTTCCATAAAAGGAAAGGGGTAAAAGGGGCTGGTCGATCGGGTGGCAGCTCAATCGAGTGGCAACTCGATCGGGTGGCAGCTCGATCGGCTGGCCACTCGATTGGAGGGCACGGCGCGATGAGTTTTGAGATCTCGGTTCGATTGCCGAGCGTTGCGATGCGATAGAGTTTCCTATTCAAATTACTTTTAATCCCAACTAGTATATCAACATACAATCATCCTTATTTAATCATTCGTTTAGCATTTGCGATTCGATTGCGATTGAGTTTCGATTGCGTTTCGATTAATCACCACACATGAACATAATTAAACATGCACAAGTAACACGTAAGGCACACACACACATAGAATAATATCCAGAACGCGTAATTCGAGTTGCGAGTGTGATTGCGCTTAGTGATAAAGCGATAAAACATGCGATAAATATCGAATAAACCTCGATTATTAATAAGTACTCCACATAATACAACTAACGTAAAAGCACAAAAGACTATCTACAAGTCAAAGAAGTCAAAACAGGATTTGAGCAAGGAGTGACAGATCCCAATTAGCAATCTTGTCTCCCTTTGACTTCAATCTTGACTTTGACTTTGACTTTCGAAACATGGGGTGTTACAAGGGGTCTCTTTTGAATTAAGGAATAGTACTTTATAATCCAAGGGTCTTAACTATTACGTAGAAGCACATTAAGGATTTAAGGTAGTACCTTTAGATATCCTACTATGAATCCCTCATATGAAGATTGGAAGATTCTACGAGGATTTGTGTGACGAAGAATCAGATTACACAAAAACACAACACATAAAACATAATCACATAATCACAAAATTGTTTAACTTGATCTTCAATTTGTTATCATCTTGTTAATTTATTTGTTAATTGTTCATGAGTATTTAAAGCACACCAGGAATCCAATCCGTGGATTTCATTTGGCATTTTAAACAATCTCAAGAATCTAACTATGAAGATAGGAAGGTCTTAATAGGAATTCGGCTTGATCCTTATTGAATTGTAATGTACGTATTAAAGCATACAAAGAACCCAATTAAAGACTCCGATTTGAGCGATAATCATCCACAAGGATCTAATTGTGAATATAAGAAGATCCTATATGGACTTTGGAATTTGAATAGCGGGAGACGCTAGAAACCTTGCACTAGACGTGCTTAAGTCGATACACGAGGTAGAATGTTCATGAAGTTGAGGCGCTAGATATGCCAAGGCGACATATGAAGCAGAATTTGGAGGTTGGGTACTACGTATGTTAAGTCAATCATACGAGCAGAATGTTTTTCGACAACTATGCATGGGGTTCTTCAGAAATGTGTTTAATGTTTTTGAAACCTTACGTAATACTTTTGAAATCATATGGTAGATGTATCAGGTAAATATGTTTATAAAATGTTTTAAAATCATGCGGGATGAATTTTGAAATTATGTATAAGGTTTTTGAAAACATGGATAATGCTTTTGAAATCATGCACTTGATATATTAAGTAAATATATTGTGTTAAAATTGTTTTCAAACTATATGAAATATTTTGAAATCATGAAGGTTGTTTTGAAAACCTATACTATGTATGTTGTTATGAAAACCAGAATGTAATGAGATCGAAAAATACCTTTAGTTATCTAACCAAGGATTTAAAGTGACATTTTGAGTAATCGTCTAAAATTGTCACTTATATTCTGTACTTCGTTTCTTAGAATGAAACGAGTACTTAAAATTTTCGAGGAAATCATGAGCGATCATATGAATGGGAGAACTACAAGAGTAGTTTGTTTTGCAGTTCTTTGGTGTAGGTATCGTAGGGGTATGCCATACACACATGTAACTACACTTGTACATCAGAATTGCGAGCAACGATTTATTTATAAACCAAACAGATTGTTTCAGAGTTCAACAAAAGAAACAAAAGCATAAGATTCAAATTATTTGAAGTAGCAACATCTTCTAATCAGCCAAATGCTCATCCGTGGGTCAGACTTGCATTGACAACCTTTGGACATTTGTTCCTGAAATGACTCGTCTCGCCATAGATGTAACAAGTACCAGGAGGAAAACGAGCTTGAGCAAGGTTGACTTGGGGTTGGTTTGGACCACCTTGGCTTGGGTTGAATCGAAAAACATTTGCCAGGTGACCGAGTCCCCCACATGATGCACACAGATGACACTGTAGGTAAGCTAGGTGAGGTGCATTACAATTGTTGCATATCGGTGCAGTACCGGCATAAGGTTTCCTTGCAGGAGGTTGAGCAGCAGCAGGATTTACAACAACTTTGTTTTGGGTAGCAAAGCGGCACACGTTAACCAAATGTCCCCATCGTCCACAGTGGGTACATTTGAAACAAGGTATGTGATTCGGATGATGACGGTTGCATTGATTGCACCAAGGAGCAGTTCCCTTGTACGGCTTCTTGGCTCGTGGTGTTGTCACTTGGCTAGGTCTCGCTTGATTTAGAACATCCGCTGGAAGATTCTTTGAAGCTTTACGCTTCTTTGATTTTGGTGAAGGCTTGGCTTATGTTTCCTTTGGTGACTCTTGGGTGGCTTCATCCTTGATACGAGACATGGCAACGGCTAATTCAGCAGTCTTTTGGATTATTACGCCTATTCATTGGGCAATTTTGGTAGCCTGCTCGTACATCTGAGTGTCGCTGCGATGAGGAGACATCCTAAAGGAAATGGAAGACATAGGAGGAATCAAGTGAAATGTTATCGGATAATCAAAACAGAATGACAACGCATAAAAATTGTGATCATTTGTTTGTTACCTAAGGCAAACAAATGAGACGGTGACTAATTAAAGTAAGCAGGTCATATTAGTGTATCGCGAAGACATGCTTTAGCCTATAAGTGGACACTCACCCCAAGAGTTCCCAGGTAAGAGTGACTGGTCCGATTATGTGGATTTGTACGAACACTCTAGCCTTAGACAGAAAACTCAGGATACAGGCATCCACTTGTCCAGATTGCACGTGTTCACACTATAAGACCCAAACTTTGATGAGATTTTGAAAAGTCGGAAGGCATTAAGCCAAAAACGAATCATCCAAAAAGGGTGGGTGATTGTTTTCAAAATCGTTTTGGAAACCTTGAAGGTTCAAAACCATATAATAAATCATCCTAGAACAGATGATTGGTTTTCAAAGCGGATTTGAAATTTGTGTTCTTGTTGTGGTTGTCGCCTAAGGATAGGTGACAATATTGTTTTAAGATCTAAACACAAGAATCTTGTGTTAGGGTCCTAGGAAGGTTATAGACTAGGTCAAAGCATTACTAATAACCTAATTCCCTATAACCATGAGCTCTGATACCAACTCTTCTGTCATACCCAGGCCGGGTAAACCAACAAACCACGGTGGAATCGTCGGGGAGTGTTGTAACAGAATCACTGTTTCATAACACATGGAAATTGAAGTTTTGTTTTATTGAATTAAAAGAGGTTACAATGTCTTAAAAACAAAGAGACATAACATAATTAACTAGTCTTGCATCTTTTATTGTCACTAAGGCCCAAGTCCGCTTAAGTGTATCTTGATCAATCCTATGCATCAGCTCCTGAAAACACATGTGAAAATAGGTACATCAGCATAAAAATGCCTATGAGATACATAGGTTTTATTAAAATAGGATTCATGACTTGTAAGTTTAAAAGAATGTTTAACAAAAAGTAGTCATGAACTTATAAAAATGTTTTCTTTTATAAATAATGCGAAAATCGATAAGAAATCAGATGATATAAAAGAATAATGCATAGATAAATAAATAACCAAGTAAAATGAGTTTGTATAAAACATGTTGTTTGTAAAAAATGTTTCATGAAGATATGATTTTTGTGTAAAATGTAATATGTCTAACTTGAAATGGTTTAAATAACACCACGATATGTAATATCACAAAAGCACTTATATATAGGAAGTACCAGCGGCGCATCCACAATGCTTTTATCATATTACACACGCCTCGTTATTTAAATCACTTACCCAAACAAACCACCAATGTAAAAATGTTCATGTGTAACCAAATGTATTGTATAGTGAATAAAAGCATTTACTCAACCCTATAAGAAAGAAATGTACAAAATAATGCATTTGATAAATCATAATTTAAATCAAAAGTTATGTTTCGTAAAATACATGCTTTATTGATACAAACATCTATGCGGTAATGTTAAACGCCTACATTCAAGCCTTGAGACTGAAGAGACAAACCCTTAACAAGTTAAAGGTTTATCAAACTTGTGAATATCGAATTCGGGCATTCATTCCACCCAAACAAACCTAGGATTTCAGGAATGGGAGTTGTCAATTCCTATGGTACCACTACCTACTAACGAACGACATGATCGGTGTTGATGAATGTATTTATGACCCGTTAAACAAACCAAATGTCATACGAAATGTAAGCATGTTATATGAAAATAATGTACTTAAATATGCTAAATGAACATACAAAGTAAAAATGTTTAATGTAAATCAATGTGTCCATATGCTAAGTGAATCATATGCAAAAAAAATGTAATATATGAAATCAATGTGCTAGCATGTTAATAAAACATACATAGCAAAAACATGGAAGAAATCATGTATTATATGTGTACTAATGAACATAGCAAGTATATGATATAAAAGCATGAAAAGCACGAAAGTAACAAGTAGGCACATGTGTATCACCCCAAAACATTTGAGAATGCTTAGAAGTCTTGAATAATAACCAAGCAAAGCTAGAGGGATCACAGAATCAAATGGCACCTAATATAGGTAACTATGTTAATAAACCGGACCTAAATCGGAAGATCAGATAGAATGAGGTTTCATAAACCAAATGAGTATAGGAACTCATGTAATATGGTTTAACAAAGCCTACATTCTAAATCAAAACCTATCCTAAGTGCTTACGACCCATTACGACTCGTTAAGGTAGTCTACGCTACTTTAACGCGCTGTTCGTGTAAAATGCGTTCGGACCGCCACACTAGTCCAATGAAAAGTATTATATGCCTTAACATGTCTAATAATGTTTCCTAATCAGTTTAGATGTCAAAATTTAGGTTACATATGCTTAAAATGAAATTATGCGTAAAAAGGGCGTTTTGGTCATTTTCCTAAGGCATATAAATTATCTATCATACAACTAACTAAACGAAGTGACCATAAGGTATAACCTCGGAAGGTTATTCCCTATACAACTATGGTCACAAAATATGTTTGGTCGGATCCTAATGATCGACCAAACGGGTTGGGTTCGAAAGTCTAAGCGGTTGTTTAGACCGCTTATCTTACGACCCTATATAAGCACTAAACTAAAAGTGACGAGTTAAACATGTTAAAACATGTTTAACTAAGTTAGAAAACAAGTTTGATATCAAAACAAAGGGTTTTGATACCCAAGAATAGTTTGGTTGCAAAATACGCATGAATACGCATTTTGACCTAAACTATGACTCGTCACTACTCCTAATCAACGTGGTAATCAGTAGGTATAGTCACAAGGGACTATGACCATCGTGATTACGCTCACGTTGCGAAGTTCAAACGAACTTCGTGTTGACCATTGACTGGTAAAAGCAGAAAGTCAAACACTGTTTGACTTTCGTGCTTAAAAACGCATAAAAGAATGAAAGAAACTTACAAGAGGTCTAAGAAATGGAGATTTGATTCAAGTTGCTCAGGTATGAAGTGTGGAAACCCCAACTTAGAGCAGAAATGAATCAAGTGTGAAGAACCAAATGAATCAAGGTGGGTATTTATAGAGTTTGGACCACCGTTAGGATCGTTCCTCGATTTACGAGCTTCAATCTTGGCCCTCCATGTGTACCCACTGATTTTCAATACTATGGGTGCCTAAAACCAGCTCCATGTATGTAGAAACCATGTACTAACCCAGAAACCAGCTGCTGATTGCAAAACTGAGTTTTGCAGGTCTGGGGAGCTCTCGCGCCCCGCGTAGGCTGAGTCCCTATCTTACGGGGCCCGCCACCACTGATCAGATCAGCAAAAATTTTCAGAAGTTACAGTTTCAGTCCCTGCAAGCTTGTAAGCCCCTTTTTGACACGGTTAAGGCCCGTTTAGCCATTTTCAAGGAACTACAATGATGCCTAAGCATAGGGAACATGAAATATGCTTGAAAATGTGTCGGATGTCGGTTCGTTTGGTCGTACGATCACGATGTTCGGTTAATTACGACGAAACACGAACGGACGTGAAAAACGACCCAAATTACGCGACGAATGGAATTTGAGCATTCCAATCACTGAAATAAAATATTTTAATGATAACAAAAATTTTTGGATTTCTGGATATGATCAGAACGTAAGATATGCGCGAAAATGCAAACTTATGCACTTTTTGACGCTTTTAGTCTCTGATTGACCAAATAAGTTTATTTTAGCATACCGAACCCCTCAAAGCCTATTTCTAAGCTATGTAAAGGATATTTAGGGTATGTTTAACTTATGATCATATTCCAGAAGGTTCGATACCATATGAATTGGTAGACTTTTGCAGTTTGACGCAAATAGTCCCTGCAATCGAATAAACTTGATTTCGACGCACCAAACCCTCCAAAACTTATTTCTAAGTTATCTAAAGTTTATTTAAGGTATGTTAAGCCCATGTCACTGTTCCGGAATGTTTATCGTGTTAAACTGATTACGTTTATGCATCAGTTCGCGTATAACTTTCCAGAAAGCGATTTAGAGCTCGAAATTGAACAAGAATTTATATGTGCAAATGATACACATATTTATACAAATCCCAAGTATGAAACACAATATTTCATTGATTTGGTATTTGTTTGATGGTCATAGAGACACAGATGTTATATATGGTCCCGGTCGTGGGAATAATGGTTAGAGAGGAAATGGTAATGGCAACGGAAACCGTGGTGGTAACGGTTATGGCAACAGAAACCAAGGTGGAAACAATAATCAAGGAGGTAATGGTAATCGTGGTGGTTCTGGAAACCAAGCTGGTAATGGAAACCACAACCAAAACAATAACCAGGGTGGTACTGGAAACAAGCAAGGATGCTTTAGTTGCGGAGATGTCGGGCATTTCAAGCGAGATTGCCCAAAGAACAATCAAGCCCAAGGAAGAGTTTTCAACATTGGAGCTAGGGAAGCTCGCCAGGATCTGAACGTAGTTACGGGTGCATTCCCTATCAACCAACACTTTGCATCTGTGCTATTTGATACTGGTGCCGATTATAGCTTCGTATCCCTATAATTTAAGAATATACTTGGGTTAGTTGCCAGTAATCTAGTTATTTCATACTCGATAGACCTAGCTAATGGAAAGCTAGTAGAGGCAAATGAAGTGATTATAGGTTGTGTGATAGAACTCGGAGAGCATGAGTTTACGCTTGATCTTCTGCCAGTCAAGTTGGGAAGTTTTGACGTGGTATTCGGAATGGATTGGTTATCAAGTAACCGAGCTAAGATCGTATGTCATGAGAAGATCATCCAAATCCCGATGATGAGTGGAGAGGCGATTGTAGTGCATGGAGAGAAACATGATACGCCTCTAAGGATTATCAGCTGTTTGAAGGCCCGAAAGTTTTTGCAGAAAGGATGTGTTGCCTTTTTGGCTCACATTGTTGATAAAGAAGCCGAAGAGCCAAAGTTGGAAAATATCCCTGTGGTAAGTGAATATCCTGAAGTCTTCCCCGAAGACTTGCCAGGATTGCCGCCGCAACGACAAGTCGAATTCCATATTGACTTGGTTCCAGGCGTCGTGCCTGTAGCCAAGGCACCCTATCAACTTGCGCCTTCCGAGATACAAGAATTGTCGACGCAGCTTCAAGAGCTTTTGGAGAAGCGATTCATTAGACCAAGATTCTCGCCTTGGGGAGCTCCAGTACTATTTGTCAAGAAGAAGGACGGTAGTTTTCGCATGTGCATTGACTACCGAATGCTAAACAAGTTGACCATCAAGAATCGGTATCCTTTGCCGAGGATTGATGATTTATTCGATCAACTTCAAGGTTAGAGTTACTACTCCAAGATCGATATTCGATCAGGTTATCACCAACTGAGGATTCAAGAAGAGAGTATACCGAAGACTACCTTCAGGACTCGTTATGGACATTACGAGTTTCTAGTAATTTCGTTTGGTTTGGCAAACGCGCCGGCAGTGTTTACGGGTCTGATGAACCGAGTTTGCAAGCCATATCTTGATAAATTCGTGATTGTATTTATCGACGATATTTTGATCTATTCAAGGACGAAGGAAGAGCAGGAGCAACACCTTAGAGCCATTTTAGAGCTGCTCAAGAAGGAGAAATTGTATGCTAAATTCTCGAAGTGCGAGTTCTGGTTGCGTGAGGTACAATTCCTTGGTCATGTAGTGAATGAAGATGGAATCCATGTGGATCCCACCAAGATCGAGGTGATTAAGAATTGGGAAACTCTGAAGACGCCAACCGAGATTCGATAGTTTCTAGGTTTAGTTGGGTATTATCGCCGATTCATTGAGGATTTTTCAAAAATCACTCAACCGCTGACCTCCCTGACTCAAAAGGACAAGAAGTATGAATGGGGAGATAAACAAGAAGAAGCTTTTCAATTGCTCAAGAATAAGCTTTGCGATGCACCTATTATATCCCTACCCGAAGGCACCGACGACTTCGTGGTATACTGTGATGCCTCGCGTAAGGGATTGGGCCGTGTGCTGATGCAGCGACAGAAGGTTATCGCTTATGCTTCACGCCAGTTGAAAGTTCATGAGACGAACTACACCACACATGATTTGGAATTAGGCGCAGTGGTGTTTTCCTTGAAGATTTGGCGACATTATTTGTATGGCACCCGATGCACGATCTTTACTAATCACAAGAGCCTTCAGCACATATTCGATCAGAAAGAGCTTAATATGAGACAGCGGCGATGGGTGGAGCTGTTAAATGATTATGATTGCAAAATCAAATATCACCCAGGAAAGGCGAATATGGTGGCAGATGCCTTAAGTCGGAAAGAAAGGATTAAGCCCATAAGGGTTAGGGCTTTAGAGATGATTATACAGACAGACCTCTCGTTGCGTATTCGTGCCACACAAAGAGAAGCTCTCAAGAAAGAAAATCTTAAGGATGAATATCTCCATGGGATGGAGAAGAAGTTGGTACCCAATGAGGAAGGAACCTTGTGTTTCATGGGACGAATTTGGGTTCCCCTCTTTGGAGGTCTTAGAGATGTGATCTTTGATGAAGCTCATAAATCAAGGTACTCGATCCACCCAGGATCGGATAAGATGTACCAAGATTTGAAAGATTTCTACTGGTGGCCGAGATTGAAAGGTGATGTTGCAACTTATGTTGGAAAATGCTTGACTTGTGCCAAAGTGAAGGCCGAGTATCAGAAGCTTTCAGGTCTCCTGCAGCAACCTGAGATACCCATGTGGAAATGGGAGCAGATTTCAATGGATTTCATAACGAAGTTGCCAAAGACACCCAGAGGTCATGATACGATTTGGGTAATCGTAGACCGTCTGACAAAATCTGCGCACTTTCTGCCAATCAGGGAAAAGGATAACACAGGTAAGCTAGCTGAGCTGTACTTCAGGGAGATAGTTGCACGTCATGGAGTGCCAATCTCGATTATATCTGACAGAGACGAAAGATTTGTGTCAAGGATTTGGCAATCTTTCCAAGAAGCGTTTGGTTCACAGTTGAATCTGAGCACCGCATTTCATCCACATACGGACGGCCAAAGTGAGAGAACGATTCAGACACTTGAAGATATGTTACGAGCTTGCCTAATGGACTTGGGTGGCAGTTGGGACACTCACCTACCTTTGGTTGAGTTCTCCTATAATAACAGCTACCATACAAGCATTCAAGCTGCACCGTTTGAAGCTCTTTACGGATGGAAGTGTTGATCGCCGTTATGCTGGGCAGATGCAGGCGATAGACAGCTGGTTGGTCCCGAATTGGTCCAAGAGACGACAGATAAGATCATGCAGATTCGAGAACGCATCAAGGCGGCTCGTGATCGACAAAAGAGCTATGCGGACCAAAGAAGGAAACCTTTGGAATTTGAAGTGGGTGATATGGTTCTGTTAAAAGTCTCACATTGGGAAGGTGTAGCACGCTTTGGGAAGCGTGGAAAGTTAAACCCATGATTTATCGGACCGTTCAAAATCCTGGAAAGGATTGGCTCTGTAGCATATAAGTTGGAACTACTTGCGGAACTTAATGGTGTTCATGATACATTCCATGTATCTAATCTGAAGAAAAGTCCAACACAAGAAACAGTGGTCATCCCTGCTGACGAAGTTCATATTGACGACACACTCCACTTTACGGAAGAACATGTTGAGGTTACAGATTGGAAAGTTAACAAGACTCGGATGAGTAGTGTTAAACTTGTCAAGGTTCGATGGAACGCGCGTCACGACTTAGAGTTCACTTGGGAACGGGAAGACCGCATGAAAACCAAATACCCGCATTTATTCCCTAACACACCTGCAGCTAGTAGTAAAGCTTAAAATTTCGGGATGAAATTTTCTTAACAGGGGGAGAATGTGACAACTGTTAAAAATCCAGGTATCCGTATAATTAATTAACCATGATTAGTGCTTAATGACTGTGCCGATTGCAATTAACTGCTTACTGATTATTGCCATATACATACATGTGCATCATACATTGCTAATGTCATACCATTATTGCATGAAAGCTTTATTGACTAAAATGATGTGCGAAACATAGTTAGCACAGTTATCTGATAAATTAGGAAATGCTGACAGAACTCAGCACATAGACAGACAGTGCATTGAGACACAGAATGAGCCAGAAACTAAGTACCACACTAGTATAGTGTGTAGGAAAGTAAGGATCACAAAACTGCCTTTCTAGTAATAGTTTAAGTGCCGGAAAGTGCCTAAAACTCACTCAAAGTGCTGAATTCAGCAAAATTCAGCAATAATCAGCATTTTAACAATCTAATTTTATGTAGAAATATGGTTAAATGGTCCTGAATGCTTTCGTAAGTGTCGGGAAACAAAAGTGTCACAAAAGGTACATAAAGCACACTAAAGCACTTTAATGAACCAGTAACCAACCGAATAACCGGACACTACCCGAAACATCAAATTTACACTAGAAGCACTGTTTTAACATTACCGAGCTAGTTATGGTCCCCGAACATCATAACACCCCATACAAATATCTAATAACTAAAACACGTAACTTATACTTGGATTTCAACTAGTAATCAGCTATTTTAGTTAAAACCTATCCTACTACCCCCCCCCCCCCATGTCTACAGCCCCAACAAGGGCCCCACAATATTGATTTGTTGTAATATTTAATTGGATCTTGTATATACTTTCCTAAACATGTTACACAAGAGATAAACTCTAGACATGGATTTATAAATAACCCTTAAGCACTTAAGCTCATTCTTACACACACTTGAAACACACACATATCCTCCTTCCCCCTTGGTGCTCTCGGCCGAACTTAACCCCACATACATCCACCATCATTCAACCTTTCTCATACAATCCAAGCTCATACAAAGGTGTTAGAGATCATACAAAGGAGCTAGGAGCTTACGGATGTGCAAGGACCTTCTCTATTTGCTTTTACCCACTTGATTTCTTCACTTGATCATCCCTAGCTTTGTGCTAGTGGTAAGAACTTTGATCTTGCTAGTTTACTTATATTTTAAGTGGTTAAAAGAAGAATCATACTCATAACTTTGAAGAACACTAAGAATCACAATATGTAAACTTGAACATAAGCATGTTTAATGAAGAAACTAAGTTGTTTATGTGTTGATTTACTTGATGATTGTTGTTTGTTCATGTATATGATGTAGATCATCATATGATCTTGCTAGATCATGATTAAAAACATAATCTAGCAAGATGAGAAAGTAGAAATATTGAAGGATGATAGATCATCCACACATGAAGCATGAACTTGAATGAACGAGTGGTTTTCTTGAAAAATAATGATCAAAGTGAGTAGTAACACTTGTAGATCTAAAGATTTATGGATGATTTCTAAAGAAACCAAGTTAAAAATATAAGTTTTATTAAATCTTGGTTCTTACATAAACAAACCCTATTTTTGGTGGTTAAACAAGTGTAGAAACACTTGTGTAACAAGAAAATTTCATAAAGAAACATTTTTAGAAATGATGATCATAAGTTGTAAAGATCAATATTCTTTAAAAATGAAGTTTTTAAAGAACTAAACACACTTTAAAGGATAACAAGGCTTACTAATGACACTAGTAAGTTACTACAAATTTTTACAAATATTCAAGTTCATGAAGTAGTAGATTATACTTGTTTTGGAAAATTGGTAAGTAAAGGTTGTTTATTGTTGATTGATTGTGATGATTTTTACAAAAGAAAATGATATGCTTGAAAGCATGGAAACCTCCATTTTTAGGGGAAACTATGGCGAAATTTTATAAAAATCTAAACACTTAGAAAAATATTTATTAACATACACTTAGAAGTGTATTTTAAACCATAAATTGTTACAAAAACTTTGCCATAGATTTTGTTACAAAAATATAAATATTGGAGGTTGTTTTTATAAATAAAAGTGACTAAGTATGTATTTAGGAAATATATATTTAGAAGACACCATGTGTGTGATTATTTGTATATTTTGTGTATTAGTTATATTATTTTAGGACATGAAATAATATAACACATCAAAATACCAAGAATTACAATCCAAAATATTACCAAAATTCCAAAGAATAAATATACAAGTTGTGCACAAAATATTGGTGAAACCGAACAAGGAATATAACTTACAAAAATATTCCGGAATTTAATTCACAAGTATATATTGGTAAATATTATTTTGGACACCAAGGAAATGAAAATAGGATTTTTACAATCACTATAAGAATATGACATATTTTTAACAAAGGAAAATTCTTAAAAAAAATTTAGAAGATATATTATTTTTAAGAAATATATATTTTCTCACACAAACACGAAATACAATATTTTGAGGTGAAAGATATATTTTCTCAAATAAATATGAAGTATATCATTTTTGGAGAAAAATGAGTTTATATATATATTTTCCAAGTTAGACATGAAAATATATTATCTTTGAAACTTATGAGAAAATACAAATATTTTTGCCAAAAGAAAAATTATAAATAATTTTTCTAAATAATATTTATTACAATATATTTTTGGAAATATATATTGGTGGACTTTTATTAAAGATAATATTCTGGAAAATTAATACGAAATTAAGTATAAGAATACTTAATGAATACAATAAAGATACGTATTCTCGTACGTATAAATACACATCGGAATACGACCCTAATACATGGCAAGAATATACAAGTGTAATAATACAAATACAAATACACCCATCCTTGGGAAGGATATACAAGTATAAATACTTGGGAAGTATTAAGTTAAAATAATTGTTTTAACAATTATTCCAAAATTTAATAACTATAATTTAAGTTAAAATATTAATTATTTTAACAAATAATTATATAACTTGGAATAATATCGAAGCCCCAAAGAAACGTAACTCAAAGACATTAATACTAAGTCAATGCACGACCCGCCCGTCTAATAGATCATAGTACGTTGTAGGTAGTCGTGTTTACCCGAAGGAGCTGGAGTTACGGTGGTTAAAGACGCAAGACTGTGAGTTCATGTCCCCCCCCCCTTTTCTTTAACTGTTTTTGGTTTTATAACTTCGAGAGTGAAGTACATGTTACAAAATGATTACATACAATTACAATTGGTATGGTTAGCTTTGGAAAATACAGTAGATCATGTGAATGGGTAGGCGCACTTCTAAGACCATTAATCCTCGTGTTAGGACCAAGGGGCATGAGTGATAGATCTATTTGGGTGTAGCGAGCCCACACCCATGTGGACCAGGGTTTGGCCCATGAGGGGACTATGTCTTATAGCCGGAGGCCCGGTACAAAATCTGCTAGGTTTGAGCCTTCCTACGCCGTTGCACGCATGTTAATGGCCTTGCAAACCATTAATCGATCTGTTTCCTTGTTTTGCTTTCATATCAGGATTTACAAAACATACATACATACAATGATCTCAAAGGTTTATTCATACACACAAACAAACACATGAACTCGCTCAACTTTTGTTGATGTTTTTAAAACTACATGTATTTCAGGGAATTAAAAGTGGATCTGGCGGGCGTTGGATGTTTCAAGTTGCGTTAAGAATAAACGATGTCATCCGTTGTCTTAGGGTTTGGTTAGTGTGTCTTATTCCTGAACGAGACACATCTACCAAAGCCTGATTTTATTTAGAGTCTTTTGATGAGTCCTTCTAGAACTCTAAACAATTCGTATGGTTTGTAAAACTTAAATTTGAAGTCTATGTTTCAAACAATGATGATGTGATGTTTTTAAACTTATCTAATGGATGACCATCTATGGATTTTATCATATAGCTGTTGTTATGATTGAATGCAATAATATTAAGAAAGTCACACATAATCACGCTTCCGCAAAAGTCAAAGTGTGACAGAAATGTAGTTCAGTTTGCTACTGGAACAATTCAGTTTGCTACTAAATAATAAAACAGTATATCTTTAAAACCCTCTTTTATTGCACGGTTTTGAATAAATGCAATTTTATATATTAAATAATAAAAAGTTATATCTATAAGAATCATATGCATTGTACGTGTTGAATAAAAGTAATTTTATATACCAAATAATAAAAAAAATTATATCTTTAAAAGCATGTATATTACAAGGGTTGAATAAATGTAATATTGTTTACCAAATAATAAAAAAATTATAACTTTAAAAACCTTCGTATATTACACGGGTTGAATAAATATGATTTTATATACCAAATAATAAGAAAATTGTTGTGTATAATATTTATTTATTATTTGTTGTTAACTAGAGTAATGCGCCGCCCGCGTGCGGGGCGCTAAACCGAGTATTTCTTAGTTTAATAACATGTACGTCTTTATGTCGGTTAGTTATACATGTTACTTATAACACGATATCAAAAAAGATACATCAAGTTAACCAATTAAAGAAAAAACAATACCATGGTTATGATAAAAAAAAAAAAAAAAACTAAAACGATGGCAAACGTGTAATTTAGAGTTTTGGGCAAAAAAATAATTTGTCTGGACCAATTAGCGAGTGCTAGGCAGCTGTTTGGCATGAATAAAAACAAAATTGAGTCAACCAAAGTAAAATAAAACACTACCATGGTTTTGGAAAAAAAGAACCGATGGCAAGATTGCAATTTTTAAGTGAGGTAAAATTGTGATTTTAAAATAGAAGTAAAATAATATTTTGAGCTGAGGGCAAAACCATTTTTTTATTTTGAATTGGGGCCAAAATTGTAATATTTTAACTGCGGGGCAAAATCGTAATTTTTAGCTGGGGGCAAAATCGTAATTTTAAACTGAGAACCAAATCGTAATTTGGCAGGACTCTAGCTGAGGGCCAAACCATAATTTTATTTAGAACTGGGGGCAAAATTGTATTTTTTAATTGGGGGCAAAATCGTAAATTTAAGCAGGGGGCAAAAGCTAAATTTTATTTTGAACCGGATGCAAAATCGAAATTTTACACTTGGGATAAAATTGTAATTTGGCATAACATATAAATAACTATTATATAAAAAAAAAATGGCCGCCAGTTTTGGCCAACCACATAAGACAACTATTCCCGCCGAGCACTTTTTAGGTATTGAAAATTTGATTTTCTTTATCCTCCGTTAGAATACCTTATCGAAGAATATAAAGGAACCGTGTGATACCTTGCTTCGCAAGTTTGCTCTCTATGAAACACAATCCTTATCTAATTTGTAATTTAGCAGAATATTTTCTTAGTTGAAGCCTACAAAATCAATGATCAGTTGATCACCCTTTAATTTTTTGATTTATTTTATTTTAAGCATTAGTTTAATTACTCTCATCTCATCATATTTCACATTATCATAACACATGTCTAGTAAGTTAAAGTGTAAAAGCATTCACGGTCTACATGGCGCACTTTTTTTTTACACTTTACATGACCATGGCACATAGTCTTAGTACGACCTTGGTATGTCACTTTATATTTTTTTACTTGTTATATGTACAACTTGTGGTCATTGGAAGAGGTATATATATGGAGTCGGGGTCACCCGAGACCATTCCTTTTGGTGTTTCACATACTATGTATAATAAGTAGGGCTGACAATTTTACACGAATAAACGAATACATGACACGAACCTACACGAAGTTAACAGGTATCGTGTATTGCCTTAACAGGTATCGTGTACCAAACAGGTAGACACGATATTACCTGTTAATTTTCGTGTATAAACAGGTTAAATACATGTTTACCTGTTAATACCCGTTAGTACACGATAAGAAATTAAATTAAGTAAAACTCATCAGCTATGTGCGTGTGGGTTTCTTAATTCCTTTCTATTTTCATTCCTCATTCAATTAAAAAAAATAAAACCCTAAACTCCCTCTGTAACTCTCTGATAGCATGTCGTGTTCGTGTTTTTGTTCGTGTTAACAGGTATTAACAGGTAATTTTCGTGTATAACAGTCGAACAGACGTGTTAACAGGTATTAACATGTAATTTTCGTGTATATCGTGTCGTGTTCGTGTTCGTGTTTGAAAAAAAAAGACACGATAAGTTATCGTGTCGTGTTCGTGTATGGGGTTTCGTGTATCGTGTCTTATCGTGTCGTGTCTTATCGTGTACGGGTATACACGATATGCCAGCCCTAATAATAAGAAAATTCCGAATGACCTCAGTGTCTTTTTTATGCTTGACAGCATTGATTTTGTTAATTAACCCACTAGTATTAAGCCCCTGTGTTGCAGCGGTTATCATAAAACTATGTTAAGTAGTAGCAATAATATGCCATTGTCAGCGACCACTAACACCGGAAAGCTCGTAAAAACAAACTAAAAAAAAGGGAAAAATAACGCCGAGCGAAAAGCAGACGTAAAATCTTTGAATCACGCACGCTCGTTGAGAAATTAAACCGAAAAGTAAAACATAGAAAAAAATAACTAAGTCCATCCAGGACCCGCATGTTGGACGAAGTTGTCAAACACAGAAAAATAGATGTGACGCGACGGGCCAGTCAAACGGGAAAAAATATATGAAAAAATGTTGAACCCCACACGCACGTTGCATTGCGGTGCGGTGCGTTAACTCACAAAATTTAGAACGAAACGAAAACTTTGGGAAAGATGAAAAGTATGGTGGACCAAAATTGAAAATAAAAAAGAGATGGGATTAAATTGCAATAGATAAAAAATTTTAGGTTAAAAGTAAAAAAAACAAAGGGTCTAAATTGCAAAACTGAAGTTATTTATTAATTTTATATAAAGATAAGGATAAAAATAAGTGATATCTATATATTGGTTATTAATTAATATTAATATTAAAAGAAATTTATTAAACAAATATAAATAAAATTTATGAGGGTTGAAGGAGATAATGACATGTGGCATTTTTTGAAGTCTTTTATTAGACTATCTTCAACGGTATATCCGTAGATATGCCCGAGATGACATGGAATTCATCCAAATTTTGAGTTGCATTGGAGCATAGCTGATGTGGAGAATTCTGTAAGGGCTTAAAAACATAGGTTATTGTGCCATTTTCATTATATTATGACTTTCACCACTTAATTTATTGGATAACTATTCTTTTTGGACAATTTTATTGAAGTATTAAATTAACTTATTAAAAGCCATGCATTTATCAACTTCATCTAAAACTTCAATTTCTAAAACAAATAAATTATTTCAACGGTTAAACTTCAATTTCATATAAAAAACTTCAATATATGTTTTTATTTACTTTTTATTTTGATATTACTTATATTAACTGTTTAGAAACTTTTTTATGTTCTTTAAAATTTAGTTTACTTTATATTTTTATATTACATATTTATCTATATTAATTGTTTATAATAATTTAATGATTTAAATACATTTTAATAATTCAAGTAGTTAATTTAAAGAAAAAATGGGTGATGATGTGGAAAATGTAAGGATATGTAAGGATGTTTATATGGTTGGAGGTAAAGTTGGGTGATTTTAAGGATTTGTTAGTATTTGTAAGGATTTATAAGGATATGACGTGGCGTCTGATTAGGCAGCTAAGGACGCCCAAGGGCGCCCTTAGCATTGGAGATAGTCTTATAAGTTAGATTAGATTAGATTCCTCATTGTTTTCTCAAAAATTCTACATATTTTGACTAAATAAAAAATATAAAAATGTTTGATCAAATACAAAAAAAAAATGTTTAATAATTAAGCCCAATTTGTTGTTTCCGAGCTAGAAGTGTGTTTTGTTTATTACCCAAAAACCCATTATCTAAACCCCCCCCCCCCCCCCCTTTTTTTTTTCTAAACGCAATTCTTATTTCCAATTTAAAAGTCCACTTTGTTTATTTACCTAATTCCCCAAATAGTAAACATAAATAAAAATAAAAAAAATTAAGCAATATGAACTATGACGTGGAGATTGAACAAACTCACTATACGTACCCACCATCAAGAATTCCACCAAGACCGGTGATCCGTATGAAGCCTATAATAACCATATCTAATAAGGAATTGTTTTTCAACCATGACCAAAGTCTTTGATCACAACGTTTAACAAGAATATCTTTACAAGCTTCCAAACAATTATGAAACAAACTAGCAGTTCGGTGACGATCGTGTAAATATAAAAGATTCGTAAGGATTGGATTAGGGTTTAAGTTAGTCATATATGTTGATGATTGAGACTAAAAAATGGATTGATTGTAAATCGGGTTTTGAATGCTAAATGAAAAGGACGTACTTCACTTGTGTAATGGTATGGAATTCTTTTTAGAGTAAAAGAAGGCGTTTGCAAACATGTGAAATTTTTTGACTTTCACACTTATATAAAGACACATGGGGATTTAATCACAAAACTTCCATACACACCAAAAGCAATTTATTTTATGGTTCCCCACCAAAAGGTAGGGATTATGTACATTAATTCAGAAGTGTGAGAAGTATATTATAACACTATATAACACCATATAAACACCGTATAACACTATACATCTATCATAGACATGCTATCAGATAAAATATAGTTTTATATTTGTTATATAGTGTTACATAGTGTTATATGGTGTTACATAGTGTTATAAGGTGTTTATATGGTGTTATATACACTTCTCACACTTCTGGATTAATGTACAGGATCCTCTACCCCCACCAAAAAACCAAAAAATTCTCGTAAAATGTGGATTAGGATAACAACTTCAAATCAGGTGTATAACAAAAGTCCAAAACGTGAAAAAAAAATGCTAAAATTGTCTCTGAGGTTTAGTCATTTTTGCTTGTTCGATACAAAATGACGTTTTTGTGCATTTGACTCTTTCGGGTTTGCGTTTTATTGTCATTTTCATCCTTAAGTTTGGCATAAGTAGTCTATGGATGAAAATGACGTTTTACTCGAAAGAAAAAAAAACTTAAAACTTTGAAAAAAAATAAGAACAAATTGCATTATGTCTAATGATTGTCTTAATAATACTGATATATATATATATATATATATATATATATATATATAAAGTATAATGTACAAAAGCCCTAATCATACTTCATGTACGCGACGAGGAGATCTTAACGCGTGGCACCGATTAAGATTTCTCATTAAGGGCAAACTAGACATTTTCATTCTTGAGACAGGGTAATTCAGACATTTACTAACATCAAGAGAATTATGCGAGTTCGTTATCTCCTGCATCCCGGTAATTACGATTCCAATCAGTTTCAAATATTTTCCATTTTCAAAGTATCAAATTAGAGGTTATAGGTGTGCGATTAGGGTTACTATCACTTATTGTTTGAAATGGATCCACAGAGCAGTAACGCACGAAACACAGATGATATTGAATTTGAAGATGCTGAAGTCCAAGCCGTCCATGATGCTGCTGAGCATTTGAGGAATCCGACATCAGACAACCACGTTCTATTAGATGATCAGACCAGTAAGTTGTCAATTAATCGTTTTAATTTTCTAGAAATCAAAGAAATTATTGTTGTCTGATGTTTTGTATTTGACCGTGCATCATTATTTGATAATTAGTTTTTTTTTAAATGAATGTCTCATAAATCACGCATGTTTATAAGCTAAATAGTGTAGGAGACATGTGTAATTCAACACAACATGCGTTATTATTATGAAGTTGTCAGAACTGGCAGTTTTTTTCTACCTGCGTTATTATTGAGGCAACATGCGTGATTTTGTTCTTTGCGTGATTTCCTTTTTTATTTCCCCGTGTGTCTTCTTTTAGAGCTGATTTTTTTTGTCATTTCAAAATGTGTAGATGAAAGATTGTATATTCCTGAGGTAGCTTTATCATGTGTTCCTGTTATAGGAATGGAATTCACTTCCATAGAGCAAGCATATGTTTTTTATCAGACATATGCTAAGAAGGCAGGGTTCTCTGCTCGAAAAGAAGGTGAACATCATAGTGGTGGTATTATCAAGACTAAATACTTTGTGTGTTCAAAGGAGGGGCATAAACCACAGGCATTTGATGATCCTTATTCGAAGTTGTCTAAGCTATATAAAAGTAGGAACATACCGACTATTCGAACCGGGTGTAAAGCACAAATTAAGCTTTGTTCGACGGATGGGGTGTTGTATAAGGTTGATAAGTTTGTTGAATCACATAATCATTCATTCGTGTGCCCCAAAGATATGCATTTATTACCGGCTTATAGGCATCTGTCTGAAACACAAGAAGAGATGATATGGGAGCTTGGTACATTGAATATTGGTCCAGTGAAAGCATTCAATATAATGAGACAAAGATACGGATGTTTTGAAAATGTGGGCGCAACTAAAGACGACTGCAAGAATTTTAGAGCTAGGATACATAGCTATATAGGAGAGTATGATGAAGATATGGTTATCAATAGGTTGACCGATAAAAGCAGTTTATGGTTGATTATTCATGTGTACATTCAGTCGATGAAAACAAACGATTAACTGGCCTGTTCTGGGCCGATGGTTTGTGCAAACGTAACTATGCTGAGTTTGGAGATGTCATATCGTTTGATGCTACATTCAAAACCAACAAGTTAGTCTTCACTGTAATGTTTTATCTGTTAAGTTTTTTTGTATAATTTTGTTGTTTTTTTATTCATTTTATTTCATCATTTTGAAGGTATAAAATGGTGTTTGTACCCTTTACTGGTATTGATAACCACTGTCAGAATGTGACGCTTGGAGCCGGGTTGCTAGCATCCGAAAGCATTGAATCATACAAATGGTTGTTACAATCATTTTTGGACTCATTTGGTAAGCAGCCGAAGGTGGTCGTCACTGATCAGGACCCGACGATGAAACAGGCTATCGAGGCAGTGTTCGATAAGAGTAGGCACAGATTATATATGTGGCACATAATGAAGAAAGTTGTCGATAAGGTTAGTCACAACTACAACATGCGTTATTACTATTATGACCGGCATAATAACTATAAAGATTTCTGATTTTTATATGCACTTGTTCAAAAAGTTCATCATGCGTTATTATTTCCTACACTCATTTTTTTTACAAAAAGCGTGAATAATTTTTTTTGTTTTGTTTTAATAGTTGGGACATGAGTTGTGTAACAACGAAGACTTCAAAAGACGTATGTGTGACATTGTATGGACTGATTCGATTGCGCCAGAAACGTTTGAGAGAGAATGGAAACTAATAATGATTGAATTCGGTCTAACCCAGAATAAATGGATTGACGATATGTTTGGCATGAGATCTTCGTGGATTCCAGCTTTCTATCGTCATGAGCCTATGTCTGGGCTCATGCGGACCACCTCCAAATCAGAGAGTGAAAACCATTTTTTCTGTCAGGTGGCGAATTCTCAACTTACCCTTGTTGAGTTTTTTAACCATTTTGATGGTGCAATGGACGTGCAAAGATTCAACCATCGGAAAAATGACCATATTTCTAGAAATACAACCCCAGATAACTGGTCTGAAACTACCTTAGAGGATGATGCTATGAAAATTTACACCAGGTCCATTTTTGCTGATCTACAGGTAGAGTTATATTGAACACTGTCCGAGTGCCTTTCTGTGGAGACTAAAATCGAGGAACCGTTCTTGAAGATAAGTATGAAGGATTGGAAAGTCCACGGTGACGGCTTATTAGAGGTAACACTATCTAGACCAGCTAACATGCGTTATTTCCTAACAACGTGCGTTTTTTCCTTGATTTTTAATTTTCAATTTTTTTTTGTTTAGGTTTGTTTCAAGAAGGGGGAGGATGTAATTGTGACAACCCTCACCAAACCAGGTATCCGTACGACTTAATTAATGATTAATTACTGCTTAATTACTGTGCTTATTTGAACTAGCTGATGAACTGCTACTTGATATCTGATACATGTACTTACTTGCATCATACTTTACTTATCGTCACTACATTATTTACATACGGCACCTTAGTGACAAACATGATGCACAAAAAGCACAGTAGCACAACAGCGGATAACCTATTGAACATGCTGATAAAGCCAGCATCAGGCAAACACTGCCTCCAAGGCCTATAAGAGCCTGAGATATTTTGCTACACTAGTGGTGAGTGTAGGGATACAAGGGTTGTGGAACTGCGTCTCTAGGAATAAGTTACAATGACTGGATGTGCCTAAAACGTACTCTAAGCACAAAACACAGCACTTTGATAAATAATCCAGCTTCTAGCTGACTAGTAAAGTGCCAAAGCATGGGGAAAATAACACTAGACACTTTCCAAAGTGTCAGGAAACAAATTGTGTCACTAAATAAATATAACGACACTTTAAAAGCTTTGTTAACGCTTTAACGGATTACTATCCAACCGAACAACCGGGCGTTACCCGAAACATGAAAATATTGTTATTTTCATTATTACTCTTTTTCTGAGCCAGTTAGGGTCCCCGTATACCCTAACACCCATTGTATCTCACTAAACATAACTAACTAAGTTCAACACTTAACTAACCTAATTAACCTAACTAAACATCAACTAATCTAGTTGAGATCGAACCAAACTACCCCCCCCCCCCCCCTTAACCAAAACCGTCCCCAAGGGGACATACCATGTACCATGTTGATTATTTTAATGTTATATGTCTAATATCCTAAAGACACATGATCCTTTGGTCCATAATCACAAGTATTGTCTATAAGATGCTAGATTAGCACAACATAATCATCCACCACACACAACATCACAACACATTTTCTCTCCCTCTCTTGGAGGTCTCGGCCGAGAGCACCCCACCCCCACCCATCCATCTTCGATTTTCAACAAGCCATTCCAAGGCCATTCTAGTATCAAGGGTCGTATACAAAGAGTCTTGGAGCAAGCGGAACGCGAAGGACCTTTTTCTTTAGCTTTTATCCACGCCATTTTCGTCAAGATCCTTCCCTAGCCTTGAGCTAGAGGTATAATGTTTAAATCTCTATCTTGAGCTAATCTAAAGTGGTTAAAAGGATTTGTATCGGTTAAATCTCGTTAAAATGCAAAATGATGCACAAAAGTCTACTAAAAACACTTGAAATGGTGGTTAATAGCTTATATGTTGTGTAAATGTTGTAGTAATTGAAAGTTGTGTTTATTTAGACCCGATCTATGATGTGGTAGCTCAGATCATCGATTAACCCGGTTTGGTAAGATCATGGATCTTAACATAAGCTTGTTTTGAATAATACAAGGGTTAAAAGGTGAAACTCTACCACACGCGAATCATGAACTTGTGTAAAAGAGTTTTACTTGTAAAAATTGTGTTTAAAACTAGCAGATCTACGTATCTGCAAGTGGTATTTTCAAAGGACCACGTGTCAAAGAAATCATATTTTGAAAGACGGATCTTACACTAGCAAGAATGGTTTTTAGAACACACAAGTGTGTAAACACTTGTGTAACACAAAGTTTCGACAAAATAACTATTTTGGGAAAAATGACAAGAAGTTGTAAAGACGGAACTTCTCTAAAAACGAGGTTTTTGACAAAACGGATTGTTTTATATAAAGATCCACTAAAAGTAATAAGATTTACTTCACAGTTTGGATAAATCACAAGTTCATGAAGTTTATGCGATTTATATACATATTTTGGCTAGTTTGTGATTGAACATGGTTTTGGTTGAATGAAGAAAATTGTTGAGTTGATTTGTTAAAGAAAATGATACGCTTGAAAGCGTGGCCGCCTCCAGTTACAGAGGAAACTCTGGCGAAATTTTTCTAAAAACCTAACACTTAGAACTATTTACACTACAAGTGTTAGAACTATTTTTGACATGTTTTCAAAATATAAATTTCGCCATGACTTTATTTACTAAATATTCGGAGGTGGGATTTTCACAAAATTTAAACGTGATAAATATATATTTTCACACACTGTTTATGATTATTTTGTGAAAATGCATAAGTATTATTTTTAGAGTAAAAATAATATCTATGAACGTTAACGATTCCAAAATAATACGAACGCTTTCACCATAAATATATAAGTTACACCGGTAAGTATATTACCACGCAATTGTTAAAACGTAACTTACGCACTTACAGAAATATTTATGAACGCGTATTTTAACAACGTATTATTGGAGAAAAATTATGTGAAATGAAAATATAATATTTTTGAGAAAAATACTTATATTTTGGAATTGGAAAGGTATATATATTAAGTGAGACTTAATGATATAATTTGAACGCACATGTATTGAATCTCCCATCCTTGGGAAGGAGATTAACTACCAAGTATATACAGAATGCAAACACGAAATAGTTGTCTAACTATTTCCCAAAGACTTAAACTATAAAGCTAAGGCACGGCCGTCCGTCTAATAGAAATTAGCACTTGTAGGTCGTCGCACAGCTTTCTGATTTGGAGTACTTGGTAGAGACGCACCGACAGTGAGTTCATGTCCCCCTTTTCTCTAACTGTTTTCAGTTTTCTTAACTGCGGGGGGTGAAATACATGTTACTATGATTACGAGTACTTTATACACGGTATGGTTAGCGTAAGGAGGTTTATTACTCAGATCATGTGAGTGGGTAGGAGCAATATGAGGCCATTAGTCCTCATGTCGGGACCGAGGGACAGGAGCGGTAGATCTATCTGGGTGTAGCGAGCCCAGCCCCAGGCCAAACTAGAAACGGACCTTGGGGTGACTTTGTCCACATACAAATGCCGTGGCGAAATCTGCTAGGTTTGAGTCTCCCTATTTGCACTTCACATATATCAGTGGCCTTGCAAACCATTGGTGATCACAATTCCCCTTATCTGCTACATACCAAGACTATTTTTATACTCACAAGTGTTTTACATACTCACTTACACATGAACTCGCTCAACATTATTGTTGATTTTTCAACTTACATGTATTTCAGGAAATTAAAAAGGGATCTGGCACGGTATGGCATGTTTTCCGCTGCACTAGTTTCCGAGGTCATCCGGGGTTTAGGGGATGTGTCTCTTTCCTGGACAAGACACAATCCTTAAACCATGTTTATGTTATGTATTAAGTTTGTAATGTCTGTTGAACAAGATAATGGTTGTTAGGGTATGTTCCCGTTAAAACAATGGTACTGTATCTGGTTTTCAAAACTTAATGGATGATCTTGCATGATTTTACTTCATATAGCTTTGTTATGGTTAAGCTATGGTATTAAGAAGTCACACCAAATTAACCACGCTTCCGCAAAGCCAGGGTGTGACAGCTTGGTATCAGAGCTCTGATCATAGCGAACTAGGATTCCTTCTCGAGTCTAGACTATGATCACTAGGGCTCTCACGAAAACATTTTTCTGCATACCACTTAAGTCCAGATCCAAAACTTTTTACAAACAAATGTTGAGCACATTTTATTATTTATAGGCTCAGCCTGGAGGGCTGAGGCTCGGTCTGGAGGATCGAGGCTCGGTCTAGGTGACCGAGGTAGTTGAGCACGTTGATTTATTATAGGCTCAGCCTGGAGGGCTGAGGCTCGGTCTGGAGGATCGAGGCTCGGTCTAGGTGACCGAGGTAGATGGCTAGTGGGACTAGGAAGAGTAGGCTCAGTTTGGAGACTGAGGCTCGGTGTTGGAGACCGAGGCTCGATCTGAGAGCTCGAGGTAGTTGATAGAGCAGTCTAGGAAGACTGGGAGGCTAGTGAGACTAGGAGAATTATGTGATATCTTACTTGGTGACTTATGTTATTATCTGATTGTATGACTGATTATTTGAGCATATTTGTGTTTATGTTACAGACTCATGGATTCCGCCGGTACTGGCGATTCGGACACCACTGGACCCATACCTATCGTATCTGATGACCTCACATCCTCCGAGCATGAGGTGTACACATCTGACTATACCAGTACTGACGAGGATGATTTCCAGCCTTTCGCACTACCCGATGGTGCTGATGAGCCTGCAGATGACCCTCCCGCTGAGTACCTACCTCTAGTAGAGATTCCGGCTCCTATACCCTTAGCCGTTTATCCAGCATATGATCTTCTTCTTGACGCCGAGGCTGATGGCGATATTGACCTGTTTGAGGATGAGCCTTTTGAGGATGAGATCCAGGGCGAGGCCCTTCTTCCTGCGGATGATCTTCTGATGATCGCTGACGTTCCCGCTGAGGATTCGCCAGCACATTCTCCTGTCCCAGACTCCTTTGAGTCTGTGGCATCCGCACCTTCTCACACATTGAGCGCACAACACTTTGCGCACGATTCTGATCCTGACCAGGCATCCTCTGTTGCACCCATTCCCAGCTTTGCGTTTGACCATGATGACATAGAGGATTCTGATCCTATCTTTCCCCCGGGATACGACCCGGATCGTGATATCGAGTTTATACCTATGGATCAGCCCATGGAGGATCCAGCTGACCCAATAGATCCTATCGACCCCGAGTTTGACTTCGAGATGGCTTTTGATGATCCCGAGCCTGTCGTCGCTCCTGAGCAGGCAGCCGCTCTAGACCCCATACTTGAGCATGATCCCGTACATGCTGACATCCCTATTGAGCCTGTTATAGCAGACCCACCTGTTGATGATCTCCCCGCGGATGTTCCTTTGTTAGAGGGCGATCATGTTGTTGTTGATCCTGTTGTTCCTCTACCTGTTATTGATATACCTGGTGACCATCCTGTTGAGCACATTGCACCTGTTCATCCTTTTGTTGCTCCCCCACCTGATCCCATCCCACTAGAGCCCGAGCATGCACTGTTCGCAGCACGCATGGATCCACCAGATGAGCATGCACAGCACGGTTGGATACCTGCTGATGAGGATGTTCCACCTTTTCTCCCTCAGATCCCTGATACACGACATGTTGATTTTTCTTTTCAGGTTCCTCAGTTTGTACCTCCAGCGAGGCCTGGAGAGGGTTCTTCAGCCCACCCTTTTGGGCATATACCGATGTCTATCCCCTTCATGCCCCAGATGTCATCTGTTCCACCCTCTGTTGCTCCATTTCATATGGCACCTTTCTATCCCACCAGTGAGCCGTTCCTTTGGGCACCAGACTCTGCTATGCCACCTACTGACCCCTATCATTCTTTCTACATGGGGTACACTATCGAGGACGTTTTGATGTCTTTTGTCGCCCAGCACGAGTCACACACGCAGCGCATCCAGGAGCTTGAGAGAGCTCAGCTGCCACCATGCCAGTGCCATGGTCAGACACACTCTCCTCTACAGCCATTTCGACCCTTACCTCCAGATTATGCTGCCCGTCTCTTTACACTAGAGCAGCAGGTTGCCTCTATCCTCCGTACTCAGCGAGCCATGGAGGAGGACTGGCTCCAGTTACGTCGTTTGTTTTACACCCACTTTCCCCCTCCTCCACCACCATCTGTATAGAGCTCATCAGTGCTGTTTGGGTAGACGAAGGTGAGAAGACGGCGATTGTTGGACTGCACAGCATTTTTGGAGACTACATGATGATTTTGACTTTTGATGACATATATTTGATGTATTGACACTGATTCGATATAGTTTTTGGACAGGGGTGATGTAGCCCCTAGTTGATTGATGATTGTATGACACAGGGATGTACTGATACACTACTATGTGGTCTCGATATATGGCAATGGCAGTATTCTCATCATATTTGATTCGCTTGATTGCTTATGTGTATTTTTATGACATGGGATGTTGTGTGATTGGTATTTGTGATGTATTGATAACATGAGATGTTATGTGATTTTACTATTACTATCGTTATATACGTACGCTACATTATGACCTGACTTACGTATTATAACATGGGAGCTTTACTATGGCCTGACCAACTTAAACCATCTTTTAGAAGATGCCGCCGAGACGTGAGACACACATGCCAACCAATGAGGCAGAACTCCAGCAGATTATTGCTGCTGCTATAGCACAGTATGCAGCATCTCAGCCAGGAACGAGCGGAAGTATTAACCAAGGCAATAACAATCCACCTCACGGTAATACTAAGTCATTAAGACATGCCGTGACCTAATTGGATATCTCTAGCAAGGATGCTAACGCCATTCATATGTTATAACGCATGTGCAGGGTGCACCTACAAGCAGTTTCTAGACTGCAAACCGGTCAACTTTGATGGCACAGGAGGTGCTGTTGCCTTTGTTCGCTGGGCTGAGAAAACCGAATCTGTTCTTCGCATGAGCAAGTGCGCGCTGGATCAGCAAGTCACCTATATCTCAGGGCTGTTTCTAGATGGAGCCCTATCCTGGTGGAATCTGCAAGTACAGACACTTGGTGAAGCTGCTGCCTACGCGCTAACCTGGACCGAACTGAAGGAACTCATGCGCAAAAAGTACTGTTCCCGCGCAGAAATCCAGAGATTGGAGACCGAGTTTTGGCACTTGAAAATGGACGGTCCAAAGATCGCAGAATACGTTCAAAGGTTCCATGACTTATCACATGTGGTACCCTACATGGTCACTCCTGAGTTCAAGAGAATTGAACGCTTCATTTGGGGACTAGCTCCTCAAATCATAAGCATGGTAACCTCATCCAAGCCTGCGACCCTTACTGAGGCGATTGATTTGAGCGTGGCCCTCACAGAGGAGGCCATTCGCCTGAACAAGTTTGATGATGCTGAGCATAAGAAGAAAGAGACTCACGTCGAGTCATCAGGAGGTAACAAACGGAAGTTTTCAAACTTCAAGCAGGGCGCCAGCGTGGCAGTTAAGAAAGGAGGATCAGCTGGCAATGGAAAGAAAGGAAAAGGATACCAGGGCACCCAGCCCAAGTGTAATACCTGTCAACGCCACCATACTGGGCATTGTAATGTGAAAATATGTGAAGCATGTGGAAAGCCGGGCCACTCGAAAGAATCTTGTTGGGCTAGTGCTGGCCGGGGAGGCCAGGGAGGATTTGGGAATAGAAATAATAACCGTGGTGGTATTGGGAATCGCCCACAGGGGAACAATGGAGGAGACGAAAATCGAGGAAACAATGCTAACCAAGCGGGCGCTGTGAATCGTAATCAGAGGAATGATCAAGCTGGTGGAAACGGGCAAAGACTTGGGTGTTTTAACTGCGGTGATATCGGGCATTTTAAGAAGAACTGCCCAGACTTAAACCAAGCCCGTGGAAGAGTGTTCCAACTCGAAGCAAGGGAAGCGCGCCAGGACCCCAATGTCGTTACTGGTACGTTCCCTGTAAATCAACGCTATGCATCCGTCTTATTTGATACTGGTGCCGATTATAGCTTCGTATCGTTAGAGTTTAAGAGTATGCTTGGTTTAGCCGCTAATAAATTAGATATTCCCTACTCGATCGAATTAGCTAATGGGAAGTTAGTAGAAGCCAATGAAGTTATCAGAGGTTGTGTGATCGAATTAGGACAGCGTGAGTTTGCTTTAGATCTACTACCAGTCCAGTTGGGAAGCTTCGACGTGGTAGTAGGAATGGATTGGCTATCAGGCAACAAGGCGGAGATAGTTTGCCACGAAAAGGTCGTTCGTATTCCAACCGAAGATGGCGAAACAATTGTGGTTCATGGAGAGAAGCGTGATACGCCGTTAAGAATTATCAGCTGCTTGAAAGCAAGGAAGTGTTTGCAGAAGGGATGTGTTGCCTTCCTGGCACACATTGTGGATAAGGAGGCTGCTGAGCCAAGAATCGAAGACATCCCTATCGTAAGGGAGTACCCAGAAGTCTTCCCAGAAGACTTGCCTGGATTGCCGCCTCTGAGGCAAGTAGAGTTTCACATCGATCTAGTCCCAGGCGTCGCGCCTGTGGCTAAGGCACCGTATAGACTTGCTCCGTCTGAGATGCAGGAACTGTCGACACAGCTTCAAGAGTTGTTAGACAAGGGTTTTATCCGACCAAGCTACTCGCCTTGGGGAGCTCCGGTCCTGTTCGTCAAAAAGAAGGACGGTAGTTTTCGAATGTGCATCGACTACCGGGAGCTGAACAAGCTGACGATCAAGAATAGGTATCCTCTGCCAAGAATTGATGATCTGTTCGACCAACTTCAAGGTTCAAGCTTTTATTCAAAGATCGATCTTCGATCTGGATACCATCAGTTAAGGATACAAGAAGAGAGTATCCCAAAGACAGCCTTCAGAACTCGTTATGGACACTACGAGTTCCTCGTTATGCCGTTCAGTTTGACAAACGCACCTGCAGTCTTTATGGACTTGATGAATAGAGTTTGCAAGCCGTACTTGGACAAGTTCGTGATTGTATTTATCGACGACATCTTGATCTATTCAAGAACAAAGGCCGAGCACGAACAACACCTAAGAGCTATTTTGGAGCTGCTGAAGAAGGAACAGTTGTATGCCAAATTCTCCAAGTGCGAATTTTGGCTACGCGAAGTCCAGTTCCTTGGACATGTGGTTAATGGAAATGGAATCCATGTGGATCCAACAAAGATCGAAGCAATCAAGGATTGGGAAACGCCAAAGACGCCAACCGAGATTCGGCAATTCTTGGGTTTGGCTGGCTACTATCGAAGGTTCATCGAGGATTTCTCAAAAATCGCTCAACCTTTGACGCTCCTCACCCAGAAAGATAAGAAGTTTGATTGGGGAATTAAACAGGAAGAAGCATTCCAGATACTGAAGGATAAGCTCTGCAATGCGCCAATCTTAGCACTACCGGAGGGTACAGATGATTTCGTGGTATACTGTGACGCTTCGCGTCAAGGATTGGGTTGTGTGTTGATGCAACGCCAAAAGGTTATTGCTTACGCATCGCGTCAGTTGAAAGTGCACGAAAAGAACTATACCACACACGATTTGGAACTTGGCGCAGTGGTTTTTGCTTTGAAGATCTGGAGACACTACCTTTATGGTACGAAGTGTACAATCTTCACAGATCACAAGAGCCTACAGCACATATTCAACCAGAAGGAGTTGAACATGAGGCAAAGACGATGGGTTGAGTTGCTGAACGATTACGACTGCGAGATAAAGTATCATCCAGGGAAGGCGAATGTAGTCGCCGATGCCCTAAGTCGTAAAGTGAGAATCAAGCCCATAAGGGTTAGAGCTTTGGAAATGATTATTCGAACCGATCTTTCCTTGCGCATTCGTGCCGCGCAAAAGGAAGCTCTCAAAGAAGGAAACCTTGAAGAAGAATATCTCCGTGGGATGGAGAAGCTACTGGTACCAAACGAGGAAGGAACGTTATGTTTTGAGAAAAGGATTTGGGTTCCTTCGTTTGGTGGTGTAAGGAAGGTTATTTTTGATGAAGCTCACAAATCACGGTACTCTATCCATCCTGGAGCGGATAAGATGTACCAGGATCTCAAAGATTATTATTGGTGGCCTAGGTTGAAAGGCGATGTTGCTGTTTATGTGAGCAAATGTTTAACATGCGCTAAGGTTAAAGCGGAATACCAGAAGCCTTCAGGACTTCTACAACAACCTGAGATTCCCAAGTGGAAATGGGAACAAATCTCCATGGATCTTATTACGAAATTGCCAAGAACGCCAAGAGGCCATGACACTATCTGGGTGATAGTGGATCGATTAACAAAGTCAGCACACTTCTTACCTATCAGAGAGAAGGATAATACAAGCAAATTGGCTAAAATTTACATGAGCGAGATCGTCGCACGCCATGGAGTACCTCTCTCAATCATCTCTGATAGAGACGGAAGGTTTGTCTCAAGGATATGGCAATCCTTCCAAGAAGCCTTTGGCTCACAATTGAATCTGAGCACTGTGTTTCATCCGCAAACTGACGGCCAGAGCGAGCGAACGATACAGACTTTGGAAGACATGCTGAGAGCGTGTGTTATGGATTTGGGCGGTAGCTGGGATAAGCATTTGCCTTTGGTCGAATTTTCGTACAACAACAGCTACCACACCAGTATTGGTGTCGCGCCATTTGAAGCCCTATACGGACGCAAGTGCCGGTCACCCCTATGTTGGGCTGACGCAGGTGATAGGCAGCTTGCTGGTCCCGAAATCGTCCAAGAGACGACAGACAAGATCGCGCAGATTCTTAAACGCATCGAAGCAGCTCGCCACAGACAGAAGGCCTATGCGGATCCAAACCGAAAACATGTGGATTTCCAAGTTGGAGAAATGGTGTTATTGAAAGTCTCACCCTGGAAGGGTGTGGCACGCTTCGGAAAGCGTGGGAAGTTAAATCCGCGCTACATTGGTCCTTTCAGAATTCTGGAAAGAATAGGACTAGTAGCATACAAGTTGGACCTACCTGCTGAACTGAATGGTGTTCACGATACATTTCATGTATCCAACCTGAAGAAAAGTCCAACTCAAGTCACCGTTGCCATTCCCACCGACGAGATTCATGTTGACGACACGCTCCACTTCGTTGAAGAACCTGTTGAGGTCACAGATTGGAAAGTTAACAAGACTCGCCGGAGCAGTGTCAAGCTCGTCAAAGTTCGTTGGAATGCCAGACATGGTCCTGAATACACCTGGGAACGTGAGGACCGGATGAAAGAGAAATACCCCCACCTTTTTCCTAAGAACCCTGCATCTACAAGCAGAACTTAAATTTCGGGACGAAATTTATTTAACGGGGGGAGAATGTGACAACCCTCACCAAACCAGGTATCCGTACGACTTAATTAATGATTAATTACTGCTTAATTACTGTGCTTATTTGAACTAGCTGATGAACTGCTACTTGATATCTGATACATGTACTTACTTGCATCATACTTTACTTATCGTCACTACATTATTTACATACGGCACCTTAGTGACAAACATGATGCACAAAAAGCACAGTAGCACAACAGCGGATAACCTATTGAACATGCTGATAAAGCCAGCATCAGGCAAACACTGCCTCCAAGGCCTATAAGAGCCTGAGATATTTTGCTACACTAGTGGTAAGTGTAGGGATACAAGGGTTGTGGAACCGCGTCTCTAGGAATAAGTTACAATGACTGGATGTGCCTAAAACGTACTCTAAGCACAAAACACAGCACTTTGATAAATAATCCAGCTTCTAGCTGACTAGTAAAGTGCCAAAGCATGGGGAAAATAACACTAGACACTTTCCAAAGTGTCAGGAAACAAATTGTGTCACTAAATAAATATAACGACACTTTAAAAGCTTTGTTAACGCTTTAACGGATTACTATCCAACCGAACAACCGGGCGTTACCCGAAACATGAAAATATTGTTATTTTCATTATTACTCTTTTTCTGAGCCAGTTAGGGTCCCCGTATACCCTAACACCCATTGTATCTCACTAAACATAACTAACTAAGTTCAACACTTAACTAACCTAATTAACCTAACTAAACATCAACTAATCTAGTTGAGATCGAACCAAACTACCCCCCCCCCCCTTAACCAAAACCGTCCCCAAGGGGACATACCATGTACCATGTTGATTATTTTAATGTTATATGTCTAATATCCTAAAGACACATGATCCTTTGGTCCATAATCACAAGTATTGTCTATAAGATGCTAGATTAGCACAACATAATCATCCACCACACACAACATCACAACACATTTTCTCTCCCTCTCTTGGAGGTCTCGGCCGAGAGCACCCCACCCCCACCCATCCATCTTCGATTTTCAACAAGCCATTCCAAGGCCATTCTAGTATCAAGGGTCGTATACAAAGAGTCTTGGAGCAAGCGGAACGCGAAGGACCTTTTTCTTTAGCTTTTATCCACGCCATTTTCGTCAAGATCCTTCCCTAGCCTTAAGCTAGAGGTATAATGTTTAAATCTCTATCTTGAGCTAATCTAAAGTGGTTAAAAGGATTTGTATCGGTTAAATCTCGTTAAAATGCAAAATGATGCACAAAAGTCTACTAAAAACACTTGAAATGGTGGTTAATAGCTTATATGTTGTGTAAATGTTGTAGTAATTGAAAGTTGTGTTTATTTAGACCCGATCTATGATGTGGTAGCTCAGATCATCGATTAACCCGGTTTGGTAAGATCATGGATCTTAACATAAGCTTGTTTTGAATAATACAAGGGTTAAAAGGTGAAACTCTACCACACGCGAATCATGAACTTGTGTAAAAGAGTTTTACTTGTAAAAATTGTGTTTAAAACTAGCAGATCTACGTATCTGCAAGTGGTATTTTCAAAGGACCACGTGTCAAAGAAATCATATTTTGAAAGACGGATCTTACACTAGCAAGAATGGTTTTTAGAACACACAAGTGTGTAAACACTTGTGTAACACAAAGTTTCGACAAAATAACTATTTTGGGAAAAATGACAAGAAGTTGTAAAGACGGAACTTCTCTAAAAACGAGGTTTTTGACAAAACGGATTGTTTTATATAAAGATCCACTAAAAGTAATAAGATTTACTTCACAGTTTGGATAAATCACAAGTTCATGAAGTTTATGCGATTTATATACATATTTTGGCTAGTTTGTGATTGAACATGGTTTTGGTTGAATGAAGAAAATTGTTGAGTTGATTTGTTAAAGAAAATGATACGCTTGAAAGCATGGCCGCCTCCAGTTACAGAGGAAACTCTGGCGAAATTTTTCTAAAAACCTAACACTTAGAACTATTTACACTACAAGTGTTAGAACTATTTTTGACATGTTTTCAAAATATAAATTTCGCCATGACTTTATTTACTAAATATTCGGAGGTGGGATTTTCACAAAATTTAAACGTGATAAATATATATTTTCACACACTGTTTATGATTATTTTGTGAAAATGCATAAGTATTATTTTTAGAGTAAAAATAATATCTATGAACGTTAACGATTCCAAAATAATACGAACGCTTTCACCATAAATATATAAGTTACACCGGTAAGTATATTACCACGCAATTGTTAAAACGTAACTTACGCACTTACAGAAATATTTATGAACGCGTATTTTAACAACGTATTATTGGAGAAAAATTATGTGAAATGAAAATATAATATTTTTGAGAAAAATACTTATATTTTGGAATTGGAAAGGTATATATATTAAGTGAGACTTAATGATATAATTTGAACGCACATGTATTGAATCCCCCATCCTTGGGAAGGAGATTAACTACCAAGTATATACAGAATGCAAACACGAAATAGTTGTCTAACTATTTCCCAAAGACTTAAACTATAAAGCTAAGGCACGGCCGTCCGTCTAATAGAAATTAGCACTTGTAGGTCGTCGCACAGCTTTCTGATTTGGAGTACTTGGTAGAGACGCACCGACAGTGAGTTCATGTCCCCCTTTTCTCTAACTGTTTTCAGTTTTCTTAACTGCGGGGGTGAAATACATGTTACTATGATTACGAGTACTTTATACACGGTATGGTTAGCGTAAGGAGGTTTATTACTCAGATCATGTGAGTGGGTAGGAGCAATATGAGGCCATTAGTCCTCATGTCGGGACCGAGGGACAGGAGCGGTAGATCTATCTGGGTGTAGCGAGCCCAGCCCCAGGCCAAACTAGAAACGGACCTTGGGGTGACTTTGTCCACATACAAATGCCGTGGCGAAATCTGCTAGGTTTGAGTCTCCCTATTTGCACTTCACATATATCAGTGGCCTTGCAAACCATTGGTGATCACAATTCCCCTTATCTGCTACATACCAAGACTATTTTTATACTCACAAGTGTTTTACATACTCACTTACACATGAACTCGCTCAACATTATTGTTGATTTTTCAACTTACATGTATTTCAGGAAATTAAAAAGGGATCTGGCACGGTATGGCATGTTTTCCGCTGCACTAGTTTCCGAGGTCATCCGGGGTTTAGGGGATGTGTCTCTTTCCTGGACAAGACACAATCCTTAAACCATGTTTATGTTATGTATTAAGTTTGTAATGTCTGTTGAACAAGATAATGGTTGTTAGGGTATGTTCCCGTTAAAACAATGGTACTGTATCTGGTTTTCAAAACTTAATGGATGATCTTGCATGATTTTACTTCATATAGCTTTGTTATGGTTAAGCTATGGTATTAAGAAGTCACACCAAATTAACCACGCTTCCGCAAAGCCAGGGTGTGACAGTAATTGCATCATGCAGTTGTCGCAGGTTTGAACAATATGGATTGTTGTGCAAACATATATACTTAGTGTTCAAGATGTTCAAAGTGAAAGAAATTCCTAACAAGTACGTTATGAGAAGATGGACCAAAGACGTGGTACCGAATGATCTAAATAACACATTTGATTTAAGTGTTGATGATAATGATGGGCATAAAAAGGCCAAAGAGGTTGCGTATGAGATAATGCAGACCGGGGAGTATCTTATTGGTAACTTGATGAGAGATTTTGATCATCTTGTTATAGTCAGGGATCGGATGAGGGAGATGAAAGAAATGGTTGATGAACTTCGCATAACTAAGCCCATCGACCCTAAGTTTGATAGATATTCAAGGTTAATCGGTTACTAGAAACCGAACACTGATGCTCCACCTACAGTCCGTGTGCCAACCGGTATTAGAAACAAAGGACGCCGTTCACATAAGCGGATTAAATAAAAAAAAGAAAAGATTATTAGTCTAAAAGGCAAGAGAAGTCGGACATGCAGTGTTTGCAATACCAAAGGTCATGATATCCGAACTTGCGAGGTTTTAAAGGGTAAAGCTAGTGCTGCCGATAAGAAAGGGAAGAAAAGAAGAGTAATTTAGTTAGAGACTGGTCCTGGTTTAGTAGACGAAGAGGACGAGGAGGCAGAAACTGGTGAGGGAGAGGGGGAGTATGAGGAGGTTGACGAAGCAGATGATAGTGATTCTGAATGGGAAGAGCTATACGACGACGACGACGAGTAATTTTTGAACCACAATTACATACATTTAAACATTGGTTTTTTCATGCCATTTTTAAGAAACACCTTTATGTATCTGTGATCTTGACATATGCCGTGCGTGATTAAGTATACCATCTCAACTGCCTTTTTAAACATGCGTGATAAATATTTCTTTTTTTTTTTTTAACATGCGTGATAATATCTCAACTACCTTTTTAAGTATCCCCTGTTCACAGCTATTTCAAGCAAAATCATACCCAAACACATATATTTTTTTTCATAACTAGCGTGATAATATTTCATATTAGTTTAAACATGCCTGATAATATCCCAACTGCCTTTTTAAATATCCCCTGTTCACAGCTATTTCAAGCAAAATCATACCCAAACTCATATTTTTTTTCATAACTAGCGTCTGATGTAAACTGCCTTTTTAAACATGCGTCATAATATTCCATATTTTTTTAAACCTGCGTGATAATATTTATCATTCCTTTTTTCATATAATAACATCAAAAGACCATACATATATGACTGAAAAGGTATCAAAACATGCTAAAAGTAAGCCATAGTTGTAAGTTTTCAAAATACCAACATTATAACATCCCCAAAAATCAACAAAAAACGGTGATTAATCAGTCATACCACCTAGTTCGATGTGAATATCTTCCCAAGCTCCTTGTCACTTGTTTCCATCTTCTCTTGCACCGTCTCCACTGCATCTTTCAGATACGAGTAAACCAAGTGATCAACAGATGACTGATCCATCATGACGTTTATGCCCTTGTCCCTCAACGAAGATTTCGCTTCCTGTAGTAGTTTTCCCCAGGTTTGTTGGTTCATCTTCTGCTGTTCTAATACCTTCATCTGCGCATAAAAAATACTGTTAGTAGAGTTTACATCAGATGCAAGCTCTGTCAAACTGCGGCTGGAGAGGAGCTCCTTGATGGCTCTGTTTCCTGGCTCAGTCGACATTGTTGTACTTAGTTAGGCTTCTTATTTTTGCCAAAAATGAAATGGTGGTTATATAATATGTATGAAGAGTTTGATTTAATAGGGTAGTTGGGGGAGATTTGGTTAGTAAAATTAAATTTCCTACTTAATTACCAGTCATGTCGATTTGGAAGCCTATTTCTAGATATCATTATTATTAGCAATTTTTTTATTGAAAATCAAGTTGCAAGTTGCTTACTATTATCAAAATATCCAACTTTCTTAAATTCACTCATTCAATGTACAGGTTTCTTTTTTTTGGTAGAATATGCTTTTTTGCATTTTCTTAAAACATGCGTGATTATTTATAAATGCGTAATTATTGACCAGCAGCAATTCCTTTTTATCAGTCAATATTCATGTAACTTACTAAGGGTAGGCTTTTTTCTCAAAAGTCCAATGGGGGTTATCAAATATTTATGAAGATTTTCTTTTAATAGGGTAGTTGGGTGAGATTTGTTCAGTAAAATTAAATATGTAACATAATTACCTGTCAGGTTGTTTTGGAAGAGGAAGGCTATTTGTAGATATCATTATTTTTAGGATTATTATATTTTATTACAAGTAGCATGTTTTTTAATGTTTTTTACAAAACATCGATATTACTTGAACTCACTGTACTTGTTTCATGTAATTTTTTTGTTTAGAATATGCAATTTCATTTATTATAACGTGCGTGATTTTGTGGGCTTATGTACATAGATACGTGCGTGATTTTTGAACTTCGATAATTTTCTAACATGTGTACTTTTTATAAATATCTGTACTGGACCAACAAAATTCCAAAAAACATCAACAGTGTATTATTATCCAATAATTGGCATGCTTAATAATTATAGATGTCATCTTCTTGGTATTTCATTTTATATTTCATTGAAACACGATTTCAATATTACCTTCAAAGATGTCAGATTCTCTCAATTCATCTACTAGATCTTCTTCATCATCTGGTATGAGTGTTTACCTCAAAAAGAGGATCCAGGAACAAATTGCTGAAGACAGGTCTTGTAAAGACTTGTTGGAGACTAACGTTTCTAGGGTAAGAGAGAACATGAAGAGGAGAGAAGAAATATTCAACTTGCTGTCCGGAATGAAAGAGTCCAGTGTCCGAGAGGTAGCTATGATGTCCATGGTTGATCTAGGAGAGCGTGATGAGAAACAGCTAAAGGAGCTTTCGGATGCAATAGCCGTTTTAAGATGCTTTATGGACACCAAGATCAAGTTTTTAGAGTCCTTTTTTTGAATTTGTCTAAGCATGTGTGTTTCGTGTATGTTTTCGAGTAGTTTAACCATGTTTTTTTTGGTTTATCTAAGTGGTTTTCTATGTATTGCACCTGTTTTTTGATAACGAATCATAGGCGTTGTGTTTTGTTATTAATGTCGTATCGTAGTATAGTATAGAAAAACATCAAAACAAGAAAAATCTAAATAAAAAAAATTACAAGCACAGCATTAATAAAACAAAAATTGGTGAACATATCACTGTAACAAAAAAAGTTTAAATACATAACATTTTTGTTCACATTTTTTTAAGATTAAAGAACTCATCCAATCGTTTACTGATTTTTTTATCTAGATCTTTCAACATATCCACTTTGGCCGAGTTTTTCTCAAATTCTTTAGCTGCTTCAAAGACTTGTTTTCTTATAAGATTGTACTCCGACAATACAATCATACTAAGGTAGCGATACCTCAAGAACCGAAGTTGTGAATCTTGAACCTCTTTTCTATCTTCGTTGAAAACCCCCGGATTCCATGGTGTTTTGCCTTTGTATGTCTCCATATGCCTCATAGTGAAGACACCACAATCAACTCCATTTTCAAGAGTCCTCCAATCCATTTCTTTCCATATTATCCTTGCTGTTTCCAATTTTTTTATCCATTCTTTTTGTCGTTTCTTGTTTTTTAGGTATTGAATGAGAGCTTTACGCTATAATCAGATAAAAAATTATATTAGTACCTATGTATTATAGTATATAAAGTTGAATTTTGTAGTTTTACCAGGATTTCGGGACGCCCACGGTAACGTTTACCAAACGCTTGTTTGATCCTAGAGTTATCAATTAACTCAATATCCCCCTTCTTTAAGTGAAAGCATATATAGAAGAAATGTTGAGATAATAGTACTGGAATGAAGATAAGATCCACTGTTTCAATATTCTTCACCCCATATTTAACCAGTGTATCTTCAAGGTTTGATTCAAATACTTTCAATCGTGCATTGTCATTGTACTCGGGCCCATAAATTGGTTCAGGCTGCAAAAATTTGTATGTATCCGGTAAGTATAGTATCTACATATTTATAAACAAGCGTAATTCAATTATAACATGCGTGATTAATACCTAATGATCCTACGTGCGTTATTACCACACAACTTGTGTGAATATTTTTAAACAAGCGTAATTATTTGATAACATGCGTGATTAATTGAAAATGAACCAACGTTATTAATTGTTTCAAATAAATAACTTGCGTTATTAACTTACAATCATTGAAGTTGGCAAGAACAGCCTGTACGGTGATGATTTTTTGTCCCTTTTTTTCTCTCTTCATAGTTTAACACATCTACAAAAGTGTCCACTCCATTAGAAGCTACGAATTGTGATGGGTGGAAGCTTTCAAAAATTATTTTAAAGGTTTCCAACCCACTTTCTGACTTGTACATCACTGACCTGTTTGATATAACCAACAAGTCAATTAGTGGATCTTTTTAAGTGTTTTAAAGAAACAAAATGTAGAACTTACCCAATATCACCGATCGGAGATAAGAGGTATGAGATGATCGTTTTGTCACGATCCAAGAGTGGCTCATATAAGCTTACTATCATGTTGCAGTAAGGTGATCGGTATGCATCACCTAATTCTGTCATTCGTTTTTCATTCATATCCTTATACTTTTTAATATGCGCCCTCACTATTTCATCCTTTTCTTTTTCATTCAACATTTTTTTGTTTACACCCGTAGTAGTATTTTGTGCACTCCCCGATGAAGTTGTTTGTAGGATGGGAGCCAATTTTAAAAGCGTCTCCACCGACTGCATTTCTGCATCCGTTACTTCATCATTTGTTTCTTCAGCGGATGTGTTGGATGTGTTTTTTTACCATACACGTCAGGGTTTATGTTTTCTAGTTGATTCAACATCGAGTTGGTTACCGTATTTTGCGTTGGTGTTTTTTGTTGACTAGACTCTGCTAAAATTACCTCTTGTTGTATTTCTTGTTCCACATCTGTCGCAGCGTCAATCACTGTTTGTATGATAAAGTTCATCAGTAAGAAAACAGTAACTACTGTAGTAATGATTAAATTTGTTACCTTTGCTCGTCTGGTCAGGGTGTCTGTATACACCTGGTTCTACAGTTTGTAATTGTGCCAGGCATGTGTCTGAAATACCCCCATCTTCTTTAATCACAATCTCATCATCGTCACAACCTTAAGAAAACATAAACGTTTTATCATCATTTAACTTAAATTGCTGATAATATTAGAAAAAAATACACAAAATGTTGTCTACCTTTTGTCTTTGTCTTTTCGGTGTTTTCCTTTTGTTCTGTTGCATCTTTATCTCCTACGAACTGTTGAGTATTAGCTGCATCCTCTACATCTTCATTTAAAAGAACTTCATCACTACCACAAGTTTTATGATCAGCCGTTGAGACGATATCCTTCACTGTATCATCCCACCTTTTACACATTCTCATTATTTCTGGATCCCATAAATACTTTTCCTTGGCGTCAGTAACGATTTCGTTCATTTGCGTAACGAGAGCAATGTATTTATTTATGTTACGGTCCATGTTTTTCAACAACACCTACAGGATTTAAAGGTCAATATTCACAGTAGCTTTTGGTTTAATCTAAAGTAGTGTCATTATTTTATCACTTTTAAAAATAAGAGTTATTATACATAAATCAAGCGTCATTATGTCAGATATCATTATGGATAGTGCATGATTATTTCAAAATAGTGTACCTTCTTATTTTTCTTTGAGGCTTCACGCGCACCATCGTCACAGGGTACCCCTGTCAGCTGAATCGGTGTGCTGCAGTAGTCTATAAGTTTTTACGTTTGGGTCCCGATGCCCGTAACTAGGTTCAACTCTGAAATATCACGAACTTCATTCCAGTCATCAAACAAATCAGATGTTGATGGTATGTAACATTCGTCGTTTGGATCTTTTTCACATTCCTTTCGCCTTTTGTAGACCTTTGTGGTATCCACAGGTGGTATTGTGAACTCATTTGTTATAGGGTCACCCGTCTTTTCTAATCCAACTGTGTTTCCTTCTACTGCTGCAGCCTCGTGTACTGGGATGTTGTCATGGAAAAGGTCTTCCAATAATGTCGAAGGCTGTTGAGCATACTTATTTAGGACTTCTGTTGACATTTTCGCAACCTCTTATTGCTCATGGTCTTCGTTGTCTGAGGCTACCGGATGCTCTTGAACCTTTGGCAGATGTTGATCCTGCTGTTGAAGCTGTTGGGCCTGGTCATCCCCATGCGTTTGGGTTTCATTCCGATGCCTTTGGTCACCATTTTCAAAATTATCTTCAACATCTGTTAGCGGCCCATTGTTGTATATATGCTCCTCTAAGTCGTCAACCATAATCCCTGTCATATACTTTATGACAGGCATTTCGATAACTTCCTTGAAAAAATTGTGCCTTTTGTTGTATTTGTGGGCGTATAGAAGCTGCATAGACATGAAAATCAAAAGTTTGAAATGTTAGTAACAATCGACTTTTCTACTTGATATTATCAAGATGTTTTGAAAAACGTACCGTCAGAAAAGCAACAGGTCCGTTATATTGTGAATCAAATTTTTTTCCAACCTTGTCTAGTTCTTTTAAGAGATTCTAAAACAAATGAGCATCAGTCCAGTTTCGATATGTCTTCCTCTTTGTCAATTGCAAGCAAAAAACTTTGTTTCACTGTGGTTGACTTTGTAATCTCTACAAATAAGGTGTTCCAGTAGGCTAAAAAATTTAACTTGAATAACCTTCCACCATTTGGTTGTAGATGCATTGCGTCTGCAACCAATCCATGAGTGATCCTGTTCTTATCGGGCCACGGGTTTTTGAACTCATCTATGGTTGTATCTACCCCATTAGTAGCAGTATTTTTTTGTACTATTGCACCCTTCCGAGGCTTATTTTTTTCGATTACCGGATTTGGCCCCTTCGGAATACCAAACACATCATGTACTGAATCACATGTTATCCTTATCCTATGATTTCCGATGTTTAGCGTGTTGTCTTGCTCGTCATAGTTTCGTACGAGCCAATATCCCAAATGGGTGCATATGTAATTAACATTTATATCAAGAACTGGTCCAAATCCTATGCTTTTAACATCGGCTATCTGTGCTTGAGTAAACTTTCTTATTGTTTCCAAGAAAGAAGAAGGACTACACCTTAGACTTAATGCTTCGAGATGATAAGCATAGAATGGTCTCCGTTCTACCTTAATTGGTTCTGGTACCTTAATTGTCTTTGTAGGCTTTGTAGTGTCACGAACCTTATCTTGTTTCCCCACTCTCATCTTCTTTATATTTATAGGCTCCTGAAAATCATCATCATCTTCTTCATCAGCTCTATTATTTGGCCTCTTTTTTGTGTTTTGTCCCTTTTTTTCTAAAATCTTCTACAGGTGGTTCAAAATCATCATCATCTACATCAGTTACTTTCTTTGATCCTTTAGTTAACTTTGGAGGCATGTGTCTTTTTGTCTGCTCAATTGGGGGTTCAAAATCATCATCATCGTCAGCAACCTCTGCATACATAGGAAACAAATCATATAAAAATCACGCAAATCATAAAGCCAAAACAAATCAAATACAAAGGCAAAACTGAAAATCATCATCATCTTCATCAGTTCTATTATCTGGCCTCTTTTTTGTGTTTTGTCCCTTTTTTCTAAAATCTTCTACAGGTGGTTCAAAATCATCATCATCTACATCAGTTACTTTCTTTGATCCTTTAGATACAGGCACTGCCGTAGGTAGTGGCAGACTGGTTTATCAACACCATATTACATAAAAGGTTAATCATCAGAGGATATCAATTTTCAAATGGATAAACATGATGAACATGCGTTTGAATGCACCCATTGACAAATAACGCATGTTCTCAAATAATACCGCATGTTAACCTAAAACTGAAAAACCCCCAATTTAAATTAACGCTTGTTAAAAACCCCCAATTTAAAATGACGCTTGTTAGTTCGGATCAATCTGAAAAAATTGCTTGTTGGCCAAATCAAAATACAACAACGAATGGTTCCAAACTCAATTTCACTAAACGCAAGTTGAAAAGTTCTAAACCGAATGCCAAAAAATCAACCCCTAAAAATGGGGATTTAGTGAAAACCTGGTATGTTGGTCGCCATCAACTCCGGATCGTTTCGTTTCTTGCTCCTCTTCTCCCTTGTAGCTAAGTTTTTTTCACCATGAATCACACACTCAGTATCGTCACTCGTAAATCAAATGACTTAAAATAGATGTAAAAGAATGAAAAATTTTAGCAAATCTATTCATTTACCTCCAAATGCCGTAATCGTCATTGACCTCTTTTCCAATTTTACTTCGATCGGTGCGAGATTTTGGGGTTCTAAATTTGTATTTTGATTTTGAGAAGATGATGATGCCGGTTATATAATGAAGGTAAATTACGCTTTTAACCTTTTGGAAGAGCAATTACAACTTCTCCCTTGCTAATCGTTTAGAATTAATGACGCACTAATCACTCTCATCGGACGGCCAGAATTGTCCCGTACGCAATGTAGGATTATTGGTAATGTATGATAACCGCTCTCTCTCTATATATATATATATATATATATTATCAGCAAGTAAAAAAATGGTTGAAAGCATTATATATTCTTATTCTTAGAGTTAAATGCTTGGATAGTCCATGTGGTTTGTCCTTTTTTCACTTTTAGTCCCTAACTTTCTAAAATTACAGCTATAGTCCCCAACTTTTCACTTTTTGTTCCCGGATAAATAAAAATAGGATTTATTCCTATGAAAATGTGTGTACTTAAAACTTGGGTTTTACCCCATGTGTTTAATATTATGAAAATGTGGTATTTTACTCTGATAAAATATTTCCTAACTACGGTCCTGATGAAATTTCTGCTGCCAAAATTAGACAATACCATATACCACCGAAACTGACCGCGGCCACCCGTTCCCGTATTTGTATAGGGGGACGGGGGTTACGAAAGAAGTTGGTATCAGAGCTAAGCCACTGATTCAGCCACAGAAGTGTTCTGCTGACACCAAAATTAAATCTGTTAGGAAATAAATTACGGGAATACGTGCATTATTGTATTTTCTTGTTATGTGTTATTTGACTATTTGTTAGTTTACAGTATGAGCGACCAAGGACCATCTGACGCGTACCGTCAATTGTCTGGTTCGCCTAGAAGCGAAGGTGCCTCTTCTCAGCCTGCCCTTTCGGGGTACTCTGCTGATACGGAAGAAGGAATATTCGTATTTAAGGCTCATTCTGAAGAGCCATTTCCTTAGAAAAAGAGGGGATGGTTCAGTAGGGGAGCACATGAGCGTAGAAAGCGTATGAAAAAGTTACAAGACCAGAGAGCACTAGCAGCAGCCAAAAGAGAAACCGATGCCTATGCCCAGGAAATGATTAATAGAGGTATAGCCAACATCCACGTCCTAGCAACCACTGCAGCTGGCCCTAACCTGGAACAAATAATAGCACCCCAACCACAACCACCAATTCCTGACCAACCGATGGAGATAGAAAACCCTGAAAATCAAGTAGAAATGCATGATTTCAACCCGGAGGAGATACCTAGGGTACCCGCACCAAATCCCTTTGACCCAAATTACGACCCATGGTGGGATGACAATAGGGACTATGTGCAACGTTACCCGATACACGAAGACATGCCCATGCAGAACCTAGGAGCCTACCCAGGGTTAGATTCTCTAGATCCCTATTACGATAATGATGTATTCATTAGGGAGATTCTAGAAAATCCTTACCCATACCAGGCCCCTACACCTCCGTACCAAGAACCCGCACCCCAGTTTCCGAACCCAGTCCTAGAACCTGCACCCCCAATGAGTGCAGAAAATGTACAAGAACTTAGGACATTTGGTGAGGAAATTTTAGAAAATAGTGAAAGGATGAGACAGGTGGGAGAGCGACTCATCTGGAAGTACGACGAGCGCAATATGAACTTCTGGATGAATCCATATCCGTAGACGCGATGGTGGAGAAGGTTATAATAATATAATATAATATAATATAATAATAAAATATGTGTGTATGTGTATGAAAAAAACTACGGATGCCTATTATTAGTAGTGTAACTTTAAATTTCAGTTGGTATTGTAATTTTAATTTCAGTAGTGGTGTGTAATAGATGCATATTATATGAATAGAGTAAAGTCGAAATGATCGACGCATTTGACCAAAATGCGTGTCATGTGATTAGCTATATTAATTATTATTTTGTGATATTAATACGTGGTAATTGTTTAAAATTCAGATGGACAACGAAGTGAACCAGGAAAACCAGAGTGATAACCACCCGAATAACGATAATCTGAATAATGAGAATCTGAACAACAACAATAACAATGGAAACCAAGTGGATAATAGTGTCATCCAACATATAGTGGCACAAGGAATTATAGATGCAATGCCATATATTCTTAAAACTGTTAAGGATGCTAATAATATAAGTAAGCATAGCAATAAGCGTCCAACTGAACCAGAACACAGCGTAAACAATGGACCCGTACTTCAAGTGCCCATTCCCAAAGAAGAAGAACCATGCCTTATGGTTGTTCTTACAAATAATTCTGGTCCTGCAAACCAATAGAATTCTCGGGCAATGAAGGACCCATTGCAGCTCTACACTGGATAGAAAAGACTGAGGCTGTTTTAAAGATAAGCAAGTGTGCTGAAGAAGACAAGATAATGTTTGCTTCTAATTTATTTAAAAACTCAGCCTTAGAATGGTGGAACACTATCCTCCAGTCAAGAGGAAGCGATAGGGTTTACAACATGGAATGGGAGGAATTTAAGAATATGGTAGAAAGGAAATTCTGCCCTCCCAAGGAAAAGGAACAGATAGCAAATAAGTTCCTAAACCTTAGGATGACTGGGGTAGATAGTAAGTGGTATACTACCACATTCTTTGAATATGCTAGAATAGTACCAACCCTTGCATCACCTGAACCGGTATTAATCTCCCGTTACATATGGGGATTAATTGGAGAGATTAGACATGTAGTCAAGGCAGCTAGACCCCAAACTATAGAAGAAGTTGTAGAACTAGCAAATACCTTGACAGATGAATTAATCCGTACTAGAGAAGAAGACCAGAGGAGAAACCTAGCTCAAAGGCTTACCCAAGAATTCTGCTCTGGGAATTCCAACCGTAGGAATATAGGTTCTACCTCTGCACCATACTGCAAGGCCTGCAAGAAAAAGCATTCGGGAAAATGCTCCACTCAATGCAATTTCTGCAAGGCACCAGGACACAACGAAGAAGATTGCAGGAGAAAATCCAGTAATGGACTATGCTTCAACTATGGGGAAAAAGGTCACATCAAGCCGAATTGTCCAAAATTGGCTCTAGCTGCAAATAACAAGAACACTAAAAATACTAGAGCATTTGTTCTGACTGCAGATGAAGCCAAGATGATTCCAGACGTGATAGCCGGTACATTCTTAGTTAATGATGTTTTTGCTAAAGTATTATTTGACTCTGGTGCAAACCAAAGTTTTATTAATACTTCATTTTGCAAACTTCTTAATCAACCATTAACTAAACTCTCACAAGAATGTCTAGTCGAGACAGCAAACGGAGAAACGGTTAGGATTTCTGAAATCTTGCAGGGAGCAAGAATAGAATTTTTAAATCAAAAGTTTATTGCAAACCTTTACCCAATAAATCTGGCAGGATTTGATATTGTATTAGGAATGGACTGGTTAATAGCCAATAAAGCCAGTATTTTATGTGATCAAAAGTCAATTCAAGTAAATTCACCAAGAGGTGAAAAGATCACAATTAAAGGTAATAAACCATCTAGATCCACTAAATTCATCTCTGTGATGAAAACTGCAAGTTATATAAGAAAAGGATCTATAGTGTATTTGATTTCCATAATCATGAACACTAAAGGAAAAGAACTAAAAGACATTCCAGTAGTGTCTCAGTTTTCAGATGTATTTCCAGAAGAGTTACCACGGCTACCACCAGACAGAGAAGTCGAATTCAGAATCCATCTGCTACTCGGAACAGCACCAATTGACAAAGCACCTTACCGTTTGGCACCCGCCGAAATGCAGGAACTGAAGAAACAGTTAGATGAATTATTAGAGAAGGGATTCATACAGCCAAGCTCATCGCCATGGGGAGCACCTATTTTATTCGTCAAAAAGAAGGACGGATCAATGCGTATGTGCATTGACTACCGCGAATTAAACAAGGTCACAATTAAGAACCGGTACCCATTACCGAGAATCGATGATCTGTTCGATCAATTGCAATGAGCTTGATTCTTTTCTAAAATCGATTTAAGATCAGGATATTATCAATTAAAGGTACAGGAAGAGGACATTCCTAAAACCGCATTTAGAACAAGGTATGGCCATTATAAATTTACTGTCATGCCATTTGGTTTAACCAATTCCCCAGCTGCATTTATGGACATGATGAACCGAATATGTAAGCCATATTTGGATAAATTCATAATTGTCTTTATAGATGATGTTCTAATCTATTCTAAAAGTAAAGAGGAGCATGCAAAGCATTTGCACGCACTTCTAAGCTTACTAAGAAAGGAAAAGCTTTATGCTAAGTTTTCAAAGTGCGAGTTTTGGTTAGAACAGGTACAGTTTCTTGGACATTTAGTCAACCATGAAGGAATTCATGTAGATCCAACAAAAATCGAGGCGATTACCAAATGGAAAACCCCTGAATCACCGACCGAGGTTAGAAGTTTCTTAGGATTAGCTGGTTATTATAGAAGATTTATTCGAGATTTTTCTAGAATAGTCATTCCCTTAACTAAGCTAACATGTAAATCCATTAAGTTTGCATGGGAACCAAAACAAGAAGAAGCACTTAGAATTCTTAAGCAAAGATTAACCCACGCACCCATACTAGCGTTACCAGAGGGAACTGAAGATTTTGTGGTATATTGTGACGCTTCTAAATTAGGTTATGGATGTGTATTAATGCAGCGTCAAAAGGTTATAGCTTACACTTCTAGACAACTTAAGAATCATGAAGAAAATTATTCAACCCATAATCTAGAGTTAGGAGCTATAATTTTTGCCCTTAAGATTTGGAGACATTACCTTTATGGTAGTAAGTTTACCATATTCACTGATCATAAAAGTCTAAGGTATGTTTTTGGGTAAAAAGAGTTAAATATGAGACAAAGATGTTGGATGGAAATTCTTAGTGATTATGATTGTAATATCCAGTATCATGCAGGAAAGGCAAATGTAGTGGCTGATGCTTTAAGCCGAAAGTATCATGAAAAGCCAAAAAGGGTACGTTCTCTTAAATTAAATCTACAAGTAGATTTAAATGATCAAATTAGAAAAGCACAAGAATCAGTAATCAAGGACAATACTGATAAATTAAAAGGAATGATTAAGGAATTAGAACAAGGAACAGATGGAATTTGGAGATTTCATCAAAAGAGAATGTGGATACCTAAATTAGGGAACCTGTGTCATCGTATATTAGAAGAAGCCCATAAGTCCAAATATACGATGCACCCAGGAAGTGATAAAATGTATCAGGATTTAAGAAAGAATTTTTGGTGGATAGGAATGAAAAAGGATATAGCAGCCTATGTTTCCAAATGCTTAACCTGTTCACAAGTTAAAGCTGAACACCAGAAACCCTCAGGATTGCTGCAACAATTGGAGATGCCAACGTGGAAATGGGAATTTATAACAATGGATTTTGTTACCAAATTACCCAAAACAAGAAAAGGTAATAATACAATCTGGGTGATTGTAGATAGACTAACCAAGTCAGCTCATTTTCTACCTACGAAAGAAACTTTCAGTAAGGAACAATTAGCTAAATTATATGTAAATGAAATCGTTTCATTACATGAAATTCCTTTATCAATTGTTTCTGATAGGGACAATCGTTTTACCTCTCATTTTTGGGCAAGTTTCCAAAAAGCAATGGGAACCAAACTAAATCTAAGCACAACATATCATCCTCAAACAGACGGACAAAGCGAAAGGACAATTCAGACAATGGAAGACATGCTTAGAGCTTGTGTAATTGATTTCGGAGGTAATTGGGACGATCACTTTCCTTTAATAGAATTTTCTTATAATAACAGTTATCAAACAAGTATCAATGCTGCACCATTCGAAGCACTTTATGGATGAAAATGCCGAACCCCGGTCTGTTGGGCAGAAATTGGGGAAAAGCCACTATCTGGACCTGAGATAGTGCAAGAAACAACTGACAAGATCATTCAAGTCAAGGAACGACTGAAAGCAACACATGATCGACAGAAGAGCTATGCTGATAACCGACGCAAACCATTGGAATTTCAAGTAGGAGATAAAGTATTGTTAAAAGTCTCTCCTTGGAAAGGAATGGTAAGATTCATCAAACGAGGAAAGCTAAGTCACAGGTATGTTGGACCTTTTAAGATTATTAGAAAAATAGGACCTGTAGCCTATCAGCTACAACTGCCAGAGGAAATGGCAGGAATACATGATGTATTTCATGTATCAAATCTCAAGAAATGCTTAGCCGATGAATCACTGATGGTACCTCTTAAGGATATAGAGGTAAATGAACAACTCAAATTTGTAGAAAGGCCTCTACAGATTGAAGACAGGAATATTAAGAATCTTAAGCACAAGAGATTAGTTCTAGTCAAAGTGAAGTGGGACTCCAAAAGAGGACCAGAATACACATGGGAACTTGAATCGGAAATGCAAAGGAAATATCCACGCTTATTCCAGTAGATCTCGAGGACGAGCTCTAAAACAAGGTGGGGATGATATAACAACCCTAAAGAAAACGGACATCCTCATAAATTTTTCCGACACCCTAAAAATATTTAAAATATCCCAATATGTCCCTAAAAACACCCCATACGTGAAAACAGACCCCTAATACCTTTTATATTATTAAAAATAATTAAAAATAAAAATTTTGGGCTCACGCGGGGCGCATAAGCCACCCCTTGAGCTTACGCGGGCCGCAAGCGATCGAAAACACGGCGACACTCGGTGATGACATGTGTCATCATCGTGGCAAAGCTAGTCGATGACCTGGATGAGCTAAACCCTACCCGACCTAGTACGCGGGACGCGTAGGCCTTAGCCTACTCTTATGCGGGACGCGTAAAACTCAAAAGCAGCCCCTAAAAAGCTGGAGCTCGGGCCTTCAGTCGAATTCGCTCAAATCTTTCTTTCTTTCTCTAAATCTTACGTAGTATACTCTATACTCGGGTCTAATACCCCCTAAATAGCGAAGTTCTGCTCCGTTGTAAGTATCATAACCCCTGGATACGTATTAGATACTCTGCCCAATTGATCTAGGGTTCTGTAACGGCTGTCGTGGTTCTGCCCGACGTAGTCGTTGGAATGTCGTCTCGGGGAGGGTATTGCTAATGTTAAAATGGGTTATTATACTAACACATGTGCATTTGTGTAAATTATAGATTATTCCCAGGAAATCCTTACTGAAAACCTAAGACAGCAATGTGAGTAATCTCCTTTTTGCAAATTGTTTTTACAAAACCTCACACGATTAATTATATATTAAACAATTATTGAGTACTTGTAAGGATACAATTATCGCGGTATGTTGGGTTTTGTATACAAAATTTGTTACTACCCTGCGAGGGGTAACATTTCCACAAGTCGGGTCTGACAGTACCGTGGGTGGTAATTGGTATGACTTGGAAACAAATGTAATTGCGAGACCGCCCTCAATACTGTACAATGATTTTATTCAAACTTGATTAAACTGGGATTCACTCACCAGTATTTCCCACTGACAAAATATTTTTAAACGCGTTTCAGGTAACAAAAGGTAAAAGCCAAATAGAAGACAGCTGGACAGCACTGAAGGCTTGGAAAAGTGGCAATCAAGTTACCTAAAAGAAATAAATGTTTTTATTAAATAAAAATAGGATTTATTCCTATGAAAATGTGTGTACTTAAAACTTGGGTTTTACCCCATGTGTTTAATATTATGAAAATGTGGTATTTTACTCTGATAAAATATTTCCTAACTACGGTCCTGATGAAATTTCCGCTGCCAAAATTAGACAATATCATGTACCACCGAAACTGGCCGCGGCCACCCATTCCCGTATTTGTATAGGGGGACGGGGGTTGCGACATTCTGGTAGTGATTGTTATTGGCCATGTATGTATAGTTGGAGGAAGATTCATATGTAATAATGTAGTTGTGAATATAGGGACCCAAAATGGGTGCATGCAGTTGTTATACTGAGGATGAAAGATAGATCGCCATTAATGGAGGAATCGGAGTGAAAAAGATGGTGTGTAAAATATACAACCTGTAACACTCATCATGTCTTTCTTTCTTTTTCTTGTATGTGAGGAAGTTTTTGGCTTCTTTCAATTTGATATTATTATATAATTCCATTTTCCGTTATAAGCAAATTGTATATTGACTAATTGGTCTTTGTAAGTAACCAGGATTATGGTTAGTAATAAGTGATGAAAGGTGGAGATGGTGGTGGTGATGGTGAGGAGTGGGGAAGATGAAGTGGATGGGGCGGGGTGGGGCGGGGTGGGGTGGGGTGGGGTGGGTTGGGTTGGGTTGATGAAGATAAGGATGGTGGACCTCACTTGATTAAATAAATAAATAATATATTTATTTTAATGTTTTAAGGAAAGGGCATTTGTGTCATTTCACACCCTCTTAACTGAGAAAACTAACTGGTGTTAGGCCCAGGGACTATCCGAGAACGAAAATTGAAAAGTTGGGGACTGTAGCTGTAATTTTAGAATGTTAGGGACTAAATGTGAAAAAAAGAAAACCACAGGGACTATTCGGGCATTTAACTCTTATTCTTATATATAACCTATGCAGTTAATGCGGTAAAATATCGAATATCGGTAAAGGACCGATATTTGAAATATAGGTTATCTCGGTGAGATATCGGTGGGATATCGGTAATTTTAATATAATGCAGAATTTATATATATAGCAATTTAACACAAATAATTCAGTGATATATCGGTTATATCGGTCAAATATCGGTGATATATTCAATATCGCCGATAATATCGGTACCGATATTTTAACCAGTATTTGACACTGATATTTTACTAAGGGACCGATATGACCGATATAACTGATATATCACCGATATTAACTGCATAGAATATAACAATTCTCAAAAGCCAAATCATTACAGCGTAGCGATTTGCATTTTTTTTCTTTTTTTCTTTTTAATCTCTGTAGCGAAGTGATTTGCATTTTTTTTAATTTTTTATTTTTAAGTGTGTGCTGGTATAGATCCAAGTTGGTTTACGTTTTTTCGTAAATAATCTATGTTTTGTCATAAATTTTGTTCTAAAACAAGTCGGGTCAAATATAATACGTTTTACTAGGCGGTATATAAGTTTGAGTTATTTTACGTTTCAACACTGCCGTAACACACGATACCACTCTTTAACTTAAAAAACATTATTTTCTTATGTGTATTTTTTAAAGCCAAATCAATATAGCGAAGTGATTTGCTTTTTTTTTTCCCTCTTATTTTGTCTTTCTTTTTTGTTTTTTTCTTTTTAAGTATGTGTTGGTACAGATCCAAGTTGGTTTACGTTTCTACGTGATAGTCTACATTTTGTCATAAATCTTGTTCGGAAATGAGTCGGGTCAAATACAATACGTTTTCACTAGGTGGTATGTAAGTTCGAGTTACTTTACGTTTCAACAATAGCGCAACGCAAAGTACCATTCTTTAACTTAAAAACACTATTTTCTTATGTGCTTTTTTAAATATGTTTCGATATGCTTTTTTTATTTAAATATGTTTCAGTGTAAATCTAAGTTGGTTTACGTTTTAACATAATTTTTCTCGAATCAGGTTAGATATAATACGTTTCGTGATTATTTTATGTATGCTTTTAGTTGGTCTACGTTTTGTTTGGAAACGAGTTGGATCGGATATCTAACGATATTATTTAACATGACCAAGTGGCATATAAGTTAGTAACCTAGGGAGTGTCAATTATGTTCAGATGTAAACATGATGTACTATTTTATTTGTGTCGAAAACATCAACTTTATATACACCCGTAAAATCTGGTAGCCATAACACAACCCATTTATCTTAATGCGTCAAATGGATAGTGATCAAGTTATAAACGTGTTAATCAATGTGATAAGTTGTTAAAAATGTGTACTGGGTAGCATGTCAATCTGTTTCATTAAACGAGTTACACAGGTTAACCAAAATACTAAACGTTTAGTTAGACAAGTCAATCTAAAACGCTTTTTTATTTAACTAGTCAGACATGACAACACATAAAAAAATATTTTTTCTCGTGTTTATATATCACCCCTAAACCTAGTTAGTAGTTCATATTAACTAGTTAAATTCCCCCGCACGTTGCGGCGGGTATCATTCGGTATGGGTTCGATTCATTACGACATCAATACGGTATCGCGACTCGATATATGAAGCGAAAGATAAAACCCAAAAATAAAGTCACGATATGACCAAAATAATAGCAATATGTGTTTTACATCGGTCAAAAACCATGAATACGAATATCAGTAACGGTTCTGATAATAAGGACACTGATACCGATGTTTACAATCGAGATCGTTAGGGCATCAATGTTGCTAAGACATTATCTTAAATGTTATATGAGAAAACTTAAAATAATAAAATAAGGAAACAATAAAATAATAAATTAAAGTAATAAAATAATGGAAACTTAAAAAACTATAATATTAAAAAAATCTTGAACTACTGTTCATTAGCAATTCCCATTAACATTACGACATCGATACGGTATCGCCACTCGGTATATCAAGCGAAAGATAAAACCCAAAAAATAAAATCACGATATGACCAAAATAATATAAATATGTGTTTTACATTGGTCAAAAACCATAAATACGAATATCAGTAATGATTCTGATAATAAGGATACCAATACCGATGTTATACAATCGAGATCGCCAGGGCATCAATGTTGCTAAGACATTATGTTAAATGTTATATGAGAAAACTTAAAATAATAAAATAAGGAAACAATAAAATAATAAATTAAAGTAATAAAATAATGGAAACTTTAAAAACTATAATATTAAAAAAGTTTTGAATTACTGTTCATCAGCAGTTACTATTAATATGTATAATATGTATAATAATAATTATTAAGGGGATGGTTCAAATGAAAACCACTTTTAACGCGAAAACTCGAAAACTAACTAAAAAAAGCCTAAAAAACACACCAGATTTTTTTTTCAATTTTTTTTTATAAAAATCGCATATTTTTTTAAATGAAAAAAAAATTTCAATTTTTTTTGTAGTACACATGTGCACTACAAATTATTTTTTATTTTATTTTTTTTTTGATTTTTTTTATATGTATAAAATGACGAAAATTGGTATGCAAAAAAAAATTTTTGGTATGGTTTTTAGTCTTTTTTAATTAGATTTTGTTATGAATATATTTATTATTAATGTGGTTATCAACACCTAAAATAGATTAGCCTTGTTCCACAAGTTTTCCTCGATTATATATAGTCTTTTGTATCTTTTGTAATATACATCCCAATCAATGAAATATTAGATATCTTCACCCTATTATTTTCTTCTTCTTTCTTTGCTATTAGGCTAGTTTCACAACACGTTATCAGCACGAATGTGCTCTCACCAAAACCCTAACCCCCTTCTCTGTTTTCTTGTGATTTCCCAACGTGAGAGGTGGCGCACAATTTTTTTTCTTCGTCGTTGTTGATTGAATTCAAGTTGCGTACAGCTTTAAAGATCGAGATCAAGCATAAAAAAAATAAGAAGATTAGTGTTGTTGTTTAGCCGTCACCGTTGATGCATCATTGTAGCCATTGACTCACTGTGTAACTCCACAACAGCCAATTGATTTCTTCTGGTCTAAAAACATCAGGTAATATCTTCAAAACCAGTCTTCTGTTTGAATATTAATATACAACCGGAACTTGGAACTTGGGTTTGGGAATTTCCCTTTTTAGATAATCCAGTTTTTTGTCAACCTATGATTTAGATATGGAGTTTTCTTTTCCTTTTTTTTCTCGGTCATGATTATCCCAACCCAAATATCTCATGAAAAAAATTATAACTGATTATAACCGAAAGGATATTTCTATACTTCTAAAATTCAATTTAATGTTTTTATAAGTACAAAATAATTGTGGAATGAGATTTACCACATATAAAAAGAGGTTTTCTTTTAGGAAGTATATCCTTAGTGAATTTTTCTTTTGTGTAAGTTTTTTTTATTTATAAATTATTTTGTCACGTCTTAATGTAGTGAAAAAATAATTTACGAACCAAACGACCGCTAAGGATATTGCTTTAATAATTATTATCCAAATCATAAAGGCTCTAGTTTTTTTAAGTTAAGTTTGTTTTCGATCGATTTCTTTTTCTTATCAAACCGCAGAAGATAAGTATTTATTATTTACTAGTCGTTTACCCGCGCGATGCGGCGGGAGTGCGATTTACAATAGGATACTCGTTTACCGTTAGTTTATCAGTCGTTTCGTGATATATTACATTGTACGTCTCTTAGTTTTCTTAATTGTAGCATCGGTATAAAACATCGGCTCACTTTTCATTTTTGGAATATACAGTGCAAGTTGATACACATGTAAATTTCTTGGTTTAGTTCTATGTTCTAGGGTAGCATCTAAGATCGCAAGCTATGTTTTAAACTGTAGTTATAATTTGACATTAATTCATCTAAACCAAAGTTGAATGATAAAAGGCTTGAGTTACAAAGAAAAAAGACGATGATAAATAAAAGTCCCAAAAACCGTTGCATAGTATCTACATATAGAAAATAAAATGTCATAAAAACTTTACCACAATAAAAGAAAGGGAGAAATAACATTAGTTCAGTATCATATGCATATGTGCCCTGTCCAATTACATTTCACGGGACCTCCGGTTGGGAGCATGACTGGAGCAACCGAAGCAATAGGAAGCGAATCCATTGTTTTACAGTTAGATCACCAAAGGGCCTGATGTTTGTGATATGCTACTGGCCCATGTAGACTAATGGAAAACAAAAAAAGTCTCATAAACATGATTAAAATGCGTAAATGACATATAAGTATATAACAAGCTGGGTTTATAAATCTAAAATTTAGATACCTGCAATCTTGGAGATTATGCTAAGTTGTCAAATTGGGATTTGTAGGTTGCATAAGCTATAGTTGATGTTGAAGCTGAAAATCGCCTATTGAGACAACATTTGAGCCCAGCTGTAGCTGATTGAAGCCCAGCTGCATCATTTGATGCTTGTCACGCTCAGCAGAACCCTGTTCCGTTATTCCTACAATTAAAGATGGCCATCGTTTAATCATTTTCACAAGTGATCTCCCTGCAAGCCTGAAGAACAACATACGATATAAAAGTAACAAAAGAACATTACACCAGTAAAGTTAACCGGAGGGTATGTAAAAAAGAACTCACGTCCGAACGGCATCATAGCTATGCACACATAGATTCAGAAGATCATCCATCAGAAGATTCACATTGTCTGAAGGAGATACTAATCCATTCCTCCAGTAGAGTCAATGAAGAATGGTTTGAAACAGACCTGTAAAGTCAAAGAGCATAGAATTTGATATGATGCTTATATTATTTAGAGTAAAATGTCATTTTCGTCCCCGAGGTTTGGCCAGTTTGGTGACTTTCATCCAACGGTTTATTTTTCCGCATTTGGATCCAAAAGGTTTGAAATATATGTCATTTCATCCGGCTCGTTAACTCCATCCATTTTTTCTTCGTTAAGTCAGGGGTATTTTCGTCTTTTTCGTAACTTAAAAGGGAAATTCAGTTTTTTTTACTTTATGTACAAGTATTTAGCATAATGTACAAGCAAGTCCTTAAGTGAAAAAGACCGAATTGCCCTTTAAGTTAATAAAAAAGACGAAAATACCCGTGATTTAACGAAGAAAAATGGATGGAGTTAACAAGCCGGATGAAAATGGCAAAATTTCAAACCTTTTGGATCCAGATGCGGAAGCCGGAAAAACAAACCTTTGGACGAAAGTCACAAAACTGGCCAAACCTCAGGGACAAAACTGGCATTTTACTCTATTATTTATCATTATCGTTGTCATTGTTACTATCATCATGAAACCACCAAAAGAAACTTACCTGTACTGATCGACAGGATAATAGAGAACCAGACTTCCAAGTAGGGACCAAAGGACTTGATCACCAGCTATGTTAACCTGTCAAGTTACGAAAATTAAAACAAATTATTTAGTCCACCAAAAAAAAAATTTAAAAATTAAGAACCGTAAATACAATAGATTTAATAAAACCTTCCAAGATGGAGATTCAAAGGCAGAATGTATAGCCTCCTTAAACTGGTCCTTGTAATGAAGAAGTGACGGGCCACCATAGCTGTATAGCACTGTAGTAGATGCAGTTGTGGTAAACATGGGAGTTTTAATCTGCAGTTACAAGAAAAGCATAGTATGTGAGAACCAAATTAGTACCCAGTACCAAAGTGGGAAAACATGTTTATTTAATGAGATCTTGATCACACAAATAAGCTTCATATATAACAGCACAACCACCAGACAGCCAGAAGGTTACACCCAAACACACACTACACAGAAGCCACTCCCCAAGTGGTGAACCAGCTAGACACCAAAACACACCCACACCAAGACACAACCAGTCCCAAACCCAAGATTCAGCCCCCACCCCACGCAAAGACCACCACTCTGACCTATTGAATTACTTCCACCAACCTTGGACAAAAGTTGTCCCATCACCACTAATATCATCTTGGGCAACAGCTGTTCCTGGATTCATAATGGCAGTTGGATTTTGAATTTGCTGCAACCATAGTATAAAATAAAAATACAAAAATCAATTTTTACAAAAGAAGCATGATGGACAGATGGAGATGTAGTAAAACAAGCAATAATGTACCTCATCAGAAGGCATAGAGCCTCTTGCATCATCTTGCCCCATTTGTCTTTTTCGATATTCGAACCATAGCTCTAAGCCACGGTATGGTAGAGGGGGCGGTCTGGGTAGGATAGTGCCATTAACATACTGATCTCCTGTATATATATGATACAAATTAGATATATTGTTCAGAAAAATAAAATTGACAAATCTATTCTCAATCATACCTCCATACTCTTTCTTTACGGGATCCACATATGAATCGGGCAATACATACAATATGCCCGGTAGACCTAAATCATACATCAACAGTAAACAACATATCAGAGGTGTGGTAGTAAAAAAAACTCTATCGCTCAGAAACACAACACAATTAATCAACAATACTATTTCACTGTTCTAATTTTCTACATGTAAGTAAATGGCACACCAGCCAACTTAAATAAAGTTGAAGCAAGTACAAACTGTGAATCAAATGGGTCACCTTAATTCATAAACAGCTGAACAATGAGATCCAAGCTAATCCATACCTAAGGATATGAACGCCATAAATAGGGTATTACAGTCTTATGAGTCTTTGATGAGACATTATCATGAACTTACATAATATGCAGCCCAATGACAGACCTCATGCTTCAATTCAGAATCCAGTTTCTTGAGCAACCCGGAAAAGTAGAGGAGGAGAGCAGGCGGAAAATGCGGATGTCACTTCACTCACATCACCCTGGTCGTTCTTCGGAACCCTAGTCTCGTCCCAAAATTTCAATCAATAAACAAGAACACAAAACGAAAAAAAGAAGCATTTCTTGAATTTATACACAACACTATAGAATCAAAGTAAACCATTTTACACACCTCATAATCAACACCAACCAACAAAACATGAAAAACTTACATAGGGCGGATATCATGTTACCAAGCTCTCGCTCGCGTTTCTGCACAAGCTGTCTTTGAAGGGCTTGGTTTTCTTCCGACATTCTGATCCTCCTGGCTCGAACCTGAGACTGCACACGGGCTAGAGTCTGCATACATCTTAAAGTGGTTATTGCTTGTCGTTTGACCGATTGACTTTGAACCAACACTTTTAATCTCACAAGCCCTTTCAAAGCCCGCAACTTTCTTCATGCCTAATAACAACCAGAATCTTTGTGTCAGCATATTTACAACACAATATTAAGTGGAGGCTATATAGAAAACACTACCAAGAAACGCCGAAAAGCTGTCTGAACCTTAATGGCGGCTACATCTTCCTTGGATTTACCTAAAAAAATGTCTAAACGCTGCTGCTGCTACTGCTACCCTTGAGGTATAACCAGGCTTGCTCGGTTCATTCTCCGGTTTTGTGGTCTCAACCTCTGGTTTTGTGGGTTTGCTCGGCTGATCTTCAGGCTTTGCGGGCTCGTTTCGCTCATGTTCTGGTGTTATTGTGGGTTCTGTTTGCTCGCTTTCTGACTCTGTGGGTTTAATCATTTCGGCCTGTGATTCTGCAGGTTTGTCATCATTTTTATGAGGATTCTGATTCGACATTCGTTTGCCTTCCAAACCATGATTTCTTAGAAGCAGTTTTCTGAGGTGGTTTCTATATTAATAGATGTGAAATTGTACGAAACACACAATTTAACTACCTTCAGATAGATATGAATATTTTGAGCACAACTACAAATTATAATTGATAAGTAAAAAAGGATTACAATGTTCTATTTAAATTTTAATAACTTGTAGGTCAATGACATACCCAGGTTATAGAAACACGATTAAAAAGAAACCACAACAACTTAAGAATCAAAATTTAAAAAGCTAGGAATCAAGAAACAAAACATATATGATAAGCCTTGGATGTAAAGACAATAAAGTATACCCAAATCAATTTGTTCAAAAATAAGCAAAACTCATATCAAAAACCCCAAAACTTGCTCAGTTCATCATCGTCACGAACAAATCATCCTCAGTTCATCATCCCCATTCAATCCTCATCTGCTCCACCGTGTGTCAAAGAAAAAACCCTAATTTCTTCATCTGCAACATGCCAGAAGTCATTGATTCACATCTCATAATCATCACACAAAAACATATACCAAATATGGTGATTTATAGCAAAATCCTAACAATACCTTGATAGCATCCACCGAGCACAGCATTCTCCGCCAACATGCTCTTCAGATGACGGTGTGTTTACTCGCTCTTATGACAGAATCGTAACATCATAACATTAACAATACATTAAGAAGCGGCAGAGAATTAGGGTTTCTTGAAAGTAGGAGAATGGAAGATCAAATGTTGAAGATCGTTGGCTGGAGAAGGGTTTTACGGCTGAAGGTAGAAGAAGGGTTGGGAGGATTATTTTATTAGAGATTAGAGATCATTATTATTAGTTACTCCAATGCACTCGCTTCAGAACCACACGACTTCAAACAGTATTCCATTGATTCCAACACTGATGCTAAGAAAACTTCTGAACCTTTCGAGTTATAACAAGACTGTGTGTTATTTTTAAACATGATCTAATAATATATCAGTCATTTTATCAAACACCTAGCATGCATCAAATAAAAGAAAAAAAAAAGGATTCTATATTTCTATATACCTCGAAACCGAATCCGTTGTTGCAGAAACTCTTTCAGGCTGCCACCTCTACTTGGCTTCATAACTCACCTTCTCTAATACAATTCTAGTAACCTCATCAATTGAAAAAGGCTGACCAGAACATCATCTATACTATATAACCATAACAATAATAATACCTCTAATTCACATAACAACAACTTAAAACTATAAAACGCACAGAAAAACAGAAGCCAATAACATTCATAACATAGTGCAGATTTACCAAAAACAGAAGCCAATAAACAGATTTCTGAGCATCCACAACCGTCTAAACCATCAAACCGAAGATCTCTGCCACCGGAGCACCGGAAACGACGTCGTAGAGCCTCTCCACCTCCATTCTCAGTTTCCATCAGAAAAACAGTAAAAAGGTAAAAAAGTTAGGGCTCGAGATATGAGATGTGAGAAAATATTCAACAAAAAATAAAAGATAAACCTACCTTGCTTACTATGCAGATCTGAAGAAGAAGAACAACAACAAGAAAGAAACACAAATCTGAAGAGGAGTAACATAGTGCAGATTTACCAAAAACATAAGCCAATAAACATATTTCTGAGCATCCACAACCGTCTAAATCATCAAACCAAAGATCTCTACCACCGGAGCACCGGAAACGACGTCGTAGAGCCTCTCAACCTCCATTCTCGGATTCCATCAGAAAAACAGTAAAAAAGTTAGGGCTCGAGATATGGGATATGAGATATGAGATATGAGATATGAGAAAAGATAAACCTACCTTGCTGAATCGCAGATCTGAAGAAGAAGAAGAAGCAAACCCTAGATCTGAATCGCCAGAGAGAGAGAGAGAGAGAGTAGAGGCGGATAAAATGAGAGGCGGATACCAAACCCTAGTTTGATATGTGGTGTCCGCGTGGTTTGTTTGAGTGAAAGGGTATAATTGGAAACTGAAGTTTAATGATGCTTAAAGCACTTGTACATTATGCTTTAGGGGTGTTTTAAGGAAAATTTTTTGGACATTAAGAAGTCCTTCGGATATGTATATATATATAGTATAGATATAGATATAGATATAGATATAGATATAGATATAGATATAGATATAGATATAGATATAGATAATTCTTATCGATATTATGATTTCTCTTTAAAAGTTAGTTGAGTTATAATTTAAATAATACTAAAAGTTTGCTAGTAGATGATACATGGTATATATGGTTATGATTTGTGATATTACCTTGATTTCAAATATATTTTATGATTTAAATAGTGGATTATATGTTTGAATACTATGATAACTACTAAAAATAGTTTATCTTATTTTATGTTCATGTTATCATCAATAGATTTGAATCACGTAGAAATCTCAAATAAAATAATTACAATATAATGGTTGAACTACAATATTTTCTCCGATTAGTTATATAAGATGGGTTAACAAGATAAGTGAACACAAATTTTGGGTTACTTTGGTTGAACATTTTTATTTTCTTAATTGTAAAATTATGCATCTGGGTTATTCAATTTAAATATTTATTGTTATTCAGATTTACAACTAGTTAAATAAATTAAATAAGACTGGTTGTTGTATGAAAATTGGTTCTGCTGCCTTATGAAAAAATTGGCTAGCGCATGAAAATTGATTTTAATATATATGTTTTTTGTTTCTACTTTAATGACATATCTTTCCAATGTGAATAATCAAACCAACATTACATATTCAAGTTGATATCATCTTTTATTAGTAAGTCACTTAAAGTGCATTATTTAAATCGTTGGTTCATGATCCCAATATTATTTTGTAATATGTGTACTTTTATTGAATTGTGTATTATGAAAGCACTATGGAGCTTGATAGGGATATTAGTTTATGCTTTTAATTAAAGTAATAAATATTTGTATATAATATGTATATGAGATTAGTTACATTGTGGTATGTTGATACATAAATTATGTATATGTTTGTTTATAAGTAATGGTAAAAAGTCTTATCCCATAAAGTTTTATTATAACTTGTTATATATGGTGACATGTTAATGTAAAAGTATTATTTGATTTTACTCTATGTACACCTTGTATTCTATATGTTATAGTTTATTATAAAGATAGTATTTAATAGAACGATTAAATCAAAGTTGTGGTTTAGTATCAGTCTCATGAAAGAATATAGATATGCTAATGTCATTGTTATGATAGCCAAGTTAATAATGAGACCGACAATCTGAATTTTAATAATGGTCATAATGATATAGACCACTAGAAGTGGCAAATTATGGGAGTGATTATATGATAACAAAACGTGAAAAGGATAAAAGTTATATAACATGATAGTTTGCAATGATCATGCGATGTTCTCTCGCATAATGCAACTAATACACATACGATCGTAAACTAGAAGTTTATGTATCATGATTATTTACTTAGTTGGCATGACCGGTTAGACCACACCGAGTCAATGATGATGTGAAACATAATGAAGAACTAAAAGATTCTTCAAGCTAATAATTAGCATGTAATGTTTGCTCTCAAGAGAAATTTTATATTTTGCCAAATAAAGGAGGGTGTGTATCCTTAAATATTCTGGAAGTGATTAAAGAATACGTATATCCCAACATGATACCATTTAGTATTTAAAACCGATGCATCGTCTAAATGGTTATCGAATATACAACTAAGGATTGTGTGATTTTTGGCTTGGCTAATGATATAGCAAGTACATTGTTCCAGATTGACATATTTATTTCGGTTATAACTGTGAAATTTATTTTCAAGTTATTAAGATCACTAAAATAAGTGTTTTTTGTTGAAGACGATCACTGAACATCTACAACTTATTGCAAAGTCAATGATCACGAGAGCAAAAGTTCATGTTTCTATTTTAGTACATGTAATTTTACATGCAATAACATTAACTCGCATCAAGCCAACATGTTGTAATAGTTTCTCCCCATTATAGTTGGTTTTTGGTCAGGAACCAAAGATGTCCCTTCTAAGATTTTGGTTGTGCGGTATATGTTGAAAATGATCCACCACTACGCATAAAGATGGGACCTTAAAAGATGGTTGGGAATATATGATAACGAATAGAGGCTTTCACGAGATATTTATTTACGACTCAGTTAATTAGTATCCATCTCAATGGATTAACATTCCCAATATCAGGGGGAGATAAAAGCAGTTGGAAAAGAAATGAGTTGGTATGAATTATCATTGATCCTCAAAACTAAAGGTGTGAACCAGAAGTTCAAAGAATAACTCATTTACAAAGATTAGCGAATCTATTACCAGACGCATTCACTGACCTTAAAAAGGTGACTATGTCACATATACCAACTGCTAATGCTCCAATTAGGATGAGTGTCCCAGAAGGACAACCACATGTTTGTAATGAATCTATTGCACGTTTGAAGCGTGGTAGACCAGTTAAAATTCCTCGAAAGTTGGAGCAATTAATTAAGATTGTCAAGTCGAGGTTATATTAAAAAGGTCTCATGAAGAGACATTAGACATGAAGGTTCAAGAAGGACCTCAGGTACCTGAAAATAAAGAGATCTCGATAAGTTGTATCATGTCTAAGATATGTATGGAATCGAAACAAAATCGACGTCGTTATACTTTTGTATATAATATAGCGCTTGAAATGATGAAATGACGAGGATCAAAATTTAAGATCTGCCTATGAATGAAAATACATAAATGATTGGCCAAAATGGAAAGACGCAAAGTATGGCAGATTTAAATTCTCTAATGAAATGGAAAGTTTTCGGACCAACAGTCCATACAATTGAATTTGTAAAGTATGTTGGATATTAATGGGACTTTTATGCGAATCATGTGAAAATCAAATTAAATGAGATAAGGCAAATATGGTGCACAAGGATTTTCACAAAAACCCATGATTGATTATATTGAGACATAATCTCTAGTGGTGGATGTAATGACTTTTTAATATTTTATTAGTCTGGTAATATAAAGAGAGAATTGATATGCGTCTTATGAATGTTATGTATCCCTTGATACTAAAAGTTTACATGAAAGTCCCTCAAGGATTTGAATTATCAAAAATCATGTAAAATGAGTTCTCGAGAACGATATGATCGTTGTATACAAATTCATATTTGAATACGTTGAATATAACTCCTGATGAGTATCGTAAAGCATTTAAGTGCTTATAAGGTTAGTTGAAACATCTTAAGGATGTAATTCTTGTGCACCAATAACTATACATAGAAAACTTGTGCCTGGTTATTATGGCATCTTAATGTACAATGTATAAGCTTGGTACAATATGAATTAAATATTCAAGACATCCTTGCATATGATATAGAGATCAATGAGGAGGTGTATGTAATAGAACTCCTAAAGAGTGAATGAACATACATCTCCTACCAAAGTAGAGATTCTCATTTCAAAAGTACCATGGCTAAAGTGCAATTGTGCATTAACTTAACTTTCTAGCTATGCATGATAATATATGTTTTATTTGAATTTATCAACATGATATATCACATGTCCAATGAGGAGACATTTGAATGGTAAAGCAGATATGTCGATACCCTAAAGGTAAGAATGATATGTGTCTATATTTTACTAACCCATGAAAGCTAGTTCTGTTAGTTTTGTAGATAAAAAGAATGTAACACAAATAGTCACGGATCTTATGGTATTTGTTCGCAAGAGGAAGCACTAGAAGTCTCACAAGAAGATTTTTACAACATTACTCAATATAAATGATTGCACTTCAAGGCATCAAACGACAAATCATTCTACAAAAGTTTTGAGCAACTTTCGAGGATGATTGACACACTTTACTTAAAAGATACATATTATAATGAGGGGTAGATTTATTCAAGTTGCACTCTTTTTCCCTTAACTAAGTTTTATCCCAATGGGTTTTCTTAGTAAGGTTTTTAATGAGGCAACATACCTGATCCAGAAGTATCAGGGGGAGATAATGCGCATTACACGCTGCCACTCTTTTTCCCTTAGCTATGGTTTTGTCCCACCGGTTTTCCTAGCAAGGTTTTTAACGAGGCAGCATCAAACGTATTATGTTGATAACCAATGGGGAGTGTTATGAATATATTTATTATTAATGTGGTTATCAACACCTAAAATAGATTAGGCTTGTTCCACAAGTTTTCCTCAATTATATATAGTCTTTTGTATCTTTTGTAATATACATCCCAAATGAAATATTAGATATCTTCACCCTATTATTTTCTTCTTCTTTCTTTGCTATTAGGCTAGTTTCACAACAGTTTTCAAGTTTTCACGTTAACTAGTGGTTTTAATTTGAACCTTCCCCTAATTATTAATTATATTATTTATATAAGATAAAAGACTCGAGAACGTTCTGTTAAGAACAAAAAAATAGTAACGATAAATACAAGAATTGAAAAAGTTAGATTAAAACAATGAGCGCAATTAATAAATAAAAAAACTACCCCAAACTATTTTAAATTTCGAAAAATTGAAGGATTAAGAAAAAATAGATAAAATAATTTTTTTTTAGATAAAATCAAGTCATTGCCGACTAGACCGAACCTAACCAAGAAACAAAAATATATAATAATAATATAGGGGTCAAGTTATTCTACAAAGGCTTCTTATTGTAAGCTTCTTATTGTAAGAAGTGTAAGAAGGATTTATAGAGTGACAAGTGTCCAATAACCTAAAACAAAACCCACTACATAACAACAAAAAACCTAAACACCCACCCCCCCCCCCACCCAAAAACCTAAACCCCCCCCCCCCCCACCACCCACCCAAAAACCTAAACCCCCCCCCACCCCCCCCCCCCCCCGCAAAAAAAACAAAAAAAAAACTATACCTCACCAAAAAAAACCCTCAAAAAACCTAAACCCCCCCCCCCCCCCCCTCAAAAAACCTAAAAAAAACCTAACCCCCCCCACCCCCCACCACCCTCCAAAAACCTAAAAAAACCTAACCCCCCACCCCCCAAAAACCTAAAAAAAAAATATAAAAAAAACTAAACACCCACCCCCACCACCACCCAAAAACCTAAACCCCCACCCCCCACCCCCTCGGCAAAAAAAAAAAAAAAAAAAAAATTTTTTTTTTTTTTTTTTTTTTTTTTTTTGGGGTGGGTGATGTGGGGGGTAGGGGGGGGGGTGGGTGGGGGGGGGGGTTGGTGGTGGTTGATGTTTAAGTTTTTTTTTTTTTTTTTTTTTTTTTTTAAGTGGGTTTTTTTAGGTTATTGGACACTTGTCACTCTATAAATCCTTCTTACACTTCTTACAATTAGGATCCTTTGTATTTGATCCTAATCCTAATAATATAATAACATGATCATTCTCCTCCCATTTCCCCTTTTCTCCCACCGCACCTCCGCCGTGCGTCCACCGTTGAACCAATTCAAACATTCGCAGATCTCGTAACGATTTCGTATATTCACGCCTTTTTCCGATTAAGGCGATCTGTTGACGGTACTCTTGTTATATTTTGTTTAAGGATTCATCCAGATCTGATTCCGAATAGGTATAATTTTAACCTTTCTATGATCAGTGTGATTTTTAGCGACATCGCTGGATTCTGTATGTAGATTTATGATCATTTACGGTTTATATGTGATCGTGCGGTTGAATTAGTATTTCGTTACGTGTTTCGTGCATTTAGGGTTTTATTTTGTTGCTGTTTGTTTTATTCTGATTTCGAATAGGCATATTTCTTAATTTCGTATGATCGGTGTGATTTTTAGTGATATCGTTGCCTCGGTGATTGAATTAGTATATCGTTGCCTCGTAGATTTATGATTGTTTACGGTTTATATGTGATTGAATTAGTATTTCGTTATGTGTTTTGTACAATTTAGGTTTTTTTTTTTGTTGCTGTTTGATTTTTTATGATTCTGAATATGTATATTTTTAACTTTTATATGATGGTTTACGGACTACGGTTTATATGTGACTGTGTGATTGAAATTGAATTAGTATTCCGTTATTATTTCGTTATGTGTTTCGCACGTTTTGTTTTTTTTTGTTGCTGTTTGATTTATTCTGATTCTTAATAGGTATATTTTTAACTCTTCCGTGATCGTGATCGGTTCGGTATTTAGCAGTATCCTGTATGTAATTTTAGATAGTTAGTAATTTATATGTGATCGTGTTATTGAAGTAGTATTTCGACTTATCATGTATATCATACCTTTAGGGTTTTTTTATTGTGGCTGTTTGATTTTTGAGCAGTACGTGTGGTATATGATTCATTACGTCACAATAAGAGAGTTTTTCATGTGACTTGCTGGCTGTTTTCATTTTTTTTGGCATTTTGACGGCGATATTATGATCATTTAAAGCGTGAATTTGCGATTTTATTTGCTTTTGGTGATCAGAGGTATTTGGATATTTCTAGGCGTTGCTGCTAGTGGATATTTCGATTTTGGTGCCTGATTTGGGAATTTGGATATTTGTTATTGAATAGTTTGATATTTAGTTGCATCTACTGCTTGATTGCAATTCATTAATCTTAAAAACATGGGAACAGACTTTTAGAAATTGGTGGTAGCATGTACTGAATGGTGCATTTAAAGAGGCTGAGAAGTTTTAATATGCAATATTTAGATAGGAATCTGAAAAACTATATGTTCATATGGAGCAGTCTACTAACATAAGGGTTGTTGCTGCTAGATTAGCAGGCAGAGCTATACAACATGTTACAGTTGAAAACCTTACGTTTTTTATGCAGAACAATGTCTACAGTAGGGTTACAAACAAACAAACGCACCCACTAAATTCCAACTTAAAAAGTAGATGATTAAAAAAATGCCGTTTTCTAGTTTAATTATATATCTCCTTCCATGTTAGGGCTATTGTTTATAACTGTTTACAATCATTGAGGCAAGAAGAAGTTGTTATCTTGGAACTGCATCTAGGCAAACAAGAAACATTACACTATTGATTTGGAAGACATTTAATCAATTCATAGTTATAATGCGTTGGAGATATTATCTCTACAACAGACTGACAGAGAACGGAATTCGAATTAGATGCAAGGAACAATAAAGCTTATAAAACTAAATTGCATTAATTCTTATGTTTCTATTCTATATGTAAGATAAACAAAATTGTAGTGTAGTATGTAGTAATTTCATGTTTTTGTTTTGTTTTGTTTGATGCAGTTGATTGCTTAGTGAGTGGTAGTGCTGTTTGGATCAGATCTTTTGGAGCCAAGTTTTGTCACACTTATTTGATGGACAATGACTATTCCAATGAAAAACACTTCGAGTAATGCATCAAGGGAGCGTGCTCATCTTCTTTACAACAAGGTAACTACGATGAATATTATATTCTCGAGGGATGCGTACCAAATTTAGTTTTTATGGTGTGCTGTATGTGTGATGGTGTGTGTTCAATGAAAGTGGACGAATAAGTATGTGTAATATTGGGTCAACGGATTTTTCTACAACCAGTATTCAACTAAAAACATATTTGATATGTGGTCTTTATGATTTATCTGTGTTACAATGGCAAATTTTCTTAACCACATAAACTATTATCAATATTACATTTCTTCTTATAATTATGTATGGTGAATGTTTAATAACGTTATGACATCACAATGAATTAGCCTCTTCGTGTCAATATTTTTCTTTGTGAGCAAAAGGTTTCAGTAAAAGATATGCAATTACTGCAAACTTTAGCTAGTAGAATCAAGAATGTCAATAATACCATTGTGCTTAAACTTTTGATTTGAAAAACTCGCTTTTATGATAAGGGCAAAATGGGGAAAATAGTAAACTATACCTATTCTTCTAAAAATATGGACAATTTTATTTTGAGAAACTAAAACAGTAATATGGACAATTATAATCGGATGGATGAAGCAACAGTTATATAGTATGAAGCCTACAAACAATTATTTATGTCTTTATGATATGAAAAATCTATAAGGTTTGGTTTATTTTCATTTTTCAAGTAATTGTGAATTTCATTAAACTTGAAAGATGATTTTAATATTTTACATGCTCGGTTTGATCATGAATCTTGGCTCGTCAACTCATGCATCTTTTTTTTTAGAATGCTGAGCTGGAAATTAATCGTAGAAAAGCAGCACAAGCAAAAGTCACATCAGATCCAAACGCATGGCAACAGATGCGAGAGAATTACGAGTCAATACTTCTAGAAGACCATGCTTTCTCTGAACAGCACGACATCGAATACGCTTTATGGCAGTTACATTACAAACGTATTGAAGACTTACGCGCACGCTATAACTCTGCTCAAGCTTTTGCATCACAAAATGCTAAAGGCATGGCCCGATCTGGGCCCGACCGAATCACCAAAATTCGTTCTCAGTTTAAGACCTTCTTGTCAGAAGCTACTGGATTTTATCATGATTTGATGGTGAAAATTAGGGCAAAATATGGGTTATCTCTAGGTTATATGTCAGATGACTCACAAAACGATAAAGATGGAAATGAATCTATTGATGTGAAAAAAGGTCTAATATCATGCCATCGATGTCTTATATACTTGGGGGATCTTGCGCGTTATAAAGGGTTGTATGTTGAGGGTGACTCGAAAACTCGAGATTTTGCTGCAGCGTCAAGTTACTATAAGCAAGCTGCTACTCTTGTGCCTTCCAGTGGTAATCCACATCATCAGGTCTGTTTTCATTGTATTTGCCAGTGCATTATCTATTCTTCTATGTATTTTTCTTGTAGTTTGCTTTCGAATCTACTAATAGTTTGTTTTTTCAGCTTGCCATTCTCGCTTCTTATTCTGGAGATGAGCTGTTGTCTGTTTACCGTTATTTTCGAAGTTTAGCTGTTGACACACCTTTTACTACTGCAAGAGACAATTTGATCATTGCATTTGAGAAGGTATCTACTTACTACTGTTAGTTTTTCAAATATTAAGGATTCTATAGAATAGGTAGTTTCAAATATTAAGGAATTCAGATTTAGTTTTGTTCTTTTTAAAATGTTTTGAAAAGATAATTTATCTTTTAAAATTTGGCAGAATCGTCAAAGTTACTGTCAGCTGCTTGGGGATTCGAAACCTGCTCCTATCAAAAAGTTACCTGCACGGATGAATGGAAGAGGAAGAAACAGAGGTGAAACACGGTTTCTCTCAAGGATAGAAAAACAGAACCGCAAATTGCTCTCGAAAAGACATCACTGTCCCTGAAACTCTTAAAGCTTTCAGCATTCGATTTGTCAGATTAATTGGCATTCTTTTTACTCGCACAAGGTACCATAAATACCTTCCTTTTTGTTTCTTAAAATATTATTAGAAATTGCTATACTAAACATGGTTATGGAAACTTTTTATGTTAAAATATTATGATTACATTGAATAAGGCGATTCGAAATTGTTATACTAAACATGGTTATGAAAACTTTTTATGTTACAATATTATGATTACACTGAATAAGGCGATTCGAGCAAGTTTGGGTCACTTTTTGAGTGATCTTAACCGTTTCAACTTTAAAAAGACTTTTTAGATATTAACCCATTTCATTCGCTAGGTAAAGTATAATCTGATTAAAACCCGTTTCAAAGTAGATGGCCGAATTTCTATCTTTCGTTCACGAGTCACAATATGTCAGCTTGGGTTGACCTGCAGATATTTTTTTTTCTCTTTTTTATATAAATAGCCGATGTATTAAACATGATTAGAAACTATATTCAACAAAAAATTAAATCGAACTTAATTTTACTGAGTAAAGCGTAAAGCAATCTAAGAGGTCGTAAGCAATTAAATACTTTTTGGACCATTTTCTGCCCATTTAAGAAGTTTTGTTTTAAACATGTTTTAGGGAGTTTATCATTTGACTTGTTACTTCTTACAAGGTAAAAATATAGCCTGGATTTGTACTAGTAATAAAATTATAAGTACTTGTACATTTTAATTGATACTTTATTAGTAATTATTGTTTATATCCAAATAATATATTATATATTATTAAGCTGGTATGCTCGGGTCAAATTGTCGATGTTTATTTGCTCCGTAATTTTTACCATCTTAATAACGTGTATATTGAAAAAATCACTATTTAGTATTATTTTGTAGTGGCATACACATTAATGTAATAATCTAAATTAGACTTGCTTAAATTATTGCTTTAATATTATTATTTAGTAGTTTTTACTTATTAAATTTAAATGTAGCTCCCTAACCTTACATGTTTACCATCTACAGCTTAGAAACTTTTGGGGACGTTTTCTCATTGGCACGGACTGAATTTCTTCATCTACTATCTTCCGGATCAGATGAGGTGCTCAACTTCGGGTCAGATTTTAACGAGTGTAAACTTTTCGTAACCCGGTTCATATCAATCATGATATTCACTGTCTACAATGCAAATAGAAACTGAAAATCAATCATACACCGAGATTTTACAACGTTCTGTTGTGCTTCAAAGTGCTTTCACCGCCATATTTGATTTCATGGCGCTCATAGTTGACAGATGCTTCCAACTTAAAGACCCTTCCGGAAGCTTCTTACTTCCCGGCATCATGATTTTCACTGACTGGCTAGCCTATTGTGCGGACAATGCTGTCGTGACCAATCGCAACAATGAAATGGATGAAAAACAAGCAACGGCTAGATCCCTCTTTTGGAACAATTTCGTTTCTTTCCTTAACAAGATATTATCATCATTCACTGGGTCCCACCATGAAGCAGTAAACCGTCTTGCATTGCCTGAAGACATTGAGTTACGAGGGTTTCTTCCTCTTGTTCCGGGCCAACTCGCTCCTCGATTTTTCTAGAACAAATTATTTTGAAAATGATGGAAATAAGGAAAAGAACTCACGGGTGCAGCGGATCGTAGCCACTGGAAAGGCTATTGCTACAAACATTCGACTTGGTCAACAAGGAATCTATTTTGACTCGAGATTAAATAAGTTTTTCTACGGAGTTGAGCCGCCACATGTTGAAGATTCTGATATAAACCAAGAAATCAGTGAGGACGTTGAAGACGAAGATGAGATTATTGTCTTCAAGCCCACTGTACCCGAGAAGCATATTGAAGAATCATCCAAGGGTATTATTGCCAGTTCCACTGATTCCTTAATCTCACCTGCTGGGTTTCCTTACAACAGTTTGCACAACCGAACACATCAAAACCAATGATGGGAAAGGATGATATCGAGAATAGCTTTTCAAATCTCAACTATTTAATGGACAGGATCATGCTACTGTCATACCATCCAAGTTTGATTCGGTGATGACGTCAGCATCTGGGTATGACAGTATCCCTTCAAATACAAAATTTCGTAAGAGTCCAGTGGGTCGACCCGTGAGGCACTCTGGCCCGCCACCTGGCTTCCACAACCCTAAAACAGGAATGAAAATCCAAATCCAGCTTTAGATGATTATAGTTGGTTGGATGGGTATCAATTGCCCTACGCAGGATCATACAGTAACGATGGATTCGGTAATTCCTTTAATTGTCTGCCACTACCGAACAAGCTTTTGAACACACGCAAGACTTCGTTGGGTATGGAATGTTTTCCATTCCCTGGCAAACAGGTTTCCACCACTGTGCCTGCCAACACCGGAATCGGAAACGGAAATGGATGGCTTGATTATCAGATTTCGGAGCGTTCTAGTCTTCAAGAACCAGTTAAGACGGGTAATGAACAGTTTCTTGCTGTGCCTCAACAATATCAAGGTCAATCGTTGTGGGAAGGTCGTTTCTTTGTGTGAGATGATTTTGGTGCATAGATGGTAAGATGATGCTTCCTTTTTTAAAGTTTTTTTTAATGATTATAAATTGATGACAGTTTCATATATCCCCTATGAAACATTTCATATTTACCAATTTTCTAGTAAATAAAACAAAGTCGGTTACTTACCGTTTCTCATATGAAACATGGTGTTATAACTGATTTTATTTTATTTACTGTGGAATGTGTAAATATGAGAAAATCTAGTGTTATGGAAGGGTGTAAAATGTAAAAGACAATATAGTAAAGGGGAAAAAAGAAAAAAAAGGCTACCATGTGGCAACTTGTGATTGGGTAGTATGATTATTAGTGAGACGACAACTTGTGATTGGGTAATATATATATATATATATAATTGTTTTGTTTGTTAAAACTACATTGTGGTAGGTTTTGAACAGCGCTACTAAGGTGGATGATGTGGAGTGTGACCTGGTACAACCGGTTCAGCCATCAAATCAGGCATACTGGCTGATGTTTAAAGCTTTTAATATGGAGCATGCATGGTTATGGATATGGGTTTTGGAATGTTGCAGGCATCTGATTGGTCTAAAGGTCTCTCTCTTTCCCTTTCTTCTGCATAAGGCTGGCAATAGATATCTGTATAAGACACGATTAGACCTGCTTACTGAAAAAGTACACAACGTGATCTTTTTACTTTTTAAAAATAAATATAATTATGAGGTTAGGATCCATCATTTCTTCTTCTTGGTACATAAAACGTAAAACTGTGTTATAAACATGAGATATAAAGTAAAATGTGTTGTATTCATGTTTAATACTTGTGTTACACGCGTCGTTAGAGACCTGTTAAACCCGATAAGACACGATTTGCCAGCCCTACTTCTGCATCCATGGGTTTTCTTTTTTACTTTTGTATATATAAAAGACGAAAATATCCTTTGGCTATGGATTTAACGGTACTTGTGTCCCATAATTATTGTCGACAAACATGAACACACAATTTATGGTGGTTTATTTTGTTGTTATTTATGCAGGTGCCGAGTTTTCCATATTGGATGATTGAAATTGTTGGTGAGCAATTTGGGAAGTTGTTGGCTGCCTGGCTTTTGTGGGATAGCAACATGAAAGTATGTGAGATGTGTTCAAGAATTGAAATATTAAGTAATACTTAGTAAAGCTTAATCCTGCTCTGTTTACGGTATATTTCTTATCGAAGGTAACGCCTTTAGAAATCCAGCAAACCAACCAACCGTCTATCTTTTATGTTGCGTACTAGTTATCTTCTTTTTTATTTTTATTTTTTGTGATGGTGCTGTCTTTAATTTGAAGTTGATGGGAATAAGTGACCTACATAAACGCTTTTGTGTTTCTGATTATTGAAGTTGATGCTTGTATTATTATCATTTCTGCTTTGCAACATCCCTCAGTCAAAATCTTTTGGCATTTTTTGAAATTATTAATTTTGCTAGTGTTAATAGAGTGTAGTTGCGACTTACATAAGCAAAAGTTAATTTAATAACCTTTTACATCCTTTAGTATGGTTATAGACGAGAGGAGATTTTCAAGCCAAAGTTTGGTTCGAGACCTGGTACCCATGCATGTGGGATTTGCATACAAAACGGCTGAGGCATGCGCCTCAAGGCGAGGCTCCGGGTATTTTGTACGGGCGCCTCAGAGTGGTTTTTTGTTTGTTATTTATTTTTTGTACCAATTTCAAACTTTGAAACCTTGGGCAGATATACATGAATTTGAGTCGCTTATCACTAAATACTCTTCCAACTATTTCCACTTTTATGCATTGTATTATATGCTTTGAAAATGACTATTCGGAACTGGTAAATTAATTGAATAGCGCACCACTATGTTATTATCAGTCAGGGCGTCCCCGAGAATGACAAAAAAATTTGGGCTTCGTCCAAGAAAAAAAATGTAGCCTCCTCCCTATGTATCCATAAAACTACAATACGACGATAAAAAAAAACCACTGAAATGTCAATGTTTGCTGTGGTGTTTTTTTTGAGCGCCCACACTTCCACAACCCAGCGAATAATTAACTTTTACGTTGGTTCAAATTTGGCCTTTTTAGCCTTCACTAGATCTGGCCCGTTGCATAATTTGGAAGGGAAATAAGTTTTTATGTTGGCTTTTTAATATATATATATATATATATCTATATATATATAGCGGTTAACATACATTATGAGTAATCGTACTTCACGTACGGGACAATCGTGACCGTCAGATCCATGCGTGATTATTTTCAGTTTCAGATCCATGCGTGATTATTTGATACATGAGTCATTTGCGTGATTATTTAACACAAGCGTAATTACTTCAGTGGCTTACTAGGTTAGTTCCCCGTGTGTTACACGGGTTGAACAATTTAAACTATATAATAAATATTTCCTGCAAAACAAAGACAGAGACATTTATATATCAAATTGACATAAATGAGTTAATATAGATGTAATGTTATATGATTAATAATAAAAGAATAATGTTTTTAAAAATATATGCATTACACGGTAGAATAATAATTGAATAAAGTATAATGCAATTTGTTAACATATAGAATTGTCAAAATATGTATTTAACAAAATGAACATTAACGTGATAATTATAAATTTTGTTAAGTTTATTTTTAAAACATTTACCACCAATTTTTTAATACTATTACTAATAATCAAGGTAAAAATAACCTAAAAATATTCTTTTAATACTATTAGTGCTATACGGTAGATTTGCTTCCAGTTAAATGAAAGGTCACAAGAGGTCAATACTCTTCTTCAAATATTTTGAAGTCATCATCTTCCTCCAAGCTCATAACCAGAAGCGAGTTAGAGTCGTTCCAGCTTGCCAAAAAAATTCTCGTATCGGTTCTTTACTCAAAGATACAAACAAAAGTGGCTAAACGTTGACAAGTAATAAAAATTGTCATTGGGGTGGGTTAAACGTACCCCTTGTTACTTGTCATACCCTCACCCTAAAAAAATCATTTTAAAAGTTGTCAAATTCACTCCCCCCCCCCCCCCCCCTCTTTTTTTGATGTTGTATCTTTAATTACAATGAGTTTTGTATTAAAAATTTGGGTTTGATTGGTTTTTTCATTTGTTCTTACGGTTCTCGCAATATTTAGCGTTCTTAAGATAATCCTCCCCTATATATATATATATATATATATATATATAGATGTTTTTAACTAACTTGTTAATTGACTTTAATTAGTTAAGAGTTTCTGTATTTTCTTATAATTAATAATAATATCGGTTCTAAATTTAATAGTCAAATTATTATTGATCATGTATTCAACTTGATAAACATACATAAACATATAATAACAAATTCAATAAATCAAAAACTATAAATTTCTTAACCATCTTAAAGTAATTAACCAACAAAAAAAATAAGGTATCAAACTCCAATGAATCCAATTTATAAAATAACATAATTTCTTTGATTTTGAAGTTGTTTAGACTTTTAATATAAGTTCTATGTGGATATTGGTGGCTAATCCTGGTAAACGAATTTTAAACTTCTTATGCTTTGAGATCATAGTTATCCATTTGGAATTTAAATTTGGATATAGATTAGTGACATTTATAAGCAACCGATATTTTCCTGAATTTAAAATTAAATTATTTAATAATTATCAACAATTAAAGAGGGTCTAGAATAATGACAAGTGTCCCCTAAATGGTTTCTTTTATTATATAGTATAGATATAGATTATATACATGCGTGATTATTTGATCCATGCGTGATAATCACAAAAAACTGATCCACGATAATCTGCTCCATGCGTGATAATGACACAAAATCTGACGGTCAGGATAGTCGCGTACGTGAAGTATGATTAGGGCTTTTGTACATTATACTTTCTCTCTATCTCTCTCTCTATATATATATATATATAGAGAGAGAGAGAGAGAGTTAGGTTCAAACGTGAACAAATTTCCTAGCGTGAACCGCATGAACTGATCTGAACCATTGATTTCATATACATAAAGGAAGGGTAAGATTGTAACTTTATATAAATATTCAATTTAAATTATTTTGATATTAATTTCAAAATCTTAACAATAAAGGAATATTCAGTTTCAAAATCTCTTCAACATTTGTCGATAATTTTGACAATTTCAAAATCATAACTTACTCCATCATTAATCCACTTACTTGGTTGTAAATCAATCATTTGAAAATGGTACAACTCAACCCCGCTTTCAGTTTCAAATACCAATTTTATGCAAAAAAAAAGTCATTATAATTAAAAAAATCAACTCGTACGCATGTGTACATCCCAACTCCGTTTGCAGTTTAATTAAGTACACATGTGTATACTGTACATAACCTTATCGTACACATGTGTACATCGTACACATGCTTTCACATATACATACACATGTGTACACCAGTAAACTTTATATCCAAAATAATAAACAAACAGACCATATATCATCTGATTACCACTATGTACACCAGTGTACATCAACATTTAAACACAAAATTTTTATAAACCAGTAAACATGTGTACTTCGGAACCATACTACTAAATAACTCAACATACGTTATTGATTTTCTTTTAAAGGGATATGAAAAGATTTCACAAACAATAAAATAGAAAATTACGGGTCACGGGATATTATCTTTAATTATGGAAATAATCTTCCATTTTGATTTAAATGACTATTTTAAGCTAATTACACTATTACCCTTTTGCTTTTAATAAAACATTAAAATCTAACCTATTAATTACAATCATGCCACCCCTTTCAAATATCAAGATCATATTAATCGACGGTCCAGATCTGTTCACGCTGTTCACTCTTGGGAGGTTGTTCACGCTAGAACCTCACCCTATATATATATATATATATATATATATATATATATATATATATATATCTATATATATATAAGGTGAGGTTCGGTTAGAAAGTCCAAGTTTCCTAAAAAGTGTAAAAAGTCATAAAACACAATAATTTCAGGCATAAAACACACCTAAAACTCACAAATAATAGAATGAATATTACTAAAACATCATATTCAAACTCTAATAGTCCATAAAAACTTCAAACGCACCATCGTATAACTATGAATATAAAACACAAAATGCTAAACAACATAAAACACAATAATATTTGTCATTCCATAATCAGAGCCTTAACATCTAAAACACAACACAAAACCCACATACATGATGTTTTAGTAATCTTCATCATATTATTGTGGGTTTTTGGTGTGTTTTATGGTTGACATTATGGTGTTTTATGACTTTTTACACTTTTTAGGAAATTTGGACTTTCTGGCCAACTCCTAGCCTATATATAGGGTAAGGTTATTGTAAAAAAGGTTAAAAGTGTGAGAAAGGTGAGAAATATTGTGGAGATGACATGTGTCCTAAATCTAAATTAATTCAAAAGGGTAAACAAGTAATTTTATCATTAATTCAATTAATTAAAAACTTCCCATAACCGCCACCTTAATTATAGGAACTGGATTTTTTTTAAAAGATCTCTATAAACACCACTCAGCAAGTATATAACACCATTCAGCAAGTATATAACACCATTCAGTACGTATATAACACCATTCAACAAGTATATAACACCATTCAGCAAATATACAACACCATTCAGTACGTATATAACACCATTCAGCAAGTATATAACACCATTCAGTAAGTATATAACACCATTCATGGACGTATATAACACCATTCAGTACGTATATAACACCATTCAGCAAATATATAACACCATTCAGTAAGTATATAACACCATTCATGGACTAAACATCTGATCGAAACATATTTTTTTCTCTATATAAGTATAGCAATATGGTACTCATATTAAAGATAAAAAACGCTCGTTATTATGGTGTAATTTTTTTTAGAAAAAGTTACGTATAAAAAGTTATTGACGTTTAAAAAAGACGGGGAGAACTTACATGTGCATTAATGTTAGTTTCTTAATTTAAAAATGTTAAATTTACCTATATACCCTTAATCTAGAAAATTAATATGTTTAATAGTAAACATTATTTACAATTTTGCCATTATGATCTCAACCATTAGATCAAAGATCTAATGGTGTATATTCTTTCTTACCTTTCTCACAAAAAAACCCATTTTTTACAGGAACCTCTACATATATATATATATATAAGATTAGGTTCAAGAGTGAACACTAATGTAGTTTGCGAACTGAGCGAACTAATCCTGGCCATACATGTGTGTAGATCAATGGCCATGATTTGATGATGAAATACACTAGTGTATTTTACGATTTGATGATTAAATCCTAGCCATCCACGTGTGTAAATCAATGGCCAAGATTTGTTCACTCAGTTCGCAAATACATTAGTGTTATATATATATATATATATAGGGTTAGGTTCATTTGTGAACACTTCCCTATTTATGAACAAAACGAACAAATCCTGGCCATAGATCTTCTTAACTAAAACACAAGGGTAGGATTGTCTTTTAACATTTATAGTTTTATATTTAATTTTCGTTTTTATTAATTATGGCAGTTATCAGATTAAGATAAACACCCATGCTTCATCTTTCGTAAATTGAAATTCAATTAATCAAAAAAAAAAAAAAAAACCGCGTCCATATTTTCCAGTTCGATCTTCAGATCATCATCAAAGTTCAGTTCGTTCTTCAGATCATCAACAAACAATTGTTCAGCGAATTTGTTCCACTTAAGATTTATTAATTATGACAGATATGAACGATCAACATGTTGTTTCAGCGAATTTGTTAATCCATCGGAGCTCTGAACGACCCGGAGAACATCATCAAGTATGGTTTGTTGCTCATCAAGATCACACGAAAGAAATTGTGAATGAGTTTAAGGTTATTTATGCTATTAACATCCACAGTTCTTACAACCTTAACAACTTTTTTTTATTGAACAATTTTTAAATGACTTTGTTATTGTTGTAGGTAACTATTAACAAAAGTGATCTTACAGTTTCATGTGTATGCATGGGTTTTACCCGGGTTGGATATCTTTGCCGACACATGTTTTGCGTATTCAGGCGTCATAATCTTTTTCAGATCCCAGCTAGATATATACATCCGAGATGGTGTAAAGATGCTATCCCATCAAGTGTACACTTCATGGAGAATAGGTTATGTGACGATCAAAGTAGGAGTGGTGTGTTGTGGCGTGAGATTTGCGATGACATGAACATGTGTAGAGATAGAATGCGAGGCAATATTGAGAAACTACAAGAGTTAAGTGACCATATACAAGCCATCAAAGATAATCTGTTCAGCGAGATACCATACGACCCTGCAATCAATAAAAAAGGTGTTGTGATAGAGGAAGTAATTGCGCATAAACAACCAGCTGAGGTGTTGTGATAGAGGATGTGGTAAGCATAAACGAACAATTCGTCCGGGAGAGAAAGCAATTAAGAAGAGTAAAAAACCGAGAAGGAAATGCAATTTTTGCAACAAAAAAAAAAACGAGTTCGGGATCACGATAAGAGGAATTGTCTGCTTAAAAAGGGTGAGCCGGTCAAGGATGACTCGTCAACCAACGAAGAAGACGAGGTATACGATGAAGACGAAACCGAAGAATCTGGGTCCGATGATTTTGGAAGTGAAGAGTAGTTCACGTAAAGCGTAACAACATTCAGTTTTTTTAGACATTCTGTTGGTTTATGTTTTAGAATAGATGTTTATGTAGGTTGTTTGCATATGTGTTTTAACATATACAACTGTAGTATTTGGGTTTTTAAGTTTTATCCAGTATCCATGCTTTGTTTTTTGACAATATTCACGCGTCCTCTACTGACTCGCGATATATGCTGCAGGTTACATTTACATGTAGTCCAGTAGGTTAATAATAGTATAGTTGTAGATGTGTATTCGGATTCCAGTAGGTTAGCATTTTAGAGGTGTACATGTGTATGTATTGTACTTATTGCCAGCAGTAACTACATTTGAAGATGCCCTGTCAAAATGATTTAAAAAAAACGGTACACATTAACTAAGAAATCAGAAGTGTATATTTTTGTGTCAACCATGTTTTAAGTTTATTTAAAATTTAGCATGCGTTAGTGTATCTGAAGACCCATTTTCATCAACCATTGGAATCCGTTTGGATTTAAGGGTATGCACATTGGTTTGGTATAACAAATATAGATTTAGTTCAGCAATGTATAAGTTTATCAGGTATCCATCGTTGTTCATGGACAATGTACACGCGTTCTCTACTGAATCACAATATGGCATACAAGTTTCATTAAGCAACAGTCTAGTAGGATATAATGTTTTGACGTTACACGTGAATTTGCATCGATTATTAGTCCAGTAGGTTATTATTTTACAGTAACGCGTGTAGTTGGTTTTTGTATTATTATAAGTACATATGATGTTGCGTTGCCCATGTGTAAACATAAGGTTCAAATAAATCAAGCTGTCAACAGTCTATACTATTTTACAACTTGCAGAACGCACATCAGCGTGACCGTACAACAAATGAATATATACAGCAAACGATCATTACGATGACGGTAAAAGTTATCCCATATACGATTGTTCGACATAACATGATTAACACCCAACAAAACAAAGCATAATAATGAGTATGTTCACCTAAACCAGCCAAACAAAAGTAAAGATAGTGTTTAAACACCAGGAAAATAAACTACATAAATTAAAATCCAGTAGCAGTCTTCTGATCTATTTCTTTCTGTTGATGTGGGCATGCTGGTAGGCTTCATCTAGAATACGTTCGCAATGTGTGTTCGCATCCGATGTTATCAACTTCACAGCAAACTTCTTCCTAAGTTATGCCATTTTCGTCTTTGCTTTAGCCATTTCGGTTGGGAAGCCAACTTCCCAACGATCTTCAATGACTCCCATCCAGGTTTCCATGTGTCGCATTGTGTATATTCCGCAGTCTTCATAGTTTCCTATTGTCGCCCAACCAATCTCCAAACGAACAGGATGGCGAGCTGCAATATCATAACATCGTGGATGACGAACATGCTTCAGGTACTTGACGACTACATCTTTCTGCACATAAAAGAACTTGGTGAATTAAACATGCGGCACACACGTGTATTATATGACATCAATCACCTACCAGTTTTAACGGAGTTGACTTCAAGAAATCGTCATCGTCAAAGACTTTAACTGTACTTTCACAAGGATGCATATTATCTATGACGATTACTGCAAGATTTTTCAAGTCAAAGCAAACCAAATAAAAATGTAAACGTTCAAGAATTGGGAAAATAAAGTTCCCGTATTCTTCCAGGTCCTATATCAAACAAAAAGAATGTATTGCATTAACTACATATATGTACTTATCGGTCTGCCCTATATCTAAACACATGTGTATTCCATCACTTACACATGTGTATTAGTATAATAGTTGAGTTAACAGGTTATATGATTTTAAACAACCTCAGTTCAAATCCCTTTTTTCAAAACAATGAAATCGATAGATAGTAAAAAACGAAATCCAGGATTTGCGTATTTCATCACCAACATATATCCTATCTACCTAACAATCTGCACAATTTTATACACACGTGTACACTTATCACTTACACATGTGTATTATTATAACAGTTAAGTTAACGGGTTACACCATTTTACACAACCTCAGCTCAAAACATTTTTTTCCAAAACATGAAATTGAATAACAAGATTCTACAAAACAGACACAAATATATAAAAAATCAGTATGCTACACTATGTAATCACATCAAATACACATACACTTCTTTATTTACAGACAACAAACTAAACCCTAACTTTAAGAATGAACGGATTTCGCAATTCCGCATCTACACAGACAAAAAATGCATACACATTCGATCAAAATATATAAATTGGAACAAATACACAACAGATCAGAATGGTACATGATAAAGTTTGAACAAATACACAACTAATCGGTTTACTATACTCAACACACTAAGCCCTAGCTTTTGATTAAAAGGATTTTGAAACATTAGGGCAAAACAATTTATAATCATTCGGCAGGAGAACTGTAATATGCCAAAAATCTGAACAAATAACAACAATACACTACAAAAAACGGAAGAACTACACTACCAAATGGCTGATTACACAAACCCAACTAAACCCTAGATTTTGAGATGAGAAAATTCGTGTGTATAAAGACAGACTATACATAATCATTTAATGAATACTACACTATGTAACGATACCTTGATTTAATTATCCTTCATGATGTTAATCCTTTGCAGAAATCGCGATTGATGGAAAGAGAGGATGGAGTCGACTGCTTTTCTGGGTTTGTAAGATATGATGTAGAGGCAGTTTTGTTTAGATGAAGCTACACAAAAGCTATAACTGAATAGGCTATAATTATGGGTTTCAAATTTATACGAGGAATCATTATATTTTATGTAGATTTCAATGAGATTTGAGTGAAAAAGAATTACAAGATTGCCCTTATTCAGTTATTTTAAATCAATTTATAGTTTTAATCAATTTAAGAGTAAACTGCCATTTTGGTCCCTGTGGTTTGGGCATTTTTGCCATTTTAGTCCAAATCTCAAACTTTTTAAATCTGGGTCCCTGTGGTTTCATCTTTATTGCCATTTTAGTCCAAAATTCAAAATCCTCCTTTTTTTGACTGTTCCAAAAAGTTTGAGATTTGGACTAAAATGACAATAAAACTGAAACCACAGGGACCAAAATGGCAGTTTACTCTTAATTTTGGACTAAAATGGCAATAAAAGTGAAACCACAGGGACCCAGATTTAAAAAGTTTGAGATTTGGATTAAAATGGCAAAAGTGCCTAAACCACAGGGACCAAAATGGCAGTTTACTCTTAATTTAAAAACCATTTAAATCCTATAACCAAGATCTCATCATCCAACGGCCAGTATATGTTCGTTTTTGTTCACAATTTAAACATTGTTCACTCTTGATCCCTACCCTATATATATATATATATATATATATATATAAGGTAGGAGTTGGCTACAAAGCCTACTTTACCTACAAAATGTAGGAATCAATCTCCTTTAGACATGTGGTATTTAGTTATTTTATACAAAAGGGTATAATGGTAATTGGATAATTATTTTAATTATGCAAGATTTATTATCCTAAACAAATTAATGAGTTATTTAAGGAAACTGCATATCTCCATTGATTTCAAAATCGACTATAATATTTTATATCATGATGATCGCAAATTCATATTCAGATTCAATTATTTCTTTAAGGTGTGTTTTATCAGTTTTCTGTTCTTCACACTGTGTTATATCAGTTTTCACACCCCCTCGTTAATTTCGAAACATAAAACACATCTATGATTTTCTAGACGTTGTCTTTTATCTGTTTCTAGGCTCTTCACATTGTGTTATATTAGTTTTCATAATTAAACACACACATTACACATAAAACACACCAGCGTCTGATATAAAACACACCAGTGTCTGAAATAAACAATATAAAACACACCAATGTTTGATTCAATGTAGACATACTAGTGTCTTAAATACACAATATAAAACACATCAGTGTCTTAAATACATAATATAAAACTGTCACGGCCCCCGTCCCGGTGTGACCCGGGTCCAGGAGCCGCGGGCAGAAACCCGTGGTATTTATTAATTGAGTTGACAGCGGAAGTTTTAACAGGATCTTTTTAAAACTCGAAAATGCCCAATTATTTTATTTCATAATTTGGGACAACCCCGTAATTTACAATAGAGGAATTTCACGAGGAAATTCCCTGTTTTACAAAACATGTTTATTTATTTAACCGAGCCACCACTTCAAGCTTTATTAGTGCTCCGTAGCACTTTTCCTTGATTCACAGTAGGTCACCTGAAACATGTTTTAAAAATATTTTTATCAGGGGGGAAATACTGGCGAGTCACTCAAATTTGATAAAACGACACATAGCTATGAATTACAGCATAAGAGCGATTACAATGGCTACTATCTTATTTTTATCTGGCGCCGTGTCACACCCTGGTGACGATGGTCATACCACTATTGGGTCCTTTCACCCTAGCAGCGATGATTATCACTGTTAGGTTGATGAACCTAACCATGAGAAATTAGTAATGTGCACAATACCCCACTTGCCAGTGATTCAAGATAACCATGACTTAATCCTTGTAATTATAACTTTTGAAAATAATTGGAGTATTGTAAAACATTGTTAATAAAAAGAGAATGACTCACATTGCAAGTTTAGACGGGCAGAGTTTAGCCTACTGATAAGCCTGATAACCTAATTTAAACAACAATGCACACGAACTAGGTCAATAACTTAATACAACATTTACGATAAGCTCACGAAATCAAAACCCTCACGACGAATGACAAAGTATAGCCCTGATTTGGGCAGCACTTAAACTGTCACACCCCAACCGATGGCGGAAACATCGGGGCATGGCACTGAGCGAAACAGATTGTCCAGAAGTTTCCATAACAATTTCATTACCAATCAATTTAAAATAACATGTCCCATACCATGTCTCAAAAGATAATACAATTATTACAGACAAAATCTAGGCAAATAGTTCTGTTCTGACAACTCAGATTTCATTTGTACAGACAACTATTTGTTGGCCTCTAAGACCTTATTCTAGCCTCGATTTCCTAGCAGATAAGCATCCTAAGCACCTATCACATACGTTAAAATAAAAGTCAATACACATAGTGTAAAGGCGAGCATACAAGTTTGATAATAGCATATAGCGTTCGAAAGCGTTACGCATAACCAGCACGTACACAGAGTGAAATGAGGCATGTTAGTTATCGACATGAACCTATCGATACCAATGATTGTGGGTTGACTGCCCAAGGTAGTTCGTAATACATGATCACCACTGTAATCCATGCAAATAATTGTCCTTAACAACCCCCGAGTGAACGGGTGCTGAGTCCAAACTAATAGTACTATCGTTGCTAAGGCAGGTAGACAACATTCCATGTGTAAACATAACAAACAAGCATTCATTCATTAGGTCACGTATAACATGCGGTAACGGTTAGCGTTTAAATAGTATTGAGTAGTGTGTTCGATTGTGATTTTGTATAAGTAACGTATGTAACACCCAAAAGTGCGTAAAGCAAAAAGGGATCGAGTATACTCACAGCGATTGATGGATTGAAGGGAGCGCTTAGAGAGTAAGATTAGCCTGAATAGATTGACAGTATAACGATAAGGGACGCATAAAACGATGCAATGTGCGAGTGGCTCGGACAGCAGTTCGATCGGATGGTAGTCCGATCAGACAGCGGGCCGTGCTGGCGACAATCCGTTCGAGTGGTCATCCGGTCGGACGGTAGCCCGGTCGGATGACTATTCGAGTGGATTGTTTCTTCCTTTGAGAAGGATATGTTTGTGTATGATGGCTTGACTTTTGAAGTTTTCGTTGTAGCATTTTGAAAACAATGAAGTATCTCTACTTTTCAGGTCGGTCGATCGGACGGTTGTCCGATCGGACGGCAACCCGTTCGGTTGGACACTTCAAGTTCATGGCAGGTTGTCACCCGTTCGGACAGTTGTTCGTGCGGGTGGCATTCCTTGTTCATTGAACATGTTGAAAATTGTTTTAAGTGTGGAAGTTAAATGTCTCATGGTTCGAATGGTAGTCCGATCGGGTGGTAGTCTGATCGGACAACAACTCGTTCAACATTCAATCCTTGAAATATTGTGCAAGTCGTTCGGCTAGTTACCCGTACGGTTGGCAGTTCGTTTGGACAGTGGTGCGATCGGACGACATTCCGTCCTGGTCGTCCCGTCTGTCTTACACTTGGCTGTCTTGTTCGTTTGTCGTTTTATCGAGATGTGTTGATATCGTGCTAACCAACAGAACCTCATCCTAAGTCTAGTGACTCGTATGAACAGGAACCACCCAAGTTCATTCGTTCCACCGGTTTAAGACGTTGGTTCATGGTTAACCCGGAATCGGTAATCTCACGGATAGAACTACGGATCTCGAACCAACCCTAACCACAATGATGAGTAGTGAGCCGACACAAGCTCCGATTCTATCGGTTTTGAGTGTATTGAGTGTAAAAGAATGAAAGATCTTGTGATTATTTCTTTCAACTCTTTTATCCTTTTGAAAATGTTCAGATTTATGTGAAATCGTTGTGAAATCATGTGGAAATCCTCCAAATCTGAGTTATCCTTGGTGGAATGAGGTCAAACTTGAAGTTCATAAGAACTTCATGATGACGTCACCCTAGAACACCCCAAATCTTGATGATTTCACGGTTAAAAGTTAAGATTTAAAAGATAGAAAGGTGTAGGAGTGCGTGTAGATCAAGAAAGTACAAGATTTAGGACGAGATCTTACCGGAATCGTGAGAAATCTGAAGAAAAGTGAGGAACACGAGCTGGTCGGACGTCACTTGCCAAAAGTAGTAAGTTTGAGAGTGACAAGGGGTATTTATAGTGTTACCCAAAGAGGAAAGGGGGCTGGCCGATCGGCTGGGCAGCCCGTGCGGACAGCCTGTCCGATCGGCCGGCTGGTTGCCTGGTCGATCAGTCGCCTCCTTCGAGTGTTCGGTTCGACGAGTTTTGATATTTCGATTACGATTGCGAGCGTTTCGATACGATAAAGTTTCCTAGTCAAATTACTTTTAATCCCAACCATTCATATCTAGCGCTATCACTTCTCCACTAGTTATCATATCATTTCGATTGCGATTGAGTTCGATTGCGATTCGAGTTTTGATTACATTTCGATTGATTACCACAACACAACATAACTAAATTGCGTATTTCGAGTTGCGAGTGCGATTGCGATTCGATGTCGATTAAATTGGATTGATTAGCGTTTAGTTGACTTTATCGCATTGTTACTTTCTATAGTCCACAGTTGTAAGTCGATTAGATGGCGAATAATACACGTCGATTACTGTGATTATTGACACTTACTCCACATAATACAACTAAAATAAACACATACAAGAAATTCACTAACAGTCAAGTTGCGAAATCGGTCGTTGACTTTGACGTTGACTTTTGAAACACATGGGGTGTTACAGCCTCCCCTAGTTGAGGGAATTTCGTCTCGAAATTAGGCTGAAAGGTGTACAATAACGTGAATCACTCTGGAGAACTTTCTCTCTCTAGACTTTCACTCTCTAGAACAAGTCCCTCCAAACAACTGCGGGTACTTCGCCTTCATGTCGCTTCCGAGTTCCCAAGTGAACTCTGCACCTCGTTTGCCTTCCCATCGGACTTTCACAATAGGAATGCGCGAGCGCCTGAGCTGCTTGGTTTGAAGATCCATGATTTCGACAGGCTTCTCCACAAAGTGTGGTGTTTCGTTTACTTGCAGATCATCGAGGGGTACAATTAAATCATGCTCAGCCAGGCACTTTCGGAGGTTTGACACATGGAAAGTCGGGTGGACATTACTAAGTTCCTCCGGTAGTTCAAGTCTGTAGGCGACTTTTCTGATCCTTTCCAGAATCTTAAAAGGTCCAACATATCGAGGCGCTAGTTTCCCTTTCTTGTCGAATCTGACCACACCCTTCCAAGGTGATACCTTTATGAGTAAGTAGTCACCAACAAATTCAAGGGGCTTGCGTCGTCTATCGGCGTAACTTTTCTGTCGACTTCGAGCTTTCAACAAGTTGTCTCGAATTTGGAGGACTTTGTCAGTCGTTTCTTGCAATAGCTCAGGACCGGTTAATTGCGAGTGACCGATCTCGTGCCATACAATAGGCGATCGACATCTTCTTCCGTATAAAGCCTCGAACGGTGCCATTTGAATGCTGGAATGATAACTGTTGTTATACGAGAATTCGACTAACGGCAGGTATTTATCCCAATTACCACCGAAGTCTATGACACACGAACGGAGCATGTCTTCAAGAGTACGAATCGTTCTTTCAGTCTGTCTGTCGGTTTGAGGGTGGAAAGCGGTACTTAGATTAAGCGATGTACCGAGAGCCGTTTGAAACGTTTCCCACAGTCGTGAGGTAAACCGAGCATCACGGTCAGAGATGATGTCGCGAGGCGTCCCATGATTACAAATGATCTCGTCGGTGTAGATTCGGGCTAATCGTTCTACCTTGTAGTCTTCCTGTATGGGCAAAAAGTGAGCTGATTTGGTCAAACGGTCGACAACAACCCAAATGCTGTCGTGACCTGATGACGGGTGCGGAAGCTTTGTTATGAAGTCAATAGCTATACTCTCCCATTTCCACATAGGGATCGGTGGTTGCTCGAGTAAGTCAGAGGGTCTTTGGTGTTCGACCTTAACCCTTGCACAAGTCAGGCACTTTCCAACGTAGAGAGCAATATCCCTTTTCATGCCCGGCCACCAGTACTTGTAGCGATGATCCTGGTACATTTTGTCGGCACCGGGATGAATAGAATACCGGGATTTGTGGGCTTTGTCCATCAAAATCTGTCGCAAATTGGTCCGTTTAGGGATCCAAATTCGGTCCAGAAAGTGGAATATCCCATTCGACTTATTCACAAGCTGGGCTCCATCGTGGTAGATTCTTTCCTTCTTTAGAGTGCGTTCATTAAAACATGCATGCTGAGCTCCGCGAATGAGGGTTTCGAGATCGTATTGGGCTTGGATATTGCAAGTGCTGAGCAAATAACTCCGTCTGCTGAGAGCGTCGGCAACAACATTTGCTTTGCCTGGGTGATAACGAATCTCACAGTCGTATTTGTTGAGAAGTTCTACCCATCGGCGTTGACGCATATTAAGTTCATTTTGATTAAAGATATGTTGTAGGCTCCTATGATCGGAGAAGATCGTACACTTGGTACCATACAGGTAGTGTCGCCAAATCTTTAACGCAAAAACAACTGCGCCTAGCTCGAGATCATGGGTTGTATAATTCTTCTCGTGGATTTTGAGCTGACGAGATGCGTAAGCTATAACCTTGTCCCGCTGCATAAGGATACAACCAAGACCAAGGTTGGAAGCATCACAATAGACAATGAAATCATCGTTTCCGTCGGGCAATGTGAGAACAGGAGCATTGCAAAGCATGTGTTTGATGGTTCGAAAGGCAGACTCTTGTTCAGTTCCCCAAACAAAAGGCCTGTCTTTATGCGTGAGAGCGGTAAGCGGCACAGCGATCTTCTAGAATCCTTCGATAAATCGTCAATAATAGCCCGCTAGTTCGAGAAAAGAACGAACTTTGGATGGGTTCTTAGGTGTAATCCAACTCTTAACGGCTTCAATTTTCGCAGGATCGACTTGAATACCCTGACTATTGACAATGTGACCCAGAAACTGAACCTCCTCCAACCAGAATTCGCACTTGGAGAACTTGGCGTAGAGTTGATTCCCCTGGAGTAGCTCGAGAACCAAACGTAGATGTTGCGCGTGTTCGGCTTTCGATTTGGAATAGATCAAGACATCGTCGATGAATACGATGACGAAACGGTCGAGATATGGTTTACACACACGATTCATCAGATCCATGAAAACCACGGGTGCTTTCGTTAAACCAAAGGGCTTAACAACGAATTCATAGTGGCCGTATCGAGTGCGAAAAGCGGTTTTGGGTATATCTTTCTCTTGAATGCGCAGTTGGTGATAGCCTGAGCGTAGATCGATCTTTGAGAAACACGTAGCACCTTGTAGCTGATCAAAGAAATCGTCGATGCGGGGCAGGGGATAGCGGTTCTTGATGGTTAACTTATTCAATTACCGATAGTCGATGCACATCCTGAACGCCCCATCCTTCTTTTTGATGAAAAGGACTGGCGCGCCCCAAGGAGAGGTGCTCGGGCGAATAAAGCCTTTCTCAAGTAATTCCTGGAGTTGGTTCGCGAGTTCACGCATTTCAGACGGTGCGAGGCGGTAAGGAGCTTTGGCAACAAGATTGGCTCCAGGAATGAGGTCGATACGAAAGTCGATATCACGACTTGGTGGTAATCCGGGAAGGTCGTCAGGGAACACATTAGGAAATTCACGAACCACAGGAACGTTTTTCACCTCTGTATTTCCTTTCTTTTCCTTATCTGCTACTACAATGTTAGCCAAGAAAGCTCTGTTTCCTTGCGGAGATACGTGCTAGCGTGGACACACGACATGAGCTTAAGACCTTTCGAAGCGGTTTCACCGTAGACACACAGTACATCACCATTCGCGAGCGAGAATCAAATCATCTTATCGAAACACACAACTTCAGCATGGTTTTCGCGAAGAAAGTCCATGCCTACTATGACGTCAAAACTTCCGAGTTGCATCGGAATAAGGTCGATTGGGAAGATGTGATTGTTGAGCTCGAGAGTACAATCACGAAGAACAAAATTAATGGCGACAGTTCTTCCGGTAGCGACTTCAACATCGAACATCGAGGGGAGATGGGAGCGTTTACGACTAAGTAGCTTCTCGAATTTGAATGACACAAAGCAATTATCGGCTCCAGTATCAAACAAACATGAAGCATAAATACCATTCACAAGGAACGTACCATTAACCACGTTGTTGTCAGCCTGGGCTTGGCGCACATTGATGTTGAAAGTTCTGGCGCGTGCGGCTTGTTGCTGCTGCTGAGGCTGCTGTTGATGCTGCGGCTGCTGCTGGGGCTCTTGTTTCACAACCCTGTTCGGGCACATGTTCGCAAAGTGGTTGGGATCACCACATGCGAAGCAGACTCGGGCGTTGATCGCGGGTGCCTGAGCCACTTGTTGGCCTTGCGGGGCTGGGAGCAGAGCTTGATGAGCAGTGGCTTGAGCTGGGGCTTGTCGTGGACCAGTATGGCAGTTAGCAGTGAAGTGGCCGTACATGTTGCAGTGAGCATAAAAATGACGGGCAAGACCCACCGGGTGATGATAGGAACATGTTGGGCAAGCCGGGTGGGGGCCTGTGTATGCACGCTTTGCTGGTGGTGCATAAGTAATCGGTGCTAGACGGTGATGAAACTGCTGCTGGGCCGGTACGGCCTGTAGTGGAGCAGCAGTGGTAGTGACAGCACAGTTCTTGTTGCTGGAGCTGCTGTTGTTGTTCTTCTTCTTTCGGCGTGAGGACTTTGACGGTTGAGCGACGGCGGGTTCGGCAGTTGGAGCGGCGGTGGTAGCTTGATGCAGGTGCTTCGAAGTTTTATCCCAGACACCAGCCTTGACCCGTTTGTCGTTGATTTCAGCGGCCAGCAGGTAGGTCTCTTCGATCGTATTAGTCTTAGCCGCTTGCACGAAATCTGCAACACAGTCAGGCAGGGCTCGGATATACTTCTTGATTGCCATGTCAGAAGTCTTCACTTGATCAGGGCAGATGATACCTGCTTGAAGCGAGCAGTGAGAGTAGCGTTTTCACCATCCTTCTGCTGTATGTGCCAGAATTCATCTTCTAATTTTTGGCATTCATGAGGAGGGCATAATTCTTCCAGCATGACCTCCTTGAGTTCGTCCCACGACAGACCGTAGGCTGCATCGTTTCCACGTTTGTTTCTCTCGGTTGTCCACCAGTCTAAGGCGCGAGACTGGAAGACGCCAGTTGCGTTGAGAGTGCGGAGGTCGTCGGGGCAACCGCTCTGTCGTAGAGTGACCTCAATGGAATCAAACCATTGGAACAACGCTGTAGGGCCTTCCTCGCCAGTGAATTCCTTTGGCCCACAAGCCTTGAACTGCTTGAAACTGAAGGCAACTTTGGGGGTAGCTTTAGGAGCTTCGGTTCTCGACTCCTCAGATGATTTGCTGACGTTCTCGTAGACATCACTCACGGCTTTTGCTACTTGTTTAGCGATGATAGCAGCAAGACGTTTGTCTCTTTTTTCTTGACGAGAAAGTGGTGGGTGGCGGGATCCAGATGACATTGTCTGCAACAGACATCGTCACAGGACTCAACACAATGTATTCGAATCTCACCTGACACGTCTACTACTTACGAAAGCTTAGGAACGCGCAATGTAACATGTATCACATAAACACATAAGCACATAATCACAGATTCATATAAACACAGAAGCACATAAGCACGTATGGCACAGAATCACAGAAGCACCTAATCATGTAGTCACAAGAGGCAATCAGAATACAGAAACCTATCATTCACAGTTTACGAGTGTTCGAATATAGCGATCGCGTTTTAGTATATCGAATAGCATAGCATAAGCGTATATCATAGCATGGGGTCGTCCATAATTTAGCGATTTGTTGGCGTTTTGAGATAGAATGCAATGCGAGTCGTGTGTGTCGATCGATGTGAAGTAAAAATCGAATAAGTCTTCAAGAATTTAAACATATAAATAGGCAAACTCACATAAAATACATAAAATCGACGAATCATCAGAGTTAGCAGTTGCGGGCTCAGAATCAAAACACATAAAAATCGAGAAATAGACCGTCTGCGGCTATTAGACATTGACTAACCAAAGTGGTTCGACTATTCACAAGGACTTGTTGTGCACACTTGACTTATAGGGCAGTGCCTTTGCCTCGATTCTTGGGCGTTGGGCACGCATCCCGTTAGTCATATCGTGAATTCAGGTCGATGGAGTCCATCGAGACTTTTGGTGAGAGTTTTGTAAAACTAAAATGAGTCAGGAACAACTATCTAGGTTCGGGTTTCACCCCTGACTTAACAACTTTTGCTCCTGAGCTTTAATAAAATAGAGAGGAAAATTTGAGCTAAAGTATGGATTTCACTCTTGGTTCAACGGGAATTCTCGCGTTTTGTAGGTGAATATAGATCAAATAAGTAATTTAATCGAGAGTTTGCGGTTTTCACACCTAATCTCGACTTAATTTTTTAGTCATAGTTGAAAATTCGAGTGCGGCGATAGTGTAGCGTAGGCGAGAATAGCGAGAAATAACAGGTAAGCTCATTCCTAATCCCTAACGGATATGCACAAGCCGGTCTGTTGGTTCCTAACTATAGACTAGGTCTCTAAGACATCGACCCGGACTAGGTCGAGTCTTGCCTAATTCCCTATAGTTATGGCTCTGATACCAATCTGTCACACCCCAACCGATGGCAGAAACATCGGGGTATGGCACTGAGCGAAACAGATTGTCCAGAAGTTTCCATAACAATTTCATTACCAATCAATTTAAAATAACATGTCCCATACCATGTCTCAAAAGATAATACAATTATTACAAACAAAATCTAGGCAAATAGTTCTGTTCCGACAACTCAGATTTCATTTGTACAGACAACTATTTGTTGGCCTCTAAGACCTTATTCTAGCCTCGATTTCCTAGCAGATAAGCATCCTAAGCACCTGTCACATACGTTAAAATAAAAGTCAATACACATAGTGTAAAGGCGAGCATACAAGTTTGATAATAGCATATAGAGTTCGAAAGCGTTACGCATAACCAGCACGTACACAGAGTGAAATGAGGCATGTTAGTTATCGACATGAACCTATTGATACCAATGACAGTGGGTTGACTGCCCAAGGCAGTTCGTAATACATGGTCACCACTGTAATCCATGCAAATAATTGTCCTTAACAACCCTCGAGTGAACGGGTGCTGAGTCCAAACTATTAGTACTATCGTTGCTAAGGCAGGTAGACATCATTCCATGTGTAAACATAACAAACAAGCATTCATTAAGTCACGTATAACATGCGGTAACGGTTAGCGTTTAATAGTATTGAGTAGTGTGTTCGATTGTGATTTTGTATAAGTAACGTATGTAACACCAAAAAGTGCGTAAAGCAAAAAGGGATCGAGTATACTCACAGCGATTGGTGGATTGAAGGGAGCGCTTAGAAAGTAAGATTAGCCTGAATAGATTGATAGTATAACGATAAGGGACGCGTAAAACGATGCAATGTGCGAGTGGCTCGGACAGCAGTTCGATCGGATGGTAGTCCGATCGGACAGCGGGCCGTGCGGGCGACAATCCGTTCGAGTGGTCGTCCGGTCGGACAGTAGCCCGGTCGGATGACTATTCGAGTGGATTGTTTCTTCCTTTGAGAAATGTGTTTGTGTATGATGGCTTGACTTTTGAAGTTTTCGTTGTAGCGTTTTGAAAACATTGAAGTATCTCTACTTTTCAGGTCGGTCGATCGGACGGTTGTCCGATCGGACGGCAACCCGTTCGGTTGGACACTTCAAGTTCATGGCAGGTTCTTACCCGTTCGGACAGTTGTTCATGCGGGTGGCATTCCTTGTGCATTGAACATGTTGAAAATTGTTTTAAGTGTGGAAGTTAAATGTCTCATGGTTCGAATGGAAGTCCGATCGGGTGGTAGTCCGATCGGACAACAACTCGTTCAAAATTCAATCCTTCAAATATTGTGCAAGTCGTTCGGCTAGCGACCCGTACGGTTGGCAGTTCGTTCGGACAGTGGTCCGATCGGACGGCATTCCGTCCTGGTCGTCCCGTCTGTCTTACACTTGGCTGTCTTATTCGTTTGTCGTTTTATCGAGATGTGTTGGTATCGTGCTAACCAACAGAACCTCATCCTAAGTCTAGTGACTCGTATGAACAGGAACCACCCAAGTTCATTCGTTCCACCGGTTTAAGACGTTGGTTCGTGGTTAACCCAGAATCGGTAATCTCACGGATATAACTACGGATCTCGAACCAACCCTAACCACAATGATGAGTAGTGAGCCGGCACAAGCTCCGATTCTATCGGTTTTGAGTGTATTGAGTGTAAAAGAATGAAAGATCTTGTGATTATTTCTTTCAACTCTTTTATCCTTTTGAAAATGTTCAGATTTATGCAAAATCGTTGTGAAATCATGTGGAAATCCTTCAGATCGGAGTTATCCTTGGTGGAATGAGGTCAAACTTGAAGTTCATAAGAACTTCATGATGACGTCACCCTAGAACACCCCAAATCTTGATGATTTCACGGTTAAAAGTTAAGATTTAAAAGATAGAAAGGTGTAGGAGTGCGTGTAGATTAAGAAAGTACAAGATTTAGGACGAGATCTTACCGGAATCGGGAGAAATCTGAAGAAAAGTGAGGAACACGAGCTGGTCGGACGTCACTTGCCAAAAGTAGTAAGTTTGAGAGTGATAAGGGGTATTTATAGTGTTACCCAAAGAGGAAAGAGGGCTGGCCGATCGGCTGGGCAGCCCGTGCGGACAGCCTGTCCGATCGGACAGCAGTCCGATCGGCCGGCTGGTCGAACGGCTGGTTGCCTGGTCGATCAGTCGCCTCGTTCGAGTGTCCGGTGCGATGAGTTTTGATATTTCGATTATGATTGCGAGCGTTTCGATACGATAGAGTTTCCTAGTCAAATAACTTTTAATCCCAACCATTCATATCTAGCGCTATCACTTCTCCACTAGTTATCATATCATTTCGATTGCGATTGAGTTCGATTGCGATTCGAGTTTCGATTGCGTTTCGATTGATTACCACAACACAACATAAATCAACATGCACAAGTAACACATAAGGCGCACACACACGTATAATAACCAATTTGCGTATTTCGAGTTGCGAGTGCGATTGCGATTCGATGTCGATTAAATTGGATTGATTAGCGTTTAGTTGACTTTATCGCATTGTTGCTTTCTATAGTCCACAGTTGTAAGTCGATTAGATGGCGAATAATACACGTCGATTACTGTGATTATTGACACTTACTCCACATAATACAACTAAAATAAACACATAAAAGAAATTCACTAACAGTCAAGTTGCGAAATCGGTCGTTAACTTTGACGTTGACTTTTGAAAACACGGGGTGTTACATAAACATCCATCGGATCGGTTTCAATCAATCGAACATTGTATCGTAGCAGTGATCGAGTTAATACCCTGTATCGTAGCAGGGTTTCCCTAAGTGAAATTGTGATTTTGAGCAGTAGACTTCGTTTTTGAACAAAATTTTCGAGTGCAGATGAACTGCTCATGTCCAACTCATTTATAGCCAGTTTTTAGGTTTTACGCGGCCCGCGTAAGCCTTAATAGGATCTTACGCGACCCGCGAGGGCCACCTAGTCTACGACTAGGGCTAGCGTGTCACACCTAGGTCTGCCACGTGTGCGACACGTGGCCTGGAACGCTTATCCGATCAACTTTAAGTTGACGCGGCCCGCGTAAGCCTAAGCTTACATTTACGCGGCCCCCGTAAGCCTAAGCTTACATTAGGGTTTCAAAGGTCCGGGTTTTTACTTACGGGTCGTTTTGGGTCATTTTGGCAGGTCCTTACATCCTCCCCACCTTATTTAAAATCTCGTCCTCGAGATTTACTGAAATAAGTGGGGGTACTTTCGTTTCATCTCCGATTCCAGCTCCCAGGTATATTCGGGTCCTCTTCTTGAATCCCACTTGACTTTGACAAGCACCGATCTCTTGTGTTTAAGGAATTTAATCTTTTGGTCTTCTATCTGAAGTGGTTTCTCAACAAACTTTAGCTTTTCATTTACCTCTATGTCTTGAAGAGGTACTACCAGTGATTCGTCAGATAAACATTTCTTGAGGTTGGATACATGAAATACGTCATGTACCCCGGCAAACTCTTCTGGTAGTTGTAAGCGATAGGCGACTGGTCCTATTCGCTGGATTACTGAGAATGGTCCTACGTACCTTGGACTTAGCTTTCCTTTCTTTCCGAATCAGACTACTCCTTTCCAAGGAGAAACTTTTAAAAGTACTTTGTCTCCAACTTGAAATTCTTGCGACTTGCGTCTATTGTTTGCATAACTCTTCTGACGATCTCGAGCTGTCTTTAGTCTTTCCTTGATTTGAGTTATCTTGTCGGTGGTTTCTTATACGATTTCGGGACCTGATAATTGGCTTTCTCCTATTTCTGCCCAACAAACTGGAGTTCTGCATTTCCGTCCATACAGTGCTTCGAACGGGGCAGCTTCGATACTCGAATGATAACTATTATTATAGGAGAATTCAATTAAGGGAAGGTGATTATCCCAGTTTCCACTAAAATCTATTACGCATGCCCTGAGCATGTCTTCCAGTGTTTGAATCGTCCTTTCACTTTGTCCGTCTGTCTGGGGATGGTAACCTGTACTTAAATTTAGTCGGGTTCCCATTGCTTCCTGGAAACTAGTCCAGAAATGGGAAGTGAAACGACTATCCCTATCTGATACAATAGAGAGTGGGACTCCATGTAAGGATACTACCTCGTCTACATATAACTTGGCTAGTTTTTCCATGCTAAAGGTTTCCTTTATGGGTAGAAAATGAGCTGATTTGGTTAATCGATCCACAATTACCCAAATCGTGTCATTACCCTTTCTGGTTTTGGGTAACTTAGTAACGAAATCCATGGTTATTAGTTCCCATTTCCAAACAGGCATTTCTAATTGTTGGAGTAATCCTGAAGGTTTTTGGTGTTCTGCTTTAACTTGCGAACAAGTTAGACACTTAGAAACGTATCTTGCTATGTCCTTTTTCATTCTTATCCACCAGAAATTATTTGTTAAATCTTGGTACATCTTATTATTACCAGGATGCATGGTATACCTAGATTTATGAGCTTCCTCTAAAATCTTATTTCTTAAGTCTCCTTGCTTAGTTACCCAAATTCTTTTCTTGCGGAATCTCCAAATTCCATCAACCCCTTGCTCTAAGTCTTTTATTCTTCCTTTCATTCCTTCAGCATCATCCTTGATTGCTGTTTCTTGAATGTTTTTCAGTTGTTCCATTAAATCTAATTGTAAACTTAATCTAAGAGCACGAACTCATCGTTGTTTCTCATGATACTTATGACTTAAGGCATCTGCAACTACGTTTGCTTTTCTTTCGTGATATTGAATATCACAGTCGTAGTCACTTAGAATTTCAATCCATCTTCTTTGCCTCATGTTCAATTCTTTTTGCCCAAATATATATCTTAAGCTTTTATGATCTGTATAAATAGTAAACTTACTTCCATACAGATAGTGTCTCCAAATCTTAAGGGCAAAAATTATTGCTCATAATTCTAAGTCGTGAGTCGTATAATTCTCTTCATGCTTCTTCAATTGTCTTGATGCATACGCAATTACCTTCTTGCGTTGCATTAGCACACATCCTAATCCTAGCTTAGAAGCATCACAGTAGACTTCAAAATCTTCTGTTCCTTCTGGTAAGGCAAGAATTGGGATGTTTATTAACCTTTGCTTTAAAATCTTAAAAGCCTCTTCCTGCCTGGGTCCCCATTCAAACTTAACTAATTTACAGGTTAGCTTAGTTAATGGCACAACTATTTTAGAAAAATCTTTAATAAACCGTCTGTAGTATCCGGCTAATCCTAGAAAACTTCTAACTTCTATAGCTGATTGCGGGACCTTCCATTTGGTGACCGCTTCTATTTTGGAGGGATCTACGTGAATACCTTCATGATTCACCATGTGTCCTAAAAATTGTACCTCTTGTAGCCAAAATTCAAACTTTGAGAATTTGGCGTAAAGCTTCTCTTTTCTTAACAAAGTTAAGAGTACACGTAGGTGCTCACAATGCTCGCCCTGACTTTTGGAATAAATAAGTATATCATCGATAAAGACAATTACAAATTTATCCAAGTACGGTTTACAGATCCTATTCATCATGTCCATAAATGCTGCATGAGCATTTGTTAGTCCAAAGGGCATGACTGTAAACTCGTAGTGACCATACCTAGTTCTGAAAGCAGTTTTAAGTATGTCTTCTTCTTGTACCTTCAACTGATGATATCCAGAGCGTAAATCTATCTTAGAAAAATATCTAGCTCCCTGAAGTTGATAAAAAAGATCATCAATCCTAGGTAATGGGTATCGATTCTTAATTGTAACTTTATTCAATTCCCTGTAATCGATACACATTCTCATTGACCCATCTTTCTTTTTCACAAACAACACTGGAGCTCCCCACGGGGATGAACTAGGTTGTATGAATCCTTTACTGAGCAATTCATCTAACTGCTTTTTCAGTTCTAACATTTCAATGGGTGCTAATCGGTAGGGTGCTTTAGCTATGGGTGTAGTTCCAGGAATCAGATGAATTCTAAATTCTACCTCCCTATCTGGTGGTAATCCTGGTAGTTCTTCTGGGAATACATCCGAGTATTCTGATACTATAGGAATTTCCTTAAGTTCCTTACCCTTAGTGTTAATGATTACCGAAATCATATACACTATTCCTTGCTTTCATTCATAACTAGCAATTTTCATTACTGAAATGAACTTAATTGATTTACTTGGATTATCTCCTGTAATCACCACTATTTCTCCAGTGGGTGCATGAATTTCTATGGAATTATTATCATAGAGGATTCGAGCATGGTTGGCTACTAACCAATCAATTCCTAACACAACATCGAATCCGGCTAAATCCATAGGTAACATGTTTGCAGAAAATTTATGACCTAAGAGTTCTATCATTCCTTCTCGCAAAACCTTATCTATTTTAACAGAATTCCCATCTGCCGTTTCGACATTAAAGATTTGTCTAAGGTTGGTTAATGGTAGTTTAAGAGCTTGGCAGAATGAAGTATTTACAAAACTTTGGTTTGCACCAGAGTCAAATAATACTTTTGCATAAACGTCATGAACTAGGAATGTACCAGCTATCACGTCTGGGATGAGTTCTGCTTCTTGAGTAGTCAGCTGAAAGGCTCTTACGTTCTTTTTATTAGTTCCTTCAGCTGGTTTGGACTTGTTGTCCGCTGGGTTGACTAGTTTAGGGCAGTCTGGTCTAAAATGTCCAGCTTCTCCACAGTTGAAGCAGATTGTTGATTTCTTCCTCCTGCAATCTTCTTCTTGATGCCCAGGAATTTTGCAGAAATTGCAATATCCTTTGCATTTTCCAAAATGCTTTCTTTTGCAGGTACTGCAAAATGGAGCAGTGGAAGGTTGCCCGGTTCCCTTTTTCTTGAAGTTATTACTATTACCCACACGGAATCCTTGGGTAATCTTTTGAGCCACTTCCTTCTTCCAATTTTCTTCTCTTGTGCGTACAAGCCCGTCGGTTAAGGTGTTGGCTAATTCCACAGCATCGTCAATAGTGCGAGGTCTCGCAGCTTTAACGATATCACGAATTTCGCCAATCAAACCCCAAATATAGCGAGAAATAAGTACCGGTTCTGGCGAAGCCAGAGTAGGTACAATTCTAGCATATTCGAAGAATGTCGAAGTATACCCTCGACAGTCTACATCCACCATCCGGTGGTTCAGGAACTTATTTGCCATTTGTTCCTTTTCATATTCGGGACAAAATTTTCTTTCCACCAGACTTTTAAATTCTTCCCAATTCATGGCATATGCCACATCGCTTCCCTTGGCTTGGCTTGGCTTGTAGTATCGTATTCCACCATTCTAGTGCCCCTTATTTAAAAAGATGCGACGCGTACATGACCTTGTCTTCCTCGGCACATTTACTTATTTTAATTACTGCTTTGGTTTTCTCTAACCAATGCAGTGCTGCAGTTGCCCCTTCATTGCCTGCAAATTCGATTGGTTTACATGCAAGAAATTCCTTGTAAGTGCAACTAGGCGTTGCAGCTTTCATTTTCTTAAGGAATGGGGCTTGCATCCCATCATTATCGTTATTATTATTGTTGCTGCCTCCATTTACACTATTACTGAAATTGTTGCCGTAAGTACGTTTGCTGGGAATAATTGGTTGAGGTTCAACTGGATTTCGGGCAGCAGCAAGGATTGCTGGAATAGCATTAGCTATTCCTTGGGCAACGATATTTTCTATATCTTGCCTATTCAGAAATTGATCTTCATGGTTTTGCTCGGATTGGTTAACTTCGTTAACGGGTTCATTACCAGCGTGTTCCATCTGGTAATTAATAATACATATAAGTTATTAACACAAAATAAATAACAATCACACAATAAAATAATCGCACATAATCATGTTAACATGTGTAACCAAAATTGTCGACTTTGCGACTTTCATCTTTTTATATATTTTAGTATGCATTCGTACACACCAAATATTTTACAAAAGTTTTATTTTAGGTTATTTTACATGATTATATTTTTATTATTATGATTATTATTAAACATGTAACCACACAACCACATACGATCCCGTCAGCTAGCACTTCAGAAACGACGTTCCCTCTCGTCGTATTTCCATGATATCCTCTCCCCCACTTCCCGGATTCTATTTCCTGCGTCCACCAGCTCCTCGCCATAGTGGCGGAGTTCAGCCAGGTTTTCTGTGCTCAAAGGTGGATTTAGTGGAGGCTCAGGGTCAAATTGGGGGAAAAGGTATTAGGGTTATTCAAGAGATTCTGAAATTGCCAGTCAGTGGTCCATCATTCTTCTAGCTCTCCTGGTAGAGGTCGGGGGTTGACAATGGGATCTGGGATAGCAGGCTCCAGATTAACTGGAAATTGTGCTTCCGCTGGGTAATTGAAGAGGTTTCCATCGGGAGGTCCGATGAGGTCGCTATTTGCCAGTTGGTGGTCCAGCTCCTCCCAGGGTGGCATTTCCTGGGCTTGCCCTAAACTTTCCCCGATCTCTATTCCTTTGCCTTTATCCTTTGGATCCTCAGTCTTTATAACTTTCCGTGTCGCTGGTTTCTTCCTACGCATACGCCTCCAGCCTACGAGTCTTCTTTTCTTTTTCGGTTTTGGTTTCTCCTGAGGTTGGGCTTGGAATACCATTGGCTCTTCAGTATCAGCCTGGTAGCCAGTGAAAGTACCGGTGGTATCCATATCTGTGGTATGGATAGTAAAATTTTGAAGGGCTTCCGATAGTTGATTCATGCTGTTAGCATACATGAAGAAACACACAAAATTTTAAGTTAAAATTTTGTAAATTAAATTTTCACAGAATCACAGAATGGCAATCAGAAAAATTAAGTATTTCTAAATACTTAATTGGCTTAAATCAGTGGCTCTGATACCACCTTTTTCTGTCACGGCCCCCGTCCCGGTGTGACCCGGGTCCAGGAGCCACGGGCAGAAACCCGTGGTATTTATTAATTGAGTTGACAGCGGAAGTTTTAACAGGATCTTTTTAAAACTCAAAAATGCCCAATTATTTTATTTCATAATTTGGGACAACCCCGTAATTTACAATAGAGGAATTTCACGAGGAAATTCCCTGTTTTACAAAACATGTTTATTTATTTAACCGAGCCACCACTTCAAGCTTTATTAGTGCTCCGTAGCACTTTTCCTTGATTCACAGTAGGTCACCTGAAACATGTTTTAAAAATATTTTTATCAGCGGGGAAATACTGGCGAGTCACTCAAATTTGATAAAACGACACATAGCTATGAATTACAGCATAAGAGCGATTACAATGGCTACTATCTTATTTTTATCTGGCGCCGTGTCACACCCTGGTGACGATGGTCGTACCACTATTGGGTCCTTTCACCCAAGTAGTGATGATTATCACTGTTAGGTTGATGAGCCTAACCGTGAGAAATTAGTAATGTGCACAATACCCCACTTGCCAGTGATTCAAGATAACCATGACTTAATCCCTGTAATTATAACTTTTGAAAATAATTGGAGTATTGTAAAACATTGTTAATAAAAAGAGAATGACTCACATTGCAAGTTTAGACGGGCAGAGTTTAGCCTACTGATAAGCCTGATAACCTAATTTAAACAACAATGCACACGAACTAGGTCAATAACTTAATACAACATTTACGATAAGCTCACGAAATCAAAACCCTCACGACGAATGACAAAGTATAGCCCTGATTTGGGCAGCACTTAAACATCCATCGGATCGGTTTCAATCAATCGGACATTGTATCATAGCAGTGATCGAGTTAATACCCTGTATCGTAGCAGCGTTTCCCTAAGTGAAATTGTGATTTTGAGCAGTAGACTTCGTTTTTTAACAAAATTTTCGAGTGCAGATGAACTGCTCATGTCCAACTCATTTATTGCCAGTTTTTAGGTTTAACGCGGCCCGCGTAAGCCTTAATAGGATCTTACGCGGCCCGCGAGGGCCACCTAGTCTACGACTAGGGCTAGCGTGTCACACCTAGGTCTGCCACGTGTGCGACACGTGACCTGGAACGCTTATCCGGTCAACTTTAAGTTGACGCGGTCCGTGTAAGCCTAAGCTTACATTTACGCGGCCCGCGTGAAACCCAAAAATCTTGTTTTCTTGGTTTTTCATGCACATTAGGGTTTCAGGGGTCCGGGTTTTTACTTACGGGTTGTTTTGAGTCATTTTGGCAGGTCCTTACAAAAACACACCAGGTTCGGAGTTGTGGAGGTTTAAAACACAGTAGTTTCCGAGGAGAGAAGATAGAAAGAGAGAGAGAGAAACTTGCGAAAATGGTGGGGCAGTTATGGTATGACAGTTATTTCCTTATTTAAAATAAATTAAATGACACATTTATCATCAATCAATTAAATTAGCCTATTTTTAAGACAAATATATTACCAAAATGCCATCAAGATAATCTCAACCATTAAACACACTCATCTAATGGTCAAGATCACTTCCTACACTTTGTAGAAAAAACACACTTTGTAGAGGAACCTCACCCTATATATATATATATATATATATATATATATATACACGGTAAGGTTATTGTAAAAAAAATTAAAAGTGTGAGAAGTGTGAGAAATCTCGTAGAGATGACATCTGTTCTCAATCTAAATTAATTCAAAAGGGTAAACAAGTAATTTTATCATTCATTCAATTAATTTAAAAACCTTCCATAACCGCCACCTTATTTATAGGAACATAATTTTTTAAAAGATCTCTATAAAAACACTATGAATAACACTGCAACCACCATTCAACACGTATATAACACCATTCAATAATTATATAACACCATTTAATAAGTATATAACACCATTCAATAAGTATATAACACAATTTTGAAAGATCTCTATAAAAACATTATATAACACAATTTTAAAGATCTCTATAAAAACATTATGAATAACACTGCAAAATCACCATTCAGCACACATATAACACCATTCAATAATTATATAACACCATTCAATAAGTATATAACACTATTAAAGACACTACCTCCAATTCCAGAATGTGTTCTTAGTATAATGTTCATAGTATGGTTATTGTACATGGTGTTTTAATGCTACATGTATGGTGTTTTACATCTGCATGCTAGTAGATGTTCCAGATTTCATATATTAAAACACCATGGTGTTTTAAAACCTACATTCCAGTAGATAAAAAAACACTACGCTTTCCAGTATGTGTTTAAAACACCACTCTTTGAATCACAATACAATTAAAACACCACTGTATGAACATATAAAAAACATCATATAGACTAAACATCTGATCGAAACATATTTTTTTCTCTATATAAGTATAGCAATATGATACTCATATTAAAGATAAAAAAACGCTCGTTATTATGGTGTAATTTTTTTTTAAAAAAAGTTACGTATAAAAAGTTATTGATGTTTAAAAAAGACGGAGGGAAGTTGCATGTGCATTAATGTTAGTTTCTTAATTTAAAAATATTAAATTTACCTTTATACCCTTTATCTAGAAAATTAATATGTTTAATAGTAAACATTATTTACAATTTTGTCATTATGATCTCAACCATTAGATCAAAGATATAATGATGTAGATTCTTTCTTACATTTCTTACAAAAAAACTATTTTTTACAGGAACCTTTACCTATATATATATATATAGGGCAAAGATATATAGGAAACCATTTTTTAGTGAGAAAACCAAGGAAACCCAATTGTGACCATTGATCTTGATGATCTAATGGTTGAGGAAATAACTAGCATTATTGAATTAAATAAAGTGCAATGTTTATCTTCATATGTACTTTAAAGGGTATTTGTGTAAAAACACAATGAAACAAAGTACATAGAATATATTAAAAAAATGTGAGGTTTGTCCTCTTATTCCATTTCTTCTGTACAAGTCATCATCATCATCATCCATTCTCTCTCTCTCCATATTTCAAAATAAACACCAAGAACACACACAAGTGTGTGTGAGAGAGTTCAGGAGGTAGAGAGAGAGATTTAAGAGAGAGAAGAAGACGACGATGGACAAGCGGTCGTCTACAGCGGTGGAGGTTCTCCGACGAACCGTCGGTGCCGACGACGGTGTTACAGGCAACCGGAGTGGGGATTTTGATTTTAACTCAAAGAATGGGGATGAAGGTTTCTTCTCCGATCTTTCCAAAATCCAGTGGAGAAGAAAGTCTCGCCGGAGAAGAAAGTCCCGCCAGAGAAGAAAGTCTCGCCGGAGAAGAAAGTCTCGCCGGAGAAGAAAGTCTCGCCGGAGAAGAAGTCTCGCCGGAGAAGAAGAAGTCTCGCCGGAGAAGAAGAAAAAGGTGCTACGGTGAATCGCGAAACAAGATAAAAACAAGGTGCGACGGTGAATCGAAATCCCTAGATATGAGAGCAACATTTCAGTTGTTATCTTCCGGTAAAAGTCACCGGAAAATGGAAGAAAACAAGAAGCAAGTGCAGAAGCAAATTTGAAGATGAACATGAGAGAGAAGCAGATTTGAAGATGAACATGAGAGAGAAGCATATTTAGAGAGAGGAACAACAATCTTCATCGTGTTCATCTCGAACACCAAGAACATACGCACAAGTATGTGAGAGAGAAGCATGTTTGAACCTAATTTACCTTGATTTTAGATAGAGAGACAACAATCTTGATCGTGTTCTCGAACACCAAGAACACAAACACAAGTGTGTGAGAGAGAAGCAGGTTTGAATTAATTTACCTTGATTTTTTTTTGTTAAGGCTGTTGTTAATAAGTTTTTGTGTGCTCAAAGTGGTCTAGTAATGGTAAATGTTTATGTAGTTACAGGTTTTTGTTATGTATTAAAATCATGTTTATGTAGTAATGATCTCGTTCATTTTATATATAAAAAGTTGTTCTTTTTGCTGCTACATATGTTGTAACAATGTTACACGTGTTACTTATGTTAAAATCAGCCCTTTCTTGGACACAAAAGGGGCTACACATATGTAACACATGTTTGTAACGTGTGTTACACTGGAGGTTTTACTTAGTAACCTTTTTTTGTTAAGGCTGTTGTTAATATGTTTTTTGTGTACATAAAGTGGTCTAGTAATGGGTAAATGTTTATGTAGTTTACAGGTTTTTATTTTTGTATTAAAATCATTTTTATTTTTTTGATATTATCAGTTGTTATTAGCTTACAAATCTATATCTTTTTAAATGTTGAAATGTAATTTTAAATGGGTTGAAATGTTATTTTAAATGGGTTGTTAGTTGAAATGTCTTGCTAGCATAATTAGCTACATATGTTGTAATAATGTTACACGTGTTACTTATGTTAAAACCAGCCCTTCTTGGACACAAAAAGGAGCTACACATATGTAACACATGTTTGTAACGTGTGTTACACTGGAGGGTAACACATCTAAAAACAATTGTTATGGGGAGCACAACTGTCCAGTCTAGAAAACAAAAACAAAAGCTATACGACGTCAAACAAATACGAAATGTTGTGCTAACATATGTTACATGTTTGTTTAGTGCTTGCAGCGAGGGAGTTGGTTCTACCGGATAGTAGTTGTTTGAAGTGTATGGTAACTGTTTACATATGTAACCTTTTTTTGGGTGGTTTTGCTTAGTTTTTTTATGTGTGAAATGATGCAGATAAAAACTCAAAATTTGGGGAGTCTTCAAGTTCAGGGCATAATTGGGTAGAAGATAACTAGTGTTAGTTATGTTACTACTATTGTTTTTTAATTAGCAGATTAAAAATACTGGACTGTAACTTGTGTTATTATGACTTGACCATAGCAGTTGCAGCCAAACGAGAAGGGATCTTGGCAGGAAGAAAGAGAACCACAATATCGGATACGACAAAAGATAGCCATAAAGCGAAAAAGGTAGATGGACAAAAGAAGTCGATGAAGGGCAGGTGGTGGGTACCTTTGACGTTGTACAGAAGTTACCCTCCTGTGTAACACATGTTACAAACATGTGTTACATATGTTCAACCTCTTTGTTACCAAAAATAGGGCCTACACATATGTAAGACATGTTTGTAACTTATGTTACACTATAGGGTAACACATGTATGATCATTTTTGGATCATTTGTATATATTTAAGTATAAACCTACAACATCGATACCCCCAAAAAGGTTACACATGTTACGACAGAATGGGAAATGTGTAGCAGCGTTCAATACTGTTCTTTCACTCTATAGTGTGTAACATGTGTGACATGGCGTTTGTCAGCAAAACATATAACTTGTAAGGTGATACGGTTGTATCTTTAAAATACTGGACTGTAACTTGTGTTATTACGACTTGACCATAGCAGTTGCAACCAAATGAGAAGGGATCTTGGTAGGAAGAAAGATAACCACAATATCGGATACGACAAAAGGTGGCCATAAAGCGAAAGAAGGTAGATGGAGAAACCGATGAAGAAGGGGAACAAGAAGTCGATGAAGGGCAGGTGGTGGGTACCTTTGACGTTGTACAGAAGTTACCCTCTAGTGTAACACATGTTACAAACATGTGTTACATATGTTCAACCCCTTTGTTAGCAAAAATCAGGGCTGAACATATGTAAGACATGTTTGTAACTTATGTTACACTAGAGGGTAACACATGTATGATCATTTTTGGATCATTTGTATATATTTAAGTCTGTATAAACCTATAACATCGATACCCCCAAAAAGGTTACACATGTTACGACAGAATGGGAAATGTGTAACAACGTTCAATGCTGTTGATTGTGGACACCGAATGTCACCGAGCAATATCATCCTATTATTGTTAAACCATACGTCACACTGGAAGAACTTCTTGCCATGTGTAAGACTTATAACCAATAAGCTGGGTTCAATGTAAAAAATATACGTTAATGCAGTTTTTTTATCTACTAAAAACATTGTTAATAACAAGTCTAGGTACTTATGTAACATGAAGTGTATCGTTTGTCCCTTTAATTTGTTACACTAGTCTCATATACTTATAGTTACATATATTACTTGTTTTTTCATTGATATGACATTTTGGATGATGTAATGTTGTTACATATGTAATTTTGCTAAGTTTAAATTGACACCAAAGGGGCTGACATATGTAACACATGTTACATATAGTTGTTGCATCCCAAAAAAAATTGCAGCCAAAAAATGGCATACTAACATCCGTATTCAACATTCGTATTCATCCAAAAATTGGCATACTAACAATGAAAATAAAAATGAATTTTATATCAATGGTTGTAATGCTTCTAAAAATGGTCTTCACAACTACATCCATCTTCATAACACATAGCAGCCAACCAAAAAACACACCATCGTCACCACGAAAACCTGATGATGCGTTGTAATCCTTCGGCGGGTTTCGCTTCTTGATAACCATCTTCATCTTGAACACAAAACATCTTTTCACCTATGAACAAAACAAGTACATCAATATTAAATATTCTATAGTTAAAACTTATTAATCTTCTATGTAACATGTGTAACGTGGCTATACATGTGTTACCTCTCTAGTGTAACACATGTTACAAACATGTGTTACATATGTGCACCCCCCCCTTTGTGTCCAAAAAGGGTTGGGATAACTATAAGTAACTTGCGTAATGTTGTTACTACATATGTAGCTAATTATCCCACCAAAAAAAACACAACTTTTTATTTGTAAAATAAACGAGATATTCCGAATAAATTATAAAGTTTATACATTTTAACATTTAACAGCCAATCTAAAAAAAACAATAAGCTGGTCTCATACATTGGGTGTAACACATGTAACACCCTGTATGCAACATATGTAACCCGCAGTGTAACATGTGTTACAACATATATGACAAACAGTTTAAAAATTTTAGCATTAATCTTCGCAAAAATAACAATATACTCTGTACAAACAATTTAGAAAGTCAACATTAATCTTCGTAAAAAATATCAATATACTCTTCGCATAAATGTAGCTTATAGAAATGTAACATATGTAACAAATTATGCCAGTAAAAAACATGAATTTCTATTTGTAAAACAAAA